>JARQOC010000003.1:458068793-458147451 GCA_033576535.1 Allobates femoralis
AGTGATCTGGTCGGTCTCCCAAATAAAATCTGATTTAGCCAGGGGACCAGGGCCCTGAAAATCATTTTGCTTTACTCTAATACCCATAATAAGAAAATCTTTTCTATAGTAAATCCCAGGTATTCTCAAAAATGTGGTCTTTTGGAGAGGCTTTATTAGGAATAACATCCTCGCCCCTTTTAAAACTGCTGCTTTTCCGACCATGATATTTAAAACCCAAAATTATGTAAAAAAAACAAGTCTGAGGCTGGGGTCACAGTACCATTTTTCACATGCTTTTTTGGAGACCTGGTTTTCAAAAACGCATGAAAAAAAAACCCCACCCATAGGCCCCCATTTTAAAAAAAATGCATGCCCTAATAGCCAAAAAGAATGTGTGTTTCCCCCAAGGCGTTTTTGGAGCATATCCAAAAACGCTTTCGTTTTTGTAAAAAACGCATGCGTTTTTGAAAGGAAAAAACGCTTGCGTTTTTTTTTAACATGGGTTCCTATGGAAAAACGCAGAAAAAAATGCATGTACAGTTAGCCCCTTTTTTAGTGCCATTAAAAAAAGCTTTGCGTTTCCCTTTAGGGAAAAAACCCATTGTTAAAAAAAACCGCAATGGGGGGTTTTTTTCCGGAAAGGGGGGGGGAAGGGTTTTTTTTTTTTAAACCCATGGGCTCCTTTTTTTTTGGGGAAAACGTTTTTTGCCTTTTTTTTTTTTTGGGGAATTTGGGGCACAAAAAAAAGGTACTAACTGTACATGCGTTTTTGAAATGCTTTTTTCCATGGGAAACCCCAATTTTTAAAAAAAACGCTTTTGGGTTTTTCCAATAGGAACCCTTTGTTAAAAAAAACGAAAAATGCGTTTTCTAAAAAAAAAAACGCATGGGTTTTTCAAAAAGGGCCCCAAAAAAAAAAAAAAAAAAACCAAAAAAAAAAAAAAAAAAAAAAAAAAAAAAAAAAAAAAAAAAAAAAAAACAAGCACTTTTTTTTATGGGGCAGATTCAAAAACGAAACCCAAAAAAAACGCAGGGAGCCATCAGAGCCCTTTAAAAAAAACTCATGCTGACATAAAAAAAGCATGTAAAAAAGCATGCTTTTTTAAAAAGGCAGTAAAAAAACTGTGACCACACCCTTCTTGAAAAACCATTTGTGGTCTTGTAAGGACACGTATACATGGTGAGTATGTGGTGAGTTTTTTAAGCCAAAAACTCCGCCAATTCATAATATGTTGACTTGCTTGGGTGCATCTGGCTCCACCCATATGGTTAGCCCCAACCCTTCATAATGTGTCATATTCAAATGGCTCTGCCCCTCCTGTTAACCCTGCCCCTTCTTATTGTGCCAGATGCATATGGCTCTGCCCCTTTGGTTAGCTCCACCCCTTTATTATGCCCCCTTTATTATCGTAATTTGGGCAACACCGGGTTCTACACCTAGTATATATAACATGTGAAGGCTGTCCAGGGCTGTATATATAATATTTGGAGGCTGTGCACGGCTGTATGAAGGCTGATGCTGGGCTGTGTATATATTATTTGCAGTCTGTGCTGTTCTATATATATATTATTTGCAGGATGTGCTGAGCTATATATTTATTTGAAGGCTATGCTGGGCTATATATACATAATAAAGAGGCTCTGGGATGTGTATTTTATTTGGAAGATGTGCTGAGCTGTATATACACATTATCTGGAGGCTGTGCTTGGCTGTATATATTAATAATATATACAGCCCAAAACATCTTCCAAGAAAGAACTGAAATTGCTCATTTGTTGAATTTGCAGCATTAGCATTTACTGAAATAAAAAGCTATTTAACTCCAAAACATACTAACAGTCAAAGTTACATGTTAACATAGGACCCTTCTTTGATATCACCTTCACAATTCTTGCATCCATTGAGTTTGTGAGTTTCTGGAGAGTTTCTGCTTGTATTTCTTTGCATGAGATGTCAGAATAGCCTCCCAGAGCTGCTGTTTTGATGTGAACTGCCTTCCACCCTCATAAATCTTTTGCTTGATTATATTCCAAAGGTTCTCTATATGGTTGAAGTCAGGGGAAGATGGTGGCCACACCATGAGTTTATCTCCTTTTATGCCCATAGCAGCCAATGACACAGAGGTATTTTTTGCAGCATGAGAGGTGCACTGTCATGTATGGAGATGATTTTGCTCCTGAAGGCACGTTTTGCTTTTTGTACCATGGAGGAGAATTCTCAGTCAGAAACTCTATATACTTTGCAGAGGTCACCTTCAGGAACATTAAAGGGGCCTACCAGCTGTTTTCCAATTATTCTGGCTCAAAACATGACTCTTCCACCTCCTTGCTGATGTCGCAGCCTTGTTGGGACATGGTGGCCATCCACCAACCATCCACTATTCCATCCATCTGGACCATCCAGTGTTGCTCGTCACTCATCAGTAAACAAGACTGTTTGAAAATTAGTCTTCATATATGCGTGGGCCCACTGCAACCGTTTCTGCTTATGAGCACTGTTTAGGGGGTGGCCGAAAAGTAAGTTTATGCACCACAGCAAGCCTTTGAAGGATCCTACACCTTGAGGTTCGAGGGACTCCAGAGGCACCAGCAGCTTCAAATATCTGTTTGCTGGTTTGTAAGTCCTTTTTAGCTGCTGCTCTCTTAATCTGATGAACTTGCCTTGCAGAAACCTTCCTTATTCTGCCTTTATCTGCCCGAACACGTCTGTGCTCCGAATCAGCCACAAATCAGGTTGTCTAGTCTAAAAGGACAAGCCTACAGTCACTCTATGTGACTGCAGACTTTTGAATCCGGACATCGCATGCACGACTTGCCTGTAGTTGTTAGACCAACAGCAAAAAAAAAAAAAGTCATGGACAATCTCTAAACATCTTTGTAGCACTCTAGAAATTGCTAAGATATTGGGACATGATCACAGAACCATCAAAAGTTTTTTGCAAATAGTCAACACGGTCAAAATATGTGTTGGGAAAAAAAGATGTACATTATCTGCCAAAGATTTGCGAAAAATCATATGTAAAGCAACCAAGACCCCATTATCCTCCAGTGCTTTCATTTTTCCAGAACTGCAACCTCCCTGGAGGCCCAGAACTCAGAGTACAAAGTTTTCAGTGCTCAGAGAAATGGCCGAAAAAAGGAAGGCTGAAACCCGACCACCACTAAACAAGACACAGAAGTTGAAACATCAGGACTGAGACAAAAAATATCTGGAGAATGATTTTTAAAATGTTTTATTGACTGATGAGATGACAGTGAATGAACCAGATAGACGGTACCTTGCATGCATCCATAATGGGTACAGACCTTCACTTTGATGCATATGCCAGGAAGATGGAGGTATGGACCTTTAGGGGTTCAAGATGGACTCACTATTATCTCCTAAACCTACTGGCAGCTTTTAGAAGACACTTTCTTCAAGCATTAGTAGAGCATAAAGTCTGGATCTTTCAAGGAAACCATGATTTTTATGCTTGATCTCATGCATTGAAGTGTTTCAATGCTTGGCTAGTCAATAAAAGCCTTAAAGGGGTTTTCCCATGAACAAAGTTATTTTTAAAGTTTATTGTAATCAATATATCTGGGAATAATAATAATTTCTACAATTGTATGTTTAAAAAAAGATGTTCCTGTTCTGAGATAATGTTATAAAAATGTCTAGTGTCAACACCTGTGTGCAAATTAGGCACCACCACTGTTGTAATCAAACATGGGGACAGGTAAACAGATAGGGGGTTAATACAAAATGTATACCACACAAACTTGAAATCTGTAGCCCAAACTTCAGAAGCTACAGCCAACACCACTCCAACCAGGTCTCCAGCAACAGCAAGACATGTCCTTCCTTCACCAGGTCAATGTAGGAAATTAAACTCTTTCACCATTATCATGAGATGGGTCATGTGACTAATTATAAGAAGTGGTTATGGTAATTAATCAGGCTGAAAACAAAAAGAGGGCTTGGAGCGGCCAGCAAGGTAAAACTGGCATTAACCCTTGCTGCCACAAAAAAATTGGCCATTTTAAAATCCACAGAAAAAGAGCCGCACAAATTCCAACTCAGCGTGACATATGTACTGGAATGGTTGTCTACCATACAGAAAATGGTCTGACATACCACTTTCTCCTGACGTGAAGATGCAGAATAGCTACAGACATTATACAGCTCATTCATAGATTATTGTTATATATTTTTTCCTTAAAAAAAAAAGGGATCCCAGCTGTAAAACACTTTAAACTCTGCAAACCCATTCGGGCTTTAAATCAAACCTTTTCCCTTTTACCTCCAACCGGAAACGCGGGGCACAGGTTTAAATTACTCGAACAAAAAAAAAATTTGCAAACGTTCGTAAAACAATTTTTTTTCCCAAGATTATTTATTTAAAAAACTTTAATTGTAGGGGAAAACCCTTTTAAAGGGAACCGCCCGTCTCCTCCTTTCCCACTCCTGTCCCCAACCTTTCCACTCCCCTATCTATCCCTTTATTCTCCCTTTAAAAAAAAAAAAATAACTTCCCTTTTTTTTTTATGTTTTTTTTCCCCTTTCCCTTTTTTTTCTTTCCCTGCCCCTATTTTTTGGGCCCCCCCCCCTCTTTTCCCTCCTTTTTTCCCACCCCAAACCTTTTTATTACCCCTTTTTCCTCCCCCCCCCCATTAACTCCCCCCCTCACCCTATATCCCCCAAAACCCCCCTTTTCCGGGGCCCCAAACCCCCCGGGGATTACCAAATGCCCCAACTTTAAAAGGGCCTTCTTTTTCAATTTTTTCCCTAAAAAATTTCCCCAAATTTGGATGCCGGCCCCCGATGGTCTCCCCCTTTTTTGGGAGCCAGGGGGCCCCAAAGGCCCCGCCAAAATTTGGGAACCCCCTAGGTTTGCCCCCCGGGTTTGGGGGGGCTTAGCCCCCGACCCCTTTTTTTAAATCCATGGGAGGGCGTTTGGGCAACCGGGGGACCCCAAAGCTTTGGGGCCCCCCGGTTCCCCTTGGATCCGGTCCCCGGGGGGTTTCTGACAACATTTGCCCCAGGGTTTGAACGGTATCCCGGGGTGTTGAACCACCGGGGGTTTTAAATTTTAAATTACCCCCCCGGTTTGTTTAAATTCCCCAAAAATTTTTACCCTAAAATCATCCCCCCTTTCAACCCCACCTGGGAAAAAAAATTTTAAAAAAATTTTTCCCTAATATCAAATGCCTTTTATTCCAAAATTTATTAAGCCCCAAAAAAAAAAAAATGTCCCTTTTTTCAATTTCACGCTAAATTTTTTTCCCCCCAAAAAAACCCCCAAAATTCCCCGAAATTGGGGTCCAAATCAAAATTTTCCCCACTGCCTCCCCCCCCCAAAAAAAAAAGATTAAACTAAAAAAATTTCTGAAAACAAACCCAGGCAAAATGGCCCACCCCATTTTTCCCCCCGTTTTTTGGTAACCCCCCAAATTTGGGGCTTTTTTTGGGAAAATTTCCCCCCCAAATTGGCCCCTCCCCCTTGGTGTGGTGGGCAAAGTACCCCGGGGAAAAAATTTCCACTTTACTTTCTTAATATTCAGGTATCGGGGAACTAAATTTTTTTGGGCGTTGCAACGTTTTTCAAAAAATAAATATAAAAAATTTTACAAATGGGCAGGGGCATTGGTATTTAGGACACACCTAGGCTCCGCGGGGTTTTTCCCGCTTGCTCCCGGCTTTCTGTTCCCCACGCGTTTTCCAAGCCCCATCCTTGGGCCCCCTTCTTTTTGGAAAACGCCCGTTTCGGCCCCCTGCACGGGGGTTTGGGGGGTGAAAGAATTTTGGGAAAAATTTATTTTATTTTTTTACTATATTAGTAAAAACCAATAAAAAACATATTTTATGTATTTTTTTTTTTTCTGAAAATGAAAATTTCCAAATTTGCCCCCCCCCCCCCCCTTTCCTTGATTACAATGTTTTTTAAATAAGGGTGGGCCCAATAGCCTTCATAAAAAACCCGGGTGGTTTTCAATGTTTTATTTTTTTAAATAGGTTTACCCATACAATAATGCTTTAAGACCAGGGCATTTTATCCCCAAATCCCAAAATAAACCCAAAAAAATTTTGGAATTCCCAAAAACGCCCCTTTTGGGTCTTTTGGGGGTTTTTCAAAAACCTAGAAAAAATTATTCATTTAAAAAAAAACAAATTTTTAGACATATTTTTTTGGCTATTCCCACCATTTTATTAAAGCGGGTGCAAAAATTATTTTTTAACATCAGCAAAAGGTTTAAAAAAAACTTCATTTATATGACCCCTCCCCTTTTTGTGATCAATGTTTCCATCCCTTAGGCCCCGGCTGTACTGCCCATACTGAAGGGTACATATGAACAAAATTAAAATTTTTTTTTTAAAAAAGGGCTTCTGTTAAAACCCATGTTTTCTTGGGGCCCTTTTTATTACTTTTGACAAAGGGGTTTTGGACCCAAAAAAAGGGAGCGAGTTAAAATGGGGTCCCCCATAGAAAGGTGGGGGTTAAAGACTATTTCTTTTTGCCCTTGCTCTTTTTTTTGACAAAAATATTTTAAAGGGAAATTTAATATTTTAAGCCCTTTTTTCCTAATTTTTTATTTTGGTGTTATATTTTTTTTCCCACAAATTTCGGATTTAAGAATCTAATCCCCTTAAAAATCTTTAATTTATTTACTAATGTTAGGGGGTGCTTAAATAAATTGTGTTTCGGGGTCAGTGGTACATGAAAAAAGGGGGGTCGGGGCCACCGGGGGCCATTTTTTACCTGGGTGGCCATTTAACTGGTGTTCTCATGTTACAAAAAGGGGCCGGGGTTTAAAATGGGGTGCCTCAGGGTTAGCACTGCGCCCCAGTGGTTAGAGGGGTTTTAGGGGAAAAATCCGGGGTATTTTTGCAACGCTTCTCATTTTTTCCTGGGGGGTTTATTTACACGAGGCGGGGGCGAGGGGTCACAGAGGCGGGGGGAGGGGAGGAGCGGGTGGGGCAGAGTTACGGGGGGCAGGTTCTGGGTGGCAAGTGGCAGCGGTGGAAAGTGGTAGCGGGGGCGGTGGTCGTGGTAAGAAAGGGTGGCGGGGGGTAGGACGCCCCACAGGTTAAACACCAGTCCCCCTTTTCCCTCCGGTTTTCCGGTTTGTTGCGAAGGGTCCGGCCCCGGGTGGTAAATGCGTGGGGTCGGGAGACCCCCGGGCCCCCTCTGGAAAAAATTTTTTGGCCCCCGGGCCCCATGGTGTGTGTTTAGAGGTGGGGCGGGCGTAAGGGGGCGGGGCCCCCGGCGCCCCGTGGGGGGGTTTTTGGGTATGGAGGGTGGCGTGGTGGGCTTTTGGGCATCGGAGGGGTTTTGGGGCAAAAGTGGAAGGGGGGGGAATTTTTAAAAAATTGCCAGAGGTTAGGCGGTCAGATGTGTTAGACCTTAAAAGTTAGCTTTTGGGTAAGTGGTTTCTTGAAGTGTTTTATGCAATGTATGCAGAATTTAAGGCGAAAAAGATTTGGAAAAAGCCTTGGTAGGAATACCACCCCCCAAAAAAAAAAAAAATCCCGTTAGGCCCCGGGCCCGGGGCTTCCCACCTTCTTTTGGCCAGGGGGGTTTGGGACCCGGCCGGGAAACTTTACGCGAGGCCCCGGCGAACTCGGGGGCTTTGGGGGAAAGGGGGGGAGGGTTGGGTGGAGCCAGGTGGGGTGGGGCGGGAGAGTGGGGGGGGGTAAGGGTGGCAAGGGCTGGAGGCGGTTGGGGGGGGAGGGGGGGGGGGCAGGTGCCCCGAGGGGGGGTAGCGGTGGTGGGCTTTGGCGAGGGACCGGGGGGGAGGTAGCCAGGGGGGCAGATGAGAAGGTTTGGGGGGTAGGAGGGGAGTGGGGGGGCAATGACCCCGGGGGTAGGAGAGCCGGAGGGGGGAGGATAATTTTGGGGGAGCAAGGGATGGGGGGGGTAATGGGGGGAGGGGGAGGTTGAGCGGTGTGGGGGGCAATCAGCCCAAAAATATCGGGGGGGGTTTTCAGGGGGCCGGGCGGGGTGGGGTACCAGGGGGGGTTTAGAGCTGGTGTGGGGGCAGGATGGAGGGGGGGGATAGGGGCAGGGGGCAGGAGGGGTTGGGGGGGGCAGGATGGGGGGGGAGGGGCAGGATGGAGGGGGTGGGGGGCGGATGGAGGGGGGGGGGGTAGGATGGAGCGGCAGGGGGGGGGGGGGGCAGGATGGAGGGGGGGGGACCCCAGGGGGGCCGGGGGGGGGGAAAAGCGCCGGGGGGGCAGGAGCCAGGGGGGGGCAGGAGACGGCGGGGGCCCCGGAGGACCGGGGGGGAGGAGCCCGCGGGGGGGCCCGGGAGCCGGGGGGCGGGGGGGCCCTGGGGGGGGGGGGGGGCCCCCCGGAGGAGCCCGGGGGGGCAGAGGGCTCCGGGGGGGGGCGGGAGGGGGGTGGGCAAATGGCAGGGGGGGGGGGGGGGTGAGGGCCCGGGGGGGCCGCAGGGGGGGCAAAAATCCAAAAGGGAATTTTTCCCCGCCGCCCGGTACCCGGGTGGGGGCAAAGCCCCCCGGGGGAGTCAAAGGGGCCGGGGGGTCCGAGTCCCTTGGGGGGTTTTGGAAGGGGCCGGGGTTTAATATTTTTAAAAAAAACAGAAAAGGGGGGGGGAAGTTTTTGGGGGGAAATCCCAGGCGGGGGGAACGGTAAAACCGGGGGCAGTGGGGTTTGGGGGAAAATTTTCCCCCAAGGAAAATTAGGAATTAACCGTTTTTTTTGCAAAAAAGGAAAAAAAAGTGGGGGGAAAAAAGGGCAAAATTAGGCGGGGGGGGGGAGATGTCCGGGGGGGAGGAAGACCTGGCCTCCCCTTTGGGGGGCCCCGGATTTTGATTTAGTGTAAATTAACTGGTTAAATTTTAAATGGGCAAAAAAAAATTAAAAGAATAAAACCCCCTTTGACGCCGCGTTTAGTAAGGCCCCCGCAATGTAGGGGGCCCCCAGGGCCCTTTCTGGTAGAGCACCGGGGGTGTTGGCCCCCTCGGGGGAGGGGAAGCCCCAAGCGCGGGCCCCCAACCCCCAAAGATGACCCCGGGGTCCGAGGAAACTGGGTTCCCCAGGAAAACCGCGAAAAGGTGGGGGGAAGAACTTTTTTTTTAAATACACCAAATTTTGGGGGCAGGAAAAACCTGCTTGGGGGGCCGCCAAAAAGCCGGGGGGGGGAAACCCGGACCCTCCCCCCCTGTGTCGGGAAGCAGGCCGCCCGGAAAAGCGCGGGGTGCGCAAAAAAATTCCGCCTTTTTTAAACACGGCTTGCCCCAAAAAAAGGGAGCGAACCAGGACGGCGTGGTTTAATTTTCCAAAAAAGGGGACTTTCCCCGCTTTTTGAAAAGCGCGCGGCGCAAAAAGGCGAAATGGGTGACCTTCAACACACAGGGCATAGGGTACCCTTTTCCCCAATGCTCAAAATGAAAAAATTTGCAATTATTACATATGGAAATTCCCCGCGATCTGGGTGTCCCATGGGCCCAAAGTCAAAGGGCGTGCCGTTTTTCCGGGGGTTAAACGTTCATTTAATGGGGTTTTTGACCGGGATCAGGTTTTTAAAAACCCGGAAAAAATTTGAAAAAAAAGTCTTTCAAGGCTTTTATTACCTCACCCTATTTCACCGGGGGAAAAATATTTTTGTTTCTATTTTTAATTAAAAGGGATTTTTTTACTTTCCGAATATTCCTCCCCAATCTTTTAAATTAGCAAAGGGTTTTATTTATTTTTGTTTTTTTAACCCTTCCCCTCCACGCTTTTTTTTTTTTTTGTCCCATTCAAGTTTACCCAAGTTTTTCCCCCCTTTCAGATTTTTATTCCCATTAGGGTTTATTGGCCCCGGGTCATTTAGGATCAATAACGTCACCCATTGCTAATTTCAGCCCCTCAGGACTAAAAACCATTCCCCTTACCCCGGAAAATTTTTTTTTTTTTTTGTTTTTTCCACCAAAAAAAAAAAGGGGGAAAAAAGGAGCCCCCCAAAAGGACCCCTCCCCCCCCCAATGAGACCCCAGCCCCTGAAGGGGCCTCTAGGAATGATTGTCTTTTTCCACCATTTCTTTGGCGTAGCATTTTCACGGGGGGGGTCTTGGGGGAAAATGTTTTCCCATTACTTCCCCGACCCCCCCAAAATTTTCCTAAAAGTCCATGTAATGTCTTTTCTTAAAGAATGAGGGGTTTAAAGAGTAGGGCCACCAAAACCTGGAACCCCTACTGGGAACGGTTACAAATGGCGGCCACTCGTTATCACAAGGCGAAGAGTTTTTTTTTTTTTAAATTTTGGGGAATAGGGTTTTCCCTTCGTTTGTACCCAGTCCCCCAAATTGGGGTTTTTGGGGAAAAAACGTACAGGCTAAGGTTTTTGTAAATAGTAAAAATTGGGTTTGGGCCTTTCCCTTCCATTTTCAAAAACCATAATTTTTTAGTTTTTTATTTTTATTATGTAAATATACTTTTCTGTATTTGGGCCCATTTTTGCACCTTGAATTTCTTTTTACTGTGATTACTGTTCCTTTATAAGGGCCTCCCTAACCTTTTACTTGCCTTTTTTAAAAAATTATTTTTTTTTGGTAAATTTTGGCCCCACATATTTTACCATAGGGCCCCAATTACAGACAATAGAATAATCCAACATTTTCCCCCCAAGGGAATCTTTTAACTCACACTTTTAGCTGTTAACTTTTTGTGTTTTCAAAACTTTTTCCCCTTTTTTTCCGAAATCTTTTTTGTTTGAATTTTTTCAAAAAAAATTTTTAAAATTTTTATTTTTTTAAATTACGCCAAGGGGTTTCAGGCGCCCCCAGGGGGTAAGACAAAAAAAGTCAAAAATCTAGGGAATGGGAGTTCTAAGGGGGGCGGACCTGGGGGTAATTTGGGGTGGGTTTAAATCAGAGAGGGGGGGTTTGGGTTTCCCCTGGTCCCCCCCTGACTTACAAAACGTAGCTTCTAATTAATACCATGGAAATTCTCTTTGGAGGGGTTGATAAAATCCCCCCAAATCCTGGAGGTTTCGGATGAGGGGGGACAAAAAAAAAAGGGCGGAACAGTTCTGGGAATAAAAAAACCCAAAGATGGGGACCAGGTTTTTTTTTTCCCCTTTGTTAGGGTTTTTATTTGCCTTTTGGAGCCGGGGGCCATGGGGTTTTTGGGGGGGGGAAAAGGGGTACGGGAAGGACTAAGTAGGGGAAGGGATTAATAACAAGGTGGGGATTAGCCGGGGACCTTTTAAAAATATATCCAAGGCAATGATAAGATATATGTTTTAAAAAACTTGTGTGGGTAGAAAGGGCATGGGGTTGTTTCTTGACACCCGGGGAGGGGTGGGGCTGGTTGGGGGGAAGGTGGGAATTCAAATTACCCCCGACATTTGGCGGGGGCCCCAGAATTTTGAGCAGAGGGAATGGGTTTTGGAGGTGGGGGGAAAACCGGGGGAAACAGACTTTTTTGCCAGATTTAAAAGCAGCAAAAAAGGGAATCGGGGGCTTAAATTTTTCAAGTAAATTCGGGGCCACAAAATTTGGGTTGTCCCGTAATTCAGGGAGGGGAAATATTCCCAAATTAAAATGAAAAATACCCAAAAATTATAAAAGGGGGGGTCACTTTCATGAGGAAGTGAAAAAAACTCTAATGCCCACCCAAAAGGGTAGCAATCCTTAAAGTCAATCAACTCTTAATAATAAATATTATTACTATTTTTATAAACTACTTTTTGATATTAGAGAAAAACTTAATTTTTTTTTTTCCCTTTTGTTGGGACACATATAAATATTAAAAGGTTACCTCCTTTTTTAATAATCATTGCAGAATTTGGGGCCCAAAAACTGTAACCAATAATCCCATTTATTTGACTTTTAAATGTTGCAGGACACAGTTTCAGTAGTGTTGCAGATAATAATGGAATTTTTGATACAATGGCAGGATTACACTATAGCATTTCAACTTTCCCCCAAAACACATAAAAGGGGATATAGGCAAGCCACGGGCAGAAAAAAGGGTTTTGGTCCATTTAAACCAACTGTTTTCATTTTTCCTTTTCCTAAAATTTGAGAGACTTCACACAATTAAATGAGGGAAATTTCCCCAAAAAAAAATCTGCTGTACTGTGCAACTGAAGCCCACTTGCTATCTCAGTATTAAATTAAATAAATAGTATTTTTTAATGTGCAAAGTTTATATATGTAACTTTTTCCATCATTCAAGATACTTCCGCGGTTGACAACAAAAAGAGTTTTAAATTTACAATAAACAAAAAATATGATAGGTTTTGTGGATCGGGAATATACATATCTTAAGGAGCCATTGCACACACAGGCTGCTTCTTTTCACATCCCAAAAAAGGAAACGGTTTACGTCACATAGTCGTTTCGTGTATAGCCTATTCTAGCAATAGAACCTTACATAACAGGAATGGAGTTGTTGCCTAAAAAAATTTCCAAATCCCCCCAACAACTACCTTCCGTTAGTCCCATTGGGTTCTAAAGTCGTCAAACTTGGCTCTTCGAAATGGTTTTGTCTACCCATCAGCTAACACTTGCAACTCGCAATAAACAAACTAGTATTTAAGGAGAAGAAGAGATATGTTATAAATGAGTGTTTACCCTGATTTAATAAATATCCAATTTTATCAAG
This sequence comes from Allobates femoralis, assembly GCA_033576535.1. Classification (NCBI taxonomy): domain Eukaryota; kingdom Metazoa; phylum Chordata; class Amphibia; order Anura; family Aromobatidae; genus Allobates; species Allobates femoralis. Next base: position 458,081,369 of record JARQOC010000003.1, read on the forward strand.
AAACACTGCACACATTATACAAAAATTTAATAAATACTTTAAAAAGGGCTAAAGGCCTAAATCAAAAGGGGAGAAAAATCCCCTCTGTAGGGACCAATAAAATTTGCCAAATTGAAAGAAACAAAATGACCCAAAACATTTTCCCATATCATTAACAATCACAGCTAGTCAAATAATAAAAAAAAGTCCAGGATGTTATTAATGACAAAGTGCAGGTCATTCTGAACTTTAATTAAAATGGTAAGTTTTACTTTAAAACCAGGTACACATGAATATAAGTGCAACAGGATCTTATTAATCCAATATTTTTTTATGAAAGGGGTGCAGCCCGGTTACAAACACAGCCTGGTTACCAACACTCACGGGTTGTAATTATAAAACCACATACCCTATGCCAAAAAAGGTCGCACTCCAATCCGCACCAGTGATGAATAAGAACAATAACACTAAATGAGAAAAAAATGAAAGTTAAAAAAAGGGGCGAGCTCATTAATTTTAAAAAGAATTAAACCTAAACATATGGCCCAACAGCAAGTGACCCCTAGTCAAACTCTAGACAAACCCCACTTCCATTATACACCACTTTTCCTTTTGTCCGAAAGCGGTGTTTTAATGTAATGGCTTTAGTCCTTGCACTACTCATCTCACTGGGGGCAATTTTAATACTCCTTGGTTTCCTCAATAAGGAAGTCCCTCCTACTGCTTGCTGTAATTTTCATTGCTGAGTTTTAAAAAACCCTTTTGGGCTCCTGAAGCTTTTTTTTTCCTTGGGTAGCTCCATAAGCTCCCATGTCGGATTGGTGAAGGGACCAAACCATTAAGGGGCTTTATCCACTTCTGCTTCTTATGGACAGGCAGTTTTTTTGTTTCTCCCAGACTGTGGCCTGGCTCTGGAATTCTGACCAATAAAAAGGTGTCTGCCAGTCCCTTTATTTGGTCTTTCGATCCCTGACGGGGAGGTTACTTGGTTCTTTTGGGTTCTTTATTTCTTCCTTGCGGGGCTTCAGATTTATCCAGACTACTGTTTTTTTTTTTCAGTGACGGGGTTTGGTGATTGGGGCTTTTCTTTTCCCCCGCTTTAATGACGGTGTAACTTCGGGGAATTTTTGAGCAAACAGAATTCCATAAATCATACATCTCTCTGATTTTTACTGTTTGGTCTCGGGGTGCAGGATCTTATCCTTTTTTGGTTTTTCGCTATAGCCCACCAGTTCCTTGCTTGCATTTTTCCCCCTGGAACTTTTTTTCTATGGAAACATACACAAACGTTTTGCTTACAAATATCCTAGGTGCTTCAGGTTGGGCTTCCGCAGTTCCATAACTCAGGGAGTTTTTTTTGTGTTTTTACCTAGACCCTTTTTTGAAGATACAAGCTGTCATGATTTTCCCCCAAACACATTGTAATAGATTTACATCAAACAACATACTTTTCCCATTTTTCACAGAAAATTTGGGTTTTCTTTCTCTCTCAATGCCATTCTTTTTCTGGGTTGTTTGGAATGGTAGTCTAGAACACAATTCCATTTTGTTTCAAAATGGTTTTGCACCTTACCACTTGTATTTTCAGTCCTTTTTCTGCCTCAGGTTATGGCATTCTTTCAAATTTTTTAAAATACTACGGCAAATATTTTTCAAGTTTCTTTTAAACTTCATCCTTACTGTAAGCAGGTAGGCACTGTTTTTTCGGGAGTATTCCAAAAAATGGAGAAAAATATCTCTTTTTTGGCTTGGAGTTGAACACTGTTTGGGGACCGCAAACTTTTGTATCAAACGAGGGGCCCGCGCAATCAGGGGTGTTTTACTTTGTAAAGGATTTTCTACTTTTCCCCCTTTAAGACAGCTAGTGCATTTCTTAATTGACTACTTTGCTTAATTTCCATCCTTTTAAAAAGGTGACCTAGCTTTCCTTACTGCTTCGGGTCTCGGCCCCAAGAGTCGTCCCATAATGGATACAGTTTCTTACACTCTCTTTGCATTTTAGCTGATAAAGAAAATTTATGATTTTTCCTTCGCAAAGTGTGACCCTCCTTTGATAAAAATCAGCTGTTGTCTTTAAAAGTAACTATTTCCATTTTTGTAAGCTTCTTACTGCAGAAGACTCTTCAAGACGGGCCCATGAGCACCTTTACGGGATTTTTCTGTTTTTGTGCGGGGAAACTGGACAGTGGAGGTACCCCTCTGAGTCATATAGTGACCTTTAGCAAGATACCCTTTTCTGACTGCTTTCATCAAGGCTGAAGAAATCCTTGTTATTCGTCATATGGCTGTAGCACCGGGTCTATACACCATAATGCTTTGCAGATGAGCCTGTTCTGGATTAAATCACTTTAACACATCAAATTTTTTTCCTTTACACTGTTTTTCTCTTTTTGATGACTTTTTCACTTTTTAAGCTGCCATTCTTGTTTTCCCAAAATTCTGCAATCGCTTTAAAAGGTGGCCTTTTTTTTACAGAAAAAATATTCACGATTTTCCCCTTTAATTCCCTTTTAATTTTAAAAAAATCCTTGCTATTCGCCGGGACATTACTGCTGCTTACATTTGCCTTCCGCTTGAATTCATATACAAGCTTCCTTTGACATATTCTAGTGTGACTCACATCTGGCCGGCATCTATGCAGTGACAATATTCAAACTTTCAAAAGACCACTTAATAGTAGTGCAGCAAAATAAAGTCTTTAAATTTTTTTCTCCAATCCCCCTGAGACCCTTCAAAATCTCGGGGTTTTTTTTATATAGTCCTGCATATATGGCCATCACTTATTTAACTGGTACACTTTCTCATGAATAAACTTATTGCGAGATTTGATCTTTATGATTTTTCTGTAACTCCTCTCCACTCTTTTAGTTTAACCCCTTCTAAAGCACAACTGCATAATCAACAGAGGGAAATAGTTTTTCTGATCCTTCTCTACCCCAATCATCGGGGTAAGGGATGGGGCACTTGTTCCTCTATTTTCAATGTACCTTCTTTTTATGACGCATTTTCACCTTAAATTTTCCAAATTTAAAATTTCTGTTTGGGTGAGACTTTGCACTGAAAACTTGCATGACCCTGCTTGGGACACTCCTTTGCTCTTGCTGTTTTTGCTTTGGCCTTTTGTTGCTGTATTACTCTTCTGTTTCACGCGGGGCCCAAATGTGCTGGCAGGGATCTTCGGATCCCTTTGACACAAACCCCGGTTTAATTAGAAAAACGGTACCGATTAAGGTTTTCGTGAATCGGGAATATACAATCTTAAGAAGTACGTACGCACACAGGCTTGCTTCTCCCTCATCACATCCACAAAAAAGGGGTTACAGTCACAGGGCTTTCCTGTGTGCGACCTCTGAGCCTTTTTTTTTTTTATCAACTTCATAACAAACCAAACCTAGCAATAGAAAAACTACATATACAGGAAAAGGATTTGAACTAAACAATACCAACGAAACATTCAAGATACCCCTGTCCCGGGGTTCCCAAACTTACTAATTTTTTTTTCGGCTGCTGATGAAAAAATCAGACAATGTTTTTTTAGGGACCGATTAAAAAAAACAAAAATCACTGATTATAAATGATGCATTCTATAGCAAGTAACTCTAATATGAAACATTATCTACATTCTTTGTACACGGGAAAATGATGAAATTACAGCAAAATAATTTTTAAATTAAGATTTTCCAATATAAAAAAAAAAAAAACAGAGTCTTAATTTTTTTTTTCACAGAATGGGTAAAATGTCCCTGTTTTTTACGCGACTGGAATTTCTGAAACCCCAGCCCCGGAAATGCATAATGCTTTTTCCAGGGTCATTGACTCTCAGTTTTGCAGACACTTTTCCATCACGTCCATATTTGTTTCAAACTGGGGCTTTTTTACGTCTATCACTAAATATATACAATACACTCAAACTTAAATACATCAAAAATTTAAATTTTTTCTGTAATTCAATACTAAAGGCATAAATACTACCGTATGTTCCCAAAAAAAAAGAGAAAAAAGTTTTCTGGGAGTCTTTACCTGGTTTGGCTAACCAAGAAATTATTTTGTAAGCTTTCAAACCAATGCCCTTCATCAAACAATATACAAATGAATTTACCGTAATACCGTGTAAAAACCGACCCGGTAAAGCCGACCCCCAACTTTTGCCCCCAAAATGGGAAAACCTTTTACTCTGTAAACCGGGGAGGGCCCCCCGCACAGGAAACAGTCCCCCCCAGGGGTATACACCCCCCCCCAAAGGGGGCCCCTCCCAGTGGTTATACACAGCCTCCCCTGGGGGGATACAGCATCTCCCCCCTTGGTAGTAAACATCCCCCCCTGGGGGTAGAACAGCAGCCCTCCCCTGTTAGAAAATAGCATCTCCCCCTGTGGTATTACCATTCCCCCTTGGTAGTATACAAGCCTCCCCCTGTGGTAGTATACAGCATCTCCCCCAGGGTATATACGCACCTCCCCCTGGGGAAAGATAAGCCCACAGAGTATATACAGCAGCCCCATGGTAGTATACAGCAGCCCCCCCAGGGGAGTATACAGCGTCCCCCCTGTGTAGTATACAGCCCTCCCCTTTAGTATACAGCACCACAGAGGTATAACAGCAGCCCCCCCCCTGGGTATATACAGCAGCCACAAGGTATATACAGCAGCCCCAGTGGTATATCAGCCCCCCCCTTTTTCGCCCCCCCTGGGGTAGTAAAAGCAGCCACAAGGTATATACAGCAGCCCCCCCTAGGTATACACAGTGCCTCCCCCTGGGTATATACAGCAGCCCCCCCCCCTGGGAGATACAGCAGCCCCCCGCTGTGGTAGTAAAACAGCAGCCCCCCCCCTGTGGTAGAATACACACCCCCCCCCCGGGGTATATACAGCACCCCAGGGGGAAAAGTAAAAATCTTCTTTTTAAAGGGGGCGCAGCAACGGGGGGGGGCTGTATAACCACAGGGGGGGGCATGCTGTTGGGTATACACATCCCCCCCCCCTTGGTATATACGCCCCCCCCTTCTCCGCACCCCCTTAAAAAGAAGATCTTTCATACTTATCGCCTGCGCACCCGCCGAAATCCTCCGCTCTCCTCTTGCTAGAAACCTGGCTCCACCAATACGTCATTATTTTTGCGCTCACGGGGAGGGACGCCGGGTGCAAGAAAGAAGGAACGGAGGATGCGCGTGATGACACAGGAGGATAATATGAAAGTTCTTCTTTTTACGTTGCGGCAGAAAAGGGGGGGGGCTGTATATCCCACGGGGGGGGCCACTCTGTAACTACCACAGGGCGGAGGATGCTGACATGCAATGTAATATGCACGGCTCTCCCTGCCGCTGATGGACAGGGGATGCATTCTATTGCATTCCCCTAAAAACGGCCCCACGTGACCTCCGCTCATATACACACCTCCCCCACCTCTCCACCCCCGACACCGGGCCCCAAACTCACCGATAGGATCGTGATAAGCCGGGGGGGGCACTTTTCAGCAAAATTTTTGTGCTAAAAAACTGGGCTTATCACGGTATATACTATGAGACTTTAAATAGGTATTATAACAGGACATAAGTGAGCTAAGTAAGAGGGGCCAAAGGGAAAGTAAATGGGGTTTTTGTTATACCAGATGAGGTGGAAGTTCTATTAGGGTCCCGTCACACCTGGACACCTCCCCCGAATATCACCGGCATGCACAGGACGCCGTTTTTTTGGGCGCCCCACCAGCGTGCCTTCGCATCTTTACAGGGGCGATACCCCCCGGGCGACCACCAGATGTTACAGGTGCCACTGCCTTGGGGGTCCACAAACCCGGGGGCATCCTATACCTATGCTCCCCATCACCTTAACATTGACGATCGCCATTTTTAATTTTTTTGGCCCCGGTCCCCCTGTTTTCAAGCAGTGCTGCGAAACCGCAACCACTCAAAGGCGTTTTTTTTCCCCAAATTTATCCCCCCTTTACACTGGGCGATCACCAGCACTGTCGCCGGCGATGGGCCCCCCGCCCCTGCATCGCCTATGAAATTCCCGGCGAGTGTCCGGGTGTGAGGGTACCCTTAGAGATCTCAAACCTGGCAAATGTGAGTTTTTCCAAGTAATGACCATAATCCGGGTTGTCAAATTGACCCCATCGTACTTATAAACCCTCTACCCCTGCTGTAATACCTATTTAAATTTTTTTAATTCTTTTGTATTTTGTATGGAAAAGAGCCCACGAGCACTGAAACTTAAAAATTTAAATTTTTCTGGTTAGCCACAAAGGTACACCCTTGAAATTTTTTCCTACATTTTTTTGGAAAAACGGTAAGTTTTTACATCGATTTTTCTGGCTAACACAGTACCCACAATATTATTTTTTTACATCAAATAATAAAGTGAAATGCATATATTATATAGAGTCATTACAAACAGAGTTACTATTTAAAGGTTTGGTCTGTTAAGTTGATGATTACGGCTTACAGCCATTGAAAACCAAAAAGTCATTACTCAAAAGTAAAAAAGGGAGGATAAGGGTCTAAAGATAAAATATTCCCTAAATAGTTTCCCAAAGCTTTCCCTTTTGAGAGTCACCCCCACTATAAAAAAATTCATGGTCCCTCGTCCCACATGGTGATATAGAGTAGGGAAGAGAAGGGTTGGTTGCCTTTTTCCCCTCAGACATCAAAGGGTAATATAACTTGATTTATTATCAACCATTTCGGGGCAAACCGGGCCCCTTCCACGGGAAAAAATAATATCCATTGCCATTTTTTCGGGTCATTTTTGGGACCCTGAAACGCGTTGACTATAAAACATATTATATTCACCTTTGGTGTCTCGTGGAATGTCTTGCTTTCCCCTTTTAACCCTTCTTTTCCTCCTACTTAATTTCTGAATAATGCCCTTTTGGGGTTTTCATTGGCTTTAAGGCCATAATCATCAACATTTACAAAATAAAAAAATTGAAATAGATCACCCCGTTTGTAATGATATATAATTTAAAAGATTTTTACATTTTTTTAAAAAAATAAATAAATTTTTTTGTTTTCAATTCAAAAGAAAGGGGGTTTTTTCCCTGACTTCAATAAAGGAAAAGTTCAACCCTTCAATTCATTAAGATCTCCTTTGGACATTTTTGAACCTTGGAATGTCAGACGTCTAAAATAGGGACGAAAGGGCACCAAAATGGCAACCCTACTTGCCAAAAGTGAACGAATTGTTAATTTTACGGTTCAACACCCGGTGCCCCCGATGGAGGGTTTTGATTGAGGACGGGGGTTTAAACATTTTAAAAAAACGATCAACAATCCAACTTTACGAGCGTTCTTGAAAAAGGGGCCAAAAATTTTTAAAAGACCCAAATGACCCATTTTACCAAACCCCCCTAACAGGGTTTGACTATTTCACTTCCTTTTAATGTTCTTACCTTCCCAAAGGCAGCATAATTCACAAAGAAAAACAACCCTGTTTTCCCTCGCCTTTTAATCCTTTTCCCCCCCTTTTTTTTTTATAATAAATGTTTTGGGGGGATTAATTGTTTTCGGGAGCAGGTGGAAAACCCCCTGTTGCCAAAGGAAATTTTTATCCCGCAAACCGGGGTGTTTGGGGGACTCCCAAACGCTTTTGATTTTTTACCGAGGGCCTTTTTTGGGGAAATCTGTCGGAGCTTTATTTACTCCCTTAAAAACCAGGGGTGGGGGGCGCCTTTTAGAGAAAGGGGAAATATAAGTTTCCCCCCTTAACAAGCCCGGAGGGTAGGACCCAAAGGGCGGGGAAAAATATCAATTAAAAAGGCTTTTAAGCAGGAGCTTTTTTGTCATTTTTTCCCTGTCCTAAAAAATTATACTTTGGGCCTTCAGCTTAAAAAAGATTTAACGAAAGGGGCCCCAATAAAATTAACCTTTTTTTTTTTTAAACCAAAGTTGTATAAAAGGTTAAAAAAAAAAGAGGGGAGGGACTGGGGGGGTTTTTAAAACCAAAAAAAAATACGGGGAAAAAAAAACTGGAAAAGGAAAAAGGGGGGAACAAAAAGGTATATAAAAGGGGGGAAGCCCCTTGGAAAAACCCCCTCCCCCATCGTTTGTTTGGTTATTAAACAAAAACAAAAAGTTTGGGTTTGGGTTGTGGGCCCCAAAAAAATTACTGTGGTGCCCTTTTTTAAAAAAAAAAAAAGGGGGTTTTTGGGTTTGGTTTTGTTTAAAGAAAAAAAAGCTTTTTGGATTTTTCCACCCCAAATATGGTTTTTTTCTATTTTAAAATTTTCATGTTAAAAATTTGGTATTAAAAACGGGAAAAACAGGGGGAAATTTATTCAAACAATTGGGTTGGGTTTGGAATTTTTCAGGATTGTGTCCAAAAAGGATTTTTTAATAAGATTATTAAAAATCAAAATTTAAAATTTTCCCCACATTGTTTGGTATTTATTATTTTTTAAAAACCAATAGTAGCCAAAAACCAGGGTGGGAACAATTTGGGGAAAAATTTTTTAGAAAAGCACCCCTTTCTGATTTTCCAAAAACCCATTTTTTCTTATAAAAGGGCCCCCCCAAATGGCTGGGGGGCCCCGTTAGCCCAAGACCTCAAAACAGCGCTGGGTGGGGAACCCCGTGTTTTGGGCCCCAAAAACCCCCGTTTTATACCCCCCCCGGTGGGCCCCCCCTTTTGGCCCAAAAGTGAAGGGGGCTTTCCCCAAAAGAGGGAAAACCCCCCTTTCTTTTGCCTGCTACAATTAAAAATCTTAAACCTCCTTGGAAAAATGCCCCCACCCGGGACCCCACCATTAAATTTCCCTGCCCACAAATTTTTGGGAAAAACTCACCAAATAATCTTTTCTTTTGGGTTCAAATCAGTAAAAAACCACAATACCAATGTGTCACAGGGGTTAAAATACGAGGTAAAAACTCACCAAATACCAATTGGGGGGTTTAAAATGGGAAAAAACCAAATTCAATTTTTTGGGGGGGCTACAAATACTGAGGAAAAAAACCCCAAACCTATGGGTTTTTGGGGTCAATTGGGAAAAAAATCCCCAAAACTCAATTTTTGCCTGGGGGTTCCAATTGGGGTAAAAAACTCCCCAAAACTCAAAGGTTGCTTTTGGGTTCCAAAAAAGGGAAAAAAAACCAAAACTCAAGGGGCGGGGGTTTTTAAAAACTAAATAAAAAAACCTGCCCCAAATTTGGGGGGGGCCCAAATACTGGGGTCCACCAAATACTAATTTTTTGGGCCCCAAACTAGGGGTTGCTAAAAACCAAGTTTTTGGGGGAAAAACTAGGGGAAAAAACCCCCCCCAAAAACCGGGTGGACATAACCAAAAAACCAGGTAAAACCTAACCCTACCCAAAGGGTTATTTTCCTTAAAAAAAATTAGGTTTTTTTTTTTGGGGTAAAATTAAATTGGGTTAAAATTCCTAACAATTTAAAAAATTCAAATTTTTTTCAGTGGGTATAATTCCCAACCATTTTTTTTAAGGTTACTCGATAAATTTTAAAAAAAGGGGAAATCCTTATGCTTCCCCTTTTGGGCACCCCTAAAGTTTTCCCCCCAAACCCTTAAAATTTTAAAATTCACTGCCACCTTTTTTTTTCGAAATAAAAAATCACTTTCCCTTTTTAGTTTCCAAGGGTAAAAAAAATCACAAAGCACCCTTTCTTTTTCCCCTTCCCCCAATTCTCAATTTTGAAACCCGGCCCCTGGGGTTTTAAACAACACCAATTCTTTAATTCGAAAAACCTTTTCCCTAATCATGACCAAATTGTCCCCTTTTGTGGGGTTTGTAAAGTGCCTATTTTTTCCAACCGACTTTTTTGAGTTACACAAATTTTTTAAAAAAGGCCCCTTTGAACACAGCCTTGGAAATCTTTCTTTTCATTACACATTTATTCACTAAAATACCTTGGGGATTTGATTGAGACTTTTCCATTTTACACAGGGAATTTTACTTTCCTAATTAAACCCGCGATTAAACCTTTTATTTTTTTAAACCCCAAAAATTTAAACCCCTTTTTTTACCCCCTGTTACCTTTAAAAATAAAAGTGCCCTTTTAAAAAATTTTTTTTAAAAAATTATCTAAACTAAAAACTCCAAAGGGGTTTCCTAGCTGCAAATTAAAGGGGGTTTTTAAAAAAAAAAAAAGGCACATTATGATTACAGCTTTAACCCAAAAGTTGAAGCCCCGGGGTTTACCGTTTTGTGCCGGAAAGGAAAACATTTGAGGATACTGTTTTGAACGGAATTTATGCCCCCCTGGAGTAAAACCCCAATAAAATTTTTCTGGTTTTTAAAAACCAAAACCCCTTTAAAAACCCTTTTCCCAGACCACGGGAGGTTGATAAACCATTTTTGAACTTAGAATTTTTTGACCCAAAAATTTTTAAATCCTTAAAATAAAACGTAATACTTCCCCTTTAAGTAATAAAAACATTCAAACCCAACCCCCAATTTTCCCAATTTAAAAGGGGGAAAAAAAAAAACCCTTTTTTTCCTACCCTTTTAAAATTTTTTAATTCCCGGGTTTAAATACCCTAAAACCCTTAAAAAGGGGGGAAGGGGGGAAAGGGGGGGGGCTACCCCATAAAGATTTCCCCCTTGCCCCAGCCCATCCCCCTTAAAAAGATATGGCCCCCCCAAATCCCTTTCCTATCCCAAACCCCCCGCTTAAAGGAAAGGGGGTTTCCCCCTATTATAAGGGGTTTAGTGCTTAAGGGCCCCTTAAAAGGTCTTCCCCGGGCTAAATTTCCAATAAAGTTATGCCTAAAAAAAACCCGACTATCCCAACCTTTGTAACCCCCCCCGGAATTGAAAATTGAAAGGCGTTAAAAACTCTTGGGAAAATGGGGTTTTTCCCCAAAAAAGGGGGACATCACTTTCCCCCCCAGCCTAAAAGAGGCCCTTTAAAGTTTTTTGCTCCCAAATTTCGGGGGGAATCCCTTAAAAGGTTTTTAGTAAAATGTTTAAAAATTTAACCCCCAGGTTAAAACCCTTTTAACATTTATACCAGGAAAATATTAAAATTATCATTTCAATTTAACAAAAACCTATTTGGGGGGAAAAAATGGGTTTTGGTTAAAAAGGGAATTAAAATTTAAAAAAAAAAAAAAAGTTTTTAAAATTGAAAAAAAAAAAACCAAAAACATCCCCCCCCCCAAGGAAAATAAAACTATTTAAAAAATAACAAATTGGACCCCCGGGGGGGGGCCCCATTGCTGGCCCTTTTTTCCCAGTGTGGAAAAAGACTCGTATTGCGATTTAGTGATTATGCACATCTGTCTTCTTTTTTTTTCCGGTAAAATGGGGTTCCATTGTTTTTTAACCCTTGGGGAAAAATTGGTTTGGGAAGGGGGCCCCGGGGTTTTTGTTTTTTGGGGGCCCCGGGGGGGTTTTTTGGTCCGGTGAGGCCTGCCACAGGGAAATTTGTGCCCCGGGTTTTTGTTTCCCTTTGTGTGGGTTTTCCGTGGGGAGAGGGTTTTTTCCCTTGTTTTCCCGGGGTCTTTTTGGGGGTGTTTGGGGCTTTGGGGTTTTGGTCCGTAAAAGGATTTTTTTTTAAAGTTTGGGCCCTGGTTTTTTTTTTTTCTTTTTCCTTGGGTTGTGTTTTTTTTCTTTTTAAAAATTTGGGGTCATTCAATATTTCCGTAAAAATTTGGGCTTGGGGTGTAATACAAAAACCCCCCTCTTTAATACCCCGGGGCCCCCCCCATGGCCGCTGGGAAAAGGGGGGGGTTGGCCCGGGGCGCTTCAATTAAGCCCTCTTCCGGGGGGGCGGTGCAAATTTTGGGGGGGGGGGGGAAAAGTTTGGGATTTCCCCCGGGGATTTCCCCCCCCCACTCTTACGTCCGGCAGACTTTTCCGGCCCCCCCAATTTTTTTTTTTATTATTTAGAACAATCTTAAACAATCCCAACCCAAAACTCCCAAAAAACATAAAAATAAAAAAAAAAGGTGGGGGTCCGTTTTTTTTTTTGAGTAAAACCCCGGGGGGGGGGGGTGCCGCCAAGCCCAACTTTTTTTCACCCCCGGGTTGCGCCCCCCCCGGGCCCCAAAAGGGCCTTTCCCAAAAGGCCCTTTGGGGGTTTAAAAGGGCCCGGGCCCCCTTTTGGGGGAAAGGGGAATAAATTGGGCCGGATTTTCCCGGGCCCCCCCAAAAAAATGGGGCAGAAAAACAAGCGAAATTTTTAAAATTTTTTTAAAAAAAAAAAACCCAAGAAGGAAAATTTTTAATTGAAATAAAAAAAAGAAGGATAAATTTAAAAAAAATTTTGCCACCCCCAAAAAGGTGCCCCTTTTACATCCCCGGCCAAAAAAAAATTCTATGAAGGGAAAAACGATAAAAAATCTACCTTTAAAAACTTTCAAAAAATTCATTCTTACAAAAAGGCCCCGAAAAATTTTTTATCGCTTTCACCCTTTGACGCCCTTTTTTGAACCCGGGGAAAGAAAGACTAAAAATTCCTTTCCCCGGAAAGGGATCCCGGAGGGGACCACCACCCCAAATGGGAAAGATCCTTCAGCCCCTTACATTAAAAAAGATCAATCAAAAAGCAAAAAGATTGCTTAGGTGAAGGGAAACCTTGATTTTTTAAAAACATTTTTATTTAAACCCCCCCTTATTAAATGATACAAAATCCCAACGATGGAAATTTCCCCTAAGTAAGCATCCTAAAAAAGGTTCCCCCCCTACAAATAAAAGCCCCTTTCAAAAAAAAAAAACCTCTGTAAATCCCGTACCCCCAAAAAAAAAAAGGTTTTATACAAAATAAAATTTTAAAAACAATTTTGCCTTAAAAAAATTACTGGGGGATTGGTGGCCCCAAAAAAACCCCCAAAAAACCTGGGAATTTAAAAATCCACAAAATTAAAAAAGTTATTTTCCCCCATTCCCAAAAGACTGTTGACAGCTGTTTTTTAAAAAAAGGAAAATTTTTAAATTTAAAAATAGTAAAGAAAGGGGTTGTTAGGGATTTTGCAATTGGGTCCCTTTTTTTTTCCCCGGGTTTTAAATTTTTCCCGGGGTTTGCATTTTCCTAAAGGGGGTTTTTTGTTGTCCCCGGGGAAGGGGGGCCCGGTTTTTTCCCCTTGGTTTGGGTTTTTTTGTTTGGGGTGTGGGTTTCCCTGGGGATAAATTTCACTAAGGGGGTTTATTTTTTTCCCCCCTGGGGGGGGTTTTTTTGTGTTCCTTTTTGGGGGGTTTTCCCCTTGGGGGGGGGTGCAGTCCCCCCCCGGGTCTTGTGTTGGTTCCCGGGGGGGGGCTTTTTGGGGGGGGTTTTCGGGTTTTTTCCCTTTTTTGTTTGGGGGGTTCCCCCCTGGGGGGGGGGGCTTTCTTGGGGTTTGGGGTTGGGGGTTTTTTTGCCGGGTTTTTTTTCCTTTTTTTTGGGGGGGGTTTTTTTGGGGGGTTTTTAACCAATTTTTCCACCTAAAGGCATAAAACTTTCAAAAATTTTTTTTCAGGGGGGAAAACCCCTTCTGGAAACCTTTTTCCCCCCTTTTTTAAATTTAGGGGTTTATTTGCCCTTTTAAAACCCCCCCCAAAAAGAGCGGAATTGGGATTTTTCCCCCATTTGTAAAGGGAAAATTTTGGGGGGTCGGGGTTTTTTAAAATTTACCTAAAACTAGCTAACCCCCCGGTCCAAAGGGGCTTCAAAATTTTTTTGGGGGCACGGTTAAAACCAATCCCCTTAACCCCCCCCTCTTCAAAACTAAAAAAACACCAACCCCAAAAAATTAAAAAATTTTACGATTTTTTTAATTTTATAGAGGCATTTCTGAAATTTTTCAATTGGGGGTTTTTTAGGGAACTATTTCCCCGGGGGGGCCCGGGGCCCCCAAAATTTTTTAAAAAAGGGGCGGGGGGGGAACTACAAATTAACCAAAATACAATTTTTAAAAAAAAAAGGAAAAATGGGGGCAAAACAAGGCCTAGGGAAAAACACAAAAAAGACATGGGGGATAAAAAATTTAAAACCCGGATTGGGAAAACCCAAAAAAAAGGATTAAAAAATAAAAAAAAAGAAATTAACAAAGAAAGGGTCAGGGGGGAAACAAATGGGTGAACCAGGTGGGGCTTCTCTTAGGGTCGACATTCCACAGAAAGGGAAGTTTTGGGACAAAACACAAAGGGAAGGGTAGGACTTTTTTAAAAAAAAAGGCAATTTAAAATTCCCCCAAAGGAAAAAAACCCTTTAAAATAAAAAATTTTAAAAAGGGGGGGCCCAAAAACCCGGGGGAAAAATTCTTTAGGAAATTTTAAGGAATTTCCCCCATCCTTACAAACGCTTTCCAAAACCCTGGTGGGGGTCAAAACGCCCCAAAGAGGGCACACCGCCGTTAAGGAAAAAACCTAAATAAAGGGGGCCCCGGGGTTTTTAACCCGGGGGTACCCAATTCCTTCCCCACATGGGGGTTTTCTGGGAAAAAACATTTAAAAAAACCCTATGCCCTTTAAAAAAATTACCAAAAAAAAAACCCGGGAAATGTCAAAATAACTTTAAAAAAATGTTAAACAAGCAAAATTTAAACCCCCAAACCTTAAGCATAAAAAAATCCTAACATTGGGCCCAAATTTGTTTTTGTGGGCCCCCCCAAGGGGGAAGGGGCCCCCAAACCCAAGTAAAACCCCCCAACGTTTAAATTCCCTTTTTTATCGGGTTTTTATTTTTTCCCGTTTCAAGCAAAGGGAAATGTTATTTTGCCAAAACCGCGGGGTTTTTAATCTAACATGCATCAATTTTCCCCTTGCGTTTATAACCCCCATGACCCCCCCAAACCCGGCCCTTTTTGCAATTAAAAATTTGAAAAACCCGTGGTTTAAACACCCCCGGGGGTTTAAAAAAACCAATAAAAAACCCTCCCCCGCTTTTTGAGCGGTTTGGGGTTTTTCCAAGGGTAATTTTAAGGAAAACCCGGGGCCACCCTTTTTTGGAAACTCCCCTTACGGGCCTTCCCCAAACAATGCCCCCCTTTTTCCCCAACTTTTTTTTGGTAAAAAGTCGAGTTTTGGGGAAACCCCCAAAAGGGGAAAATTTTTTCGGGGGAAAATTTTAAAAATTAAAATTTTTTTTAAAAAGCCAAAGTTGTGAAAAACAAACTCAGACTCGGAAATTTTTGGAACCAAAAACCAGCAAAAACCCCCTAAAAAATTTTAACCCCCAGTACTTTTTTTTCAAGCCCCTGGGATTGTTCTAATATTTTCTACACCTTTCCTATGCATAAATTTGGTTCCTGTTTTTATAAAAATCTTTCCAAAAATTAAAAATTTCAAATTCAAAATTAAAAACTTTACCTTTAAAAAAATTACAACCCTTTTTTGGGGGGGGAAAAAAAACCCCCCGGGCCTAGTAAAACCCTCCCGGGAAAACATTTTAACGGGTGTATTTTTTTTTTTGTTAAAAAAATTCATTATTAAACCAAAAATTTCTTTAAAAAAAATTTTATCTTGGCCCTAGGGTTCTTTATTTCCAAAAAAATGTCCTTTTTTTGCCGGGGTTAAATTTTCCTAATTCCGTCTTTAATTTTTATTTTCCCCAAACAGGTTTTTTAACCAAAAATAAAGTTTAAAAAAACTTTAAAAGGGGTTTCCCAAAAAAAAAACCTTTAAAACAAACCATTTTTTCATTTTAAAAACCCCCCCGACCCGGAAAAAAATTCCCAATTTAAAACCCCTTCCCCGAAAAGGGGCCTTACCGTCAATGAATATTGCCCAAAGGTCAGACATTCCGAATGGTTAAATTTACCTTTTTTCCATCCTTATTTTACGATGGGTGGGGGTTAAAAATTTTTTATTCCCCTTTTTTACAAAAAACTTTTTTCCTTTTTTTTTGCCAGCCAAATTCACGGGAATTTTGTTCTTTTAAATTTTCCCGGGCCCCGGTTTGTTTTCATGGGTTTGGGGCCCGAATTAGACTTAGGAAATAAAAACAAAAAATTTTTCTAAATTGGTGCGAAAAACATCTTTGGGTTAAATTAACTGGAGACCAGGGGAATTGCCTTGTCCCCCTGCCAACCCCCTTTAGAAAGCCCCCCCGGACCAAATTCCCCCAAAAAATGGGGAATTTAACCCGCCTTTTTGCCCCCTCAAAAGGAAAACCTGCCCCCCAAAAAACCCAAACCCCACCCCCAGTGGTTTAAAAAAATTTTTTTGTTGGGGTTCCAGGGGACTTCTTTAATTTGGGTTTTTGGGAACCCAAAAAAAATAGGGGAAAGTAATTTTCTGGGAAAGAAGGCCCTGTAAAGGATAAATTTTTCCCCCTTTTTTTTTCCCTAGTTTTTATTTTATCCTTATAAAAGGTGAATTCGAAAGCAATAAAGGTGCTTTCCAAAAGAACTCCCCCCCAAAAAAAAAAACCTCGATATAAACCTTTTGGTCAATACAACCCAATTTCCCAGGGTGATTATAATTTTTTAATAATTTCCCCCAAATTAACCCGTGCATTCAAACCCCTAAAAAAAAGGGGCCCCCTTAAACCTAAAACCCCCACTAAGGATTGTGGTTTAGGAAAGTGGGAAAAAAGGGTTTAAAGTTTTCTTTCAAGAATAGAAAATTTCCCTTTTTGCAAACGGGGGCATTCTTTAATTTTTAAAAAAAAAAATTCTTCCAAAAGGGTTTTGGAAGAACTTTTTAGAAAAACCAAAAACCCAAAACACGGCCTAAAATTTTAAAAATTTTTCCCTCCAGGTTGGAAAACTTTTCACAAAATTTTTGCCTTGAAAAAAAAAAAATTCAAACATTTTTTTTCCCCGGGGGGGGGGGTGAGTCCTTTGGTTCCCCACAAATGCTTCATTTAATTGGACAGGGACAACAATTGGAAAGGTCCGTTTCCCCCGGGGAAAAAAATAAGGACCAAAAAAAAGATTTTTCCCCAAAGGGGGGAAAAAAAAATTTTTAAAGAGCTTGGGGAGGGAGGTCCCAAACCTTTCCCAAGTTCAAAAGAGGAAACCTGGGCAAAATGGGATTTTGATGTCAAACCCAAAAAGCCTTTTTTTGCTCCCGGGGGGTTTGGGGGAAACCGCCTAGCAAAAACGGCCCCCAAAAAAAAAACAGAAAGGCCCTTTTTTTGGCCAAAACAACAAAAGACCGGAAACCCCGGGGCCCAAAACTCAACTAAAAACCCCCACAAGAAAATAAAAAAAAAAAATTTAGTTTCCGAGCCCCTTTTAAAAAACCGAATTTTTTTTTTTTTAAAAAATTAAAAAAAAAAGTTGCCTCTTATTTTCCCCCCCTTTTAAACTCGGGAAAATCCAAAAAACCCAACGGAAATCCCAAAACTCCCCTAAAATAATAATTTTGTCTTTAAAAAATTTTTTCTTTTCCAAAAAGCCCTTAGGCCAGGCAATTTACGGGGTTTTTAAAAAAGGGGGGCCCTTTTTTTCCCCCGGGGTTTTTTCGGGATTCCCTTTTTTGCCAGGGCCCAAATGGGGCCACCTCCCCAAAAAAAACGCTTAAATTTAAAAACCAAAGGCCCTTCACTTCCCCCTTCAAATTTTAAAAAACACGAAGAACCCCCCAAATTTAAGGAAAATTTTTTTTTTACCTTCATTTTTTTTGGAAATTTCCCTGACAAGGGATTTTTAAAATTTTTCAAATTAAAGAATGGGGGCCAAAAAAAAATAATTTAAACCATTTAAAAATTTTTTAAAAAAATTGGGATAAGTTAAAATAAATTTTTTTTAAAGAAACTATAAAAGGCACAGCCACTAAGGGGTTTAAAGGGTTTGGGTGAGGCTGGGATTAATACCCCCAACCATTTTCCCCAAAAATTTTCCCGGAAAGTTTTTTTTTTATGCTTGGGTCTTAAAAAAACAGGGAAACCCAAAAATTGGTTTCCCTTTTTTTAAAGTTTAAAAGGTAAAATTTCAAATTTTGAAAAAATTGGGCCCCCCCCCCATGTGAAGAGCATCAGGGGCTTCCCTTTTTTGAAAACCCAAAAATTAGATAAAAACAACCCCCCCCTTATTGAAGGGCCCCCGGAAAAACTCCCCGGGATTTTTCAAATTAACTTTCCCCTTTTTGACAAAAAATTTTTCCCCTTTTTATTCCCCCTTATAAAACTTAAAATTTTCAAGAAACATTTTTCCGATGGGTGAAAAAATTTTAAGGTAATTTAAAAACCGGGTTTGGTCTTTCCCTTTCCCCTGGGTATAAGCTTCCCCACTGGGGCCCCGAAACGGGTGGGGTTTTTCCTATTTTTCGGGCCCCCCCTTCGGCTTTCCCTTTTCAAAACACTTGAACCCCAAAAAAAAAGCTGTTGAAAGGGATTCCCTCCCCCCAAAAAAAAAAAATTTTTTATTTTGGAAAATGTTGTTTTTTTGCCGGGGTTTTTTTTATCAAGAAAATTTTTTTTTTCACCCGGTTTTGGAAAGGGGCCCTTTTTTAAAAAATTTTAACCCCTTTTCCAAAAAAGGGCCCCAAAAGGGAACTTTTTTTTATGGTTTACAGGATTTAGTAATTTCCCAAAACCCAATTTTTTTTTTCCCAATTTTTTAATTTTAATTTCCCAAAATTTTCCCGGTTACACAATCATTTAATTAAAGATTGAAATAAAAATTTCATTTGATCCAATATCCCAGAAATAGGGGCAATCCCTTTTTTTCCCCCCTTTTATAAAGGGGCAGGACGGCGTTTCTTTTTTGTGTTTTTTCAAAATTTTTGGTCGGGGAAAAATGAACAAAACCGACTCCCCAACCCCGCGCCCCTAACATGGAAAATTTCCCGGTTTGCAAAATCCCAAAAAAGGGCCCGACGGGGGAAATTCTCTGTAAAACACCTCCCCCCTTTTTTTAACCCTTTAGCCCAGGGAAAAACCACGGCCCTCCCCTCCCCTTTTATAAAATTTAAAAGGGGTGAAATTCCGCACCGGACAACAGATTTTTCCCCCCTTTTTGGCCCGGGGTTTAGTTTTTTTTCCTTCCTGCAAAATGAAACGACCCCGGAAAACATGGTGAAAGCCCTCTAAACGGATGGAAAACATCCGCCCGATAAAATTTTGGGGGGGTTTTTTTACGGGGAAAAAAACCCCAAAAAAAAAAAAAATAAAAGGGGGATCCCTTTGGGGGAAAAAAAGGGTGTTTTTTCCCCCCCTTCCCTTTTCATGGGTTTTGCAATTTTTGGACGTTAAAAGGGGTTCTGGGGCATTTGGGACCGTCCCCTAAGATCCTTTTATAGCTTATTTAAAAAACTGCTTACCCTTCCATAGGGGGTCCGAAAAAAGTGTTCCCAAACTTCTTTTGTAGTTTTTTTAATTTTAAAAATTTTTTTTGAAAATTGCGCATGTTTTTCAAAAACCAACTGACCCACCAAACACCAAGCGAAATAGGGGAAAAGGGGAGAAAAGGAAAGAAGATGGCCCAAAAAAAATGGGGGAAGATAAGTTTACCGGCCAAAACCCCCGGGGGGGGGCCCAAAAGGGGCCCCGCCGGAAACATTTTGGGGGCCCAACGGGGGCCCTTTTGTTTTTTGGGAAGGGGGGCGCCAAAAACCCGGGCGGGCCAATTTAAACTTTTAGGGAAAAGGCCCGGGGGAGCTTTTTTGGGAAAAAGGGGGGGGGAAAATGGAAAAGGGGGTTTTAAGAACAGCCCTTTTGGGGGGGCCCCTTTTGGGGAAGGGGGGTCCAAACAAGGGAACCCCCCCCCCATTAAATTTTAAATCCCAGAAGGGGGTTAACCAATTCTGGGGGCTTGGGTTTGGAAAAGGGGGGGAAAAAGGGGGAAAAAAAAGAAGGGGGGAAACAAATTTTTTTTTGTCTGGGAAAAAAAAATTAAAAAAAATTTTCTTTTCCTTTAAAACCCAAATTAAAGGAGAACTCCTGGGTCAAAGGGGCTTGTATACAATTTGGGGAAAATTTTAAAAACCCCCTTTTTCACTAAAAACCCCCCAAAACGATGGGGGCCCCCATGGAAAGGATAAAAAATTGTGTTGTTCTCCCCAAAAACAAAAAAGGGGAAAAAGAGGAAAGGACCGGGGGCCAAGAGGGGAGACACAGGACCGGGGGCCAAGAGGGGAGGACCGGGCGATAAGAGGAGAGGACAGGGGGCCAAGAGGGGAGACACAGGGGATAAAGAAGAGGACCGGGGAGAGACTGACAGCTCTCAGGGAGCGATCTGACAGGAGGGAGGGCATCCTATTTTCTGTCGGAATCGGATGCCTATTTGGCACCCGATTCCAGGCATTAGAAGAATCCGATGCTGTCCGATTTATATCGGACAGCATCGGATTTTACAAAAATCGTAGTGTGAAAGTAGCCATAACTGAAGCTATTGGCTGTGTAGTAAATAACTCAATCCTGCTTAGTTCCAGACACCTGGGAAAGTAAGGTCAATAAATTTGCTATCTTGCTTCTGCTTTAGCTTCTTATATCACATTTCTCTATTCAATGGTTTATTTCTTCCTCTTCTTTATGCTATTCTTAAATATATAAGGACAGAAGACTTGTCTTGCTTTACAAAGACTTTTAGGTCGAAAGATTACTATGTTTATGTATGGCAGAATGAACTAAGTTTTGAGAAGCTATCACCCTTTTTGACACTATCATCTCTACATGAGTCTTGATTTGAGGCTTGGTATGAGCCATAATGTGATAATTGTAATAAATTACAATTTGTGTGTGTAATCTGTATTTTGCCTTTCTTTTAAATCTAAATCAGGAGGCAAAATAGTAATTTCTGTTTTATTTTATTTATTTGGGTTCAACTTCTGATTATGCCTTTAAAGAATGGATATAAATATCTGATTAAACAGCAAACTGTGCATGATACCAAACTGTGCATGATACCAAACTGTGCATGATACCAAACTGTGCATGATACCAAACTGTGCAGCATACTTGGATGGACAGTTGTATGTAAACAATATGGCTATAGTGACAGTTTGCACTAGTGACATAACATTCTGGAAGTTACATGAATTATATAAATTGTTCTAGCTGTGGTGCTCAGTATGCACTTTTGCACATATACGTACAGTGGAGACACTGTCAAACATGAGTTTGTCTTTAAAACGCCAAGATGTCATTTTGTTAAATGATTATCTGATTGAGACATTGCTAGTAAAAGAACCCAGAAGAACCCACTGTCTTAGGCTAGGGTCGCACTTGGCATGAGTTTTTTAAGTGCCTTAAAAATAATCATGCATGTCTGCATGCTTTTTTCATTTCTGCATGCGTTTTTGTAGGTGCCTTTAGGCACCCATGCGTTTTTCCATGCGTTTTTGAATCAGCACCCAAAAAAAGTTCATGAGCTATTTTTTGGTGCTGATTTAAAAATGCATGTGTTTTTTAACATGGGCCCCTATGGAAAACGCATGCGTTTTTGGATGGTAGTACATGGTACTAATGTACCATGCTTTTTTCCATGCGTTTTTTTTATGTCAGCTCCTCACATAATTGCAAAAACACATGCCAAAAACGCATGGCACTTTAGGCATGAGTCTTTGCTATTGGGGCATGCATTTTTGCTATTAGGGCATGCTTTTTCTGCATGGGGCCTATGGGTGCATTTTTACATGCGTTTTTAAAAACACAGGTCTCCAAAAAAGCATGAAAAATCTGCAAGTGTGACCCTACCCTTAAAGAAAATTCTGGATGATCACCTTTTGACATAATGAAGTAACCGGGGTACCCACACTATGCTTCATGTTAAATTGACCAGTACATTGTATTACATATTGTAAAGATAAGAAAGATACGATTGTGGTTGCTCTAAGCAGGCAGAGTTGAAAGTAGGGAATATTAGGTATAATACCCTTAGGAGCTGGGAGATGGCTTCAGGAGAACAAGCATCCAGAACTTCAGCGGGTAAACAATGGATGTAGCAATAGGTATTGTGACGGTGTGCTACCCAGCATAGGTATAGGCTACACTATTTAGCTGATTTTACTAATTCCCATTAAAATATTCACTACACATCATATTTACAATATATTACTGCGAATAGACATTACAACTGATTACTCCACATGCATTTCCTTGCAAAATGTACATTGTAAGCATTCATGAAGCCTTAGGCTTTAGAGGGAAATGAAGCTATAAGTGCAAATAACAGCTGTTTCACTCCTTAATTGCACAAAAACGTCTTCCATCCTGATGTGAGCTGCATAAATATTACCTAGAAATGATTAAACACTGTCTGAGGCTTGATGAGATGACTTTGTTTAAAGGGGTTTTCAAGGTATAGAAAAAGAAATAAACTACCGTACATTAAACATCATACTACTAAATAATTAATAAATACCTTTAATCACACTTGTTATGTCTATGATAGTAATTACTACAGTACATCCAAATGACTGTAATCATGTTAGTTGCTATTTTAGAATATGCTATGTATATATATATATATATATATATATATATATATATGTATATTAAAAAAAAGAGCAGCAGGGCGTCTGCAGTGGGTGCAAATCAAGTGCAGTGTGCCAAGGCTAGAAGAAGGGCGACTGGGCCTGAAATGTTGCACACTGCACTTGATGGCCTAATAAAGGCAGATTTTGGACACTTGATTCGGAGTGCCGCATTCCTTTTTGGTATGTATATATATATATATATATATATAAATATATATCTATAGCGCCATCATATAACACAGCGCTTTGAAGAAATTATCATCACTATCCCCATTAGGGCTCACAATCTAAATTCCCTTTCGGTATGTCTTTGGAGTGTCGGAGGAAACCGGAGAACCCAGAGGATACCCACGGGGAAAACATACAAACTCCTTGCAGATATTGTCTTTGGTGGAATTTGAAGCCAAGACCCCAGATCAAAGCAACAGTACTAACCACTGAGCCGCCATGCTGTCATTGTGTTATACAGAAAGAAACCTGTCCTATAATATTAATTGGATGGTGCATGTGTAGTTGGAAGCTCTGCTACTGTGACCTGGATATAACATACCAAGCACTGTCAAGCCATCTTCAGGTCACAGCTGCTGTTTAGCATTCAGAAAGATAAGGAGAAGAGCAATAAAAACAGCATCTTCCTACATCATTACCCCTGGTATCTCCAGTGTTAGATCAATAAACAGAGTGGAGAGCAGTGTGAGCAGTCTTTCTTAGGCGTCCGTCACATGGTTCAATATTGCGAACGATATCGTTTAAGCGATCTGCTTTTTGATCGCTTAAGCGATATCGTTTGTGCATCGCTGCGTGCAATCAAGCGATTTTACACTGTAATATCGCTTGATCGCTAGATCGCAGATTGGTGAGCAGGAGCTCATATCAAGCGATAAACGCTTGAACAATCTGCTTCATCGTGGTGTGTGACACCATGATGAACGATCTCTCAGCTGCAGAGCCTATGCTGGGAGATGGTATCTATGGTAAACGTCAGCTTACTAAGCGCCGCGCGGCGCTTAGTAACCCGATGTGTACCATAGTTACCAGCGATCTCGCTGGCCCACATCGCTGGTGAGTCTGTCTGTGTGACAGCTCACCAGCGATGTGAGCGATATTGTTAGCGATCGCGCGTGCACGTGATCGCTTACAATATCGCTCACGATATAGATACGTGTGACGGCCGCCTTAGGGCTACGTCACACACACAGATAATTGTGCAGATATTGTTCGCAGATCTCTGGTTGCAGTGAAATCATGGACACATTGTTCCATTTTGTGGCTGTGTACAAATGTAACAATGTGTCCATGATTTCACTGCAACCAGAGATCTGTGACCAATATCTGCACAATTATCTGTGTGTGTGACGTAGCCCTTACTTCAGCATTCCTGGTATCTGCCTCAGAAAGACATGGTTGACATGGTTGGTGAATAAAACGCTTACCTTTTATTCCACCATTTGTGCAATGTTTCAATCCTAATTACAGATAGAATCTTTGTCCATCAATGGTGGGCAGTAGTGTGATCAGCTTCTTTTTTTTTTTTAAACACTTTTTTATTGGGTTTTGTTTTTTTCCATTAATCAATTTTTCCAGTCAAAAGTTGTCACTCAATATACAATGACTTCAACAGTAGAAAGAAAAAGAGTGATTCAGTCCAAAGTTAAACAATACATTACATAACCAGTTTACCCAACAATAACAAGTAGACGGACCCCTCCCACCCCAGCCCACCCTCCCGCCCCGTCCATATTCTCGTCCACTCCATTTCTGAGATCAAATCAGCCATCATTAGTATGTATTCAACTACGTGAGAGTAGAACCAATTTTCAGTCCCCCAAGAGTATCTCCCAATTCCTCTAAACAATACCACTGGGTGTTGCGAAATGGCATCACCAACTGATCAATTTCAAGTCTAGAGAGGTTACTTATGATAAAATCTCTCCATGTGGAAAAGAACTTCTTCACCCTATTCTCCTTATCCGTTTCTGCCTCCAATTTCTCCAGCCCCATTATATACTTCAAGTTTGCAATCAAACTAGGTAAACCAGGTACTTGCACCTCTAACCATTGGCGTAGTATGAGTCTCTTAAACTGGAGAGACACAGTATGTAGAAGCGTACGTCTCCCCTTAGGAATAGAGTGGCCTGAGAAGTCATGAAATACCCATATCTTAGTATTCAGCGGCAAGTCTATTCCCATTAGTCCCCCCATCCATCTCTGAACCTCCTTCCATTTATCTTGCACCTGGACGCATTCCCATATCCCATGGAACATGTCAGTCCTGTGTCTGTCACATTTCGGGCACGTCAGTCATCTATCTGGATTCGCAGAAGTAGCTGGGATATTAAACCCCATGATGGCCCTGTGAATCATCCTGTAATGGGTATCTCTCCACCTTTCATCCTTCACATGCTTACGTAGGTCCCTCCAACCGTCCATTATTACGTCCCCCACGTCTTCATCCAACAGTCTCGTCTCCCAACCTTTAAATAGATGCGTGGGTCCTGAAGGGATCAAGTCACGTCTGAGCGCCCTATATATAGAAGATATGTTAGCTGTCGGTGCTTGCGGTGAAAGGAGATCATCCAGCACCGAGGGCTGACACTCCCTCCCGACATCCCGGAGTCTTGAGAACAAATGGTATTTAATCTGAGCAAACTGCAGGATGTGAGAGGGATTTAAATGCCAAGTCTCTAGCGCCTCTTTGGACTTAATCCATCTTTGGTCCGAGGTCTTAATCAAATCCTGAAGCGTGGTCACCCCTCTTTCCTTCCATGTCACAAATAGGGCATTTCCCCTTCCCTGTGGGAAATCCGGATTATCCCAGAGTGGCGTGTATCTCGATGTTCTCCACGATAATCCCAGTTTACATCGTACTGCCTTCCATGCTGCCCTAGTGTCTTTGAATAGAACCGATTGTTTGACAGACACACCCAGAACCCCTCCCGGAGCCTGCAGTACTGCTCCTAAACTCCAGGGTGCACACCATTGCGTCTCCAACTCATAGTCTGAGTATATACTCGTACCTCTTAGCCAATCCACCGCGTGTCGTAGAACACAAGCTAAATTGTATCCCCGTATGTTGGGAAACGTGAGACCCCCTTCTTCCTTGGAAAACATCAATGTGCGTAGTTTTATTCTACTTCTTCTCCCCCTCCACAAAAACCTAGAGAAGGCCCTATTGAGTCTATTTATGTCTGTGTGTCGCAGCAGAAGCGGGATCGTCTGTAAAGGGTATAGCAGATGTGGAAAACTAATCATCTTGACAAGGTGGACTCTGCCTAACAAAGACAACGGGAGAGTCTTCCACCTATCCAGCTCCTGCTCGATTTTCGCTATAATGGGAGGAAAATTCAGACGATAGATATCTCTAGCATCTGTACTCAACAATATGCCCAAATATTTAATTTCCTT
Organism: Allobates femoralis; assembly: GCA_033576535.1. NCBI lineage: Eukaryota > Metazoa > Chordata > Amphibia > Anura > Aromobatidae > Allobates > Allobates femoralis. The sequence continues at coordinate 458,107,042 of JARQOC010000003.1, forward strand.
GGTGGCCACTTTAATTCCCCTGTAACTGCCCTGTCGCCCGTCATCTTGTAAAATCCGTCTACCCTCCTTCGTCAAAGGCAAAATCTCGCATTTCGCTAAATTCAGACGAAATCCCGAGATTTTATGAAACACCTCAAACTTCTCCAACGTCTCCCCTAAATCTTCAGCAGGGTTCGCCATATATAATATAATATCATCAGCAAATAAGTTTGATTTCAGAATTGTATTGCCCACCTTAATGCCTGTATGACTCCCAGGTCCATTCAAGTATCTAGAGAGGGGCTCAATAGCCAAATTAAAGAGTAGGGGCGACAAAGGGCATCCCTGGCGTGTTCCTCTCTCCAACTTAATAGAGTCTGACAAGAATCCCGGAGTATGCACCCGTGCCCTAGGGATGTCATATAACACTCCCAGAAAGTTTCTGAAACTCCCCGAGAACCCCATCTTATCAAGGACGTGCTCCAGCCATGGCCACCCCACACTATCAAAGGCCTTCTCTGCATCAAGAATGACCACTGCTGGAGCCCCCCCCCCCCACCTGATGGTCCAGGCGAACTGCCTCTAAAACCATAATAGCTTTACGTACATTTGCAACGGCCGCCTTCCCCCTGACAAAACCACACTGCTCCTTGCCTACCCAACGCGGCAGCAATCCAGCCAAGCGATCCGCCAAAATCTTGGAGAGTATCTTCAAATCCTGGTTAATCAGGGAGATTGGGCGGAATGCTGCCGGGTCGTCCGAAGGCCTTCCTCCCTTAGGGAGTAGTTTGATATAGGCCGTGTTTAATTGTTCGGGGATCACCTTACCATTCAAAAAGTCATTATACATATCCCTTAAGTGTGGAGTTATTTGGTCTGTCAGAATTTTATATAGGCTGGCTCCAAACCCGTCCGGACCCGATGCTTTGTGAATATTTAGATTCTTAATAGTCTCCTTTATCTCTGCCTCCGAAATCTCCCTATTTAATTCCGCCAATTCCTCCTCAGTAAGCACTGGCAATGCAACTTTCTCCAACCATTGTTGACCCAGAGTTGAATCACATGGTCGTTTGCTATAAAGAGACGCATAGTATTTCCCCAGAACATCATTAATCTCTTTTGGGTTGGAGGTATTTACTCCACTTGCATCTCTGATAGATGTTATCTGTGTTACAGAGCTTCTTCCCTTCGCCAGATGGGCCAACAACCTCCCCGCCTTGTCCCCGTACTTATGTAACTCCGCATCTCGCGCAGATTTGCCCATTACCTCCCGTCTTCGCGCCCACGCATCAAACCTCCCTTTCGCTTCCAGCCACCTTTGTCTATTTACTGTAGTTGGGGATTGTTGGTATCTTTGGTATTCCTCCCGCACCTGTCCACTCGTTGCCACGTAGGAAGCATGCGGTTTTTTTTTAAGTGACACTGCATATGCCATCACCCTCCCTCTCAACACTGCCTTGGCCGTCTCCCAAAACAGAGTAGAATCCAAAGTCTCGGCGGGTTGCAAATTTTATAATCCGTCCACCATTCCCCCATGAGACGGGCGAAGTCTTTGTCTGTCTTTAAATAGTGTGGGAATCGCCAAATCAGGTCTGTGCCCCTCGGAAGGTCTCACCCAAAGTCACCATCACTGGGCTGTGATCAGAGATCACTAGATCCATAATGTCCGTCTCCACCACCTTCGTCAACACGTCACTGCTAACCAGTAATAAGTCAATTCTAGACCATGAACCATGTGGGTGTGAAAAATGGGTATACTGGCGATCCATCGGATGCTGTAGACGCCAAGCATCATGTAAACCTAAATCTTCCGCCAAACCCCGTAAGGGTCCCGCCCGTATGCCTCCCGATCCCTCCCTTCCCTCTCCCCTCAATCTCGATCTATCCTCCGCCACCTCAAGGACCTCGTTCATGTCTCCCCCCACGACAAGTGTGTTCAGGCCAGTCTTTATCACCTCCGCTCCCACATTGGCAAAGAAAGAAGCCCTGTCATCATTAGGTGCGTATATATTGTGAATATTCAGAGTCCCACTCGGAGTCTCCAGGACCACCTGCACATGCCTCCCCTCAGTATCATGACAGCATTACAACAGCTTATGAGGGAAACCCTTGCTCACCAGTGTGATAACTCCTGCATGTCGCCCCATCGCCCCTGACCCATAGATCTCCCCTACCCATAGCCTATTCATCCGAAACATATCATGTTGAAGCAGATGGGTCTCCTGCAAAAGAGCTATATCAGCCCGCAGCCTCCGAAGGTGCCAGAGCACCATCAGTCGCTTCTCCGGGGACCTGAGTCCCTTAATATTCCAAGAGATGATTCTAACCATTATTTACATATATGCGGCTACCATGACACGCCAGACACCCCGGAGGCCACGTACCCCCTCCCAAGTAATTAATCCCATCAAAATAGATAGAGTAGCTGATCCAAGAACTCAGAATCTTTTGTCCATCAATTTCCAAATCTCCCATCCCCCCTTTAAAGAAACCCCCCGTCCAACTAAACATTTTTAACATTAATGTAACCATATAGTCCTTCAAGACTCCATCAACGCAGACCGCCCCTTCCCTCCCCCTCCACCTAAACATATACCAGCACATCTCCGTACTTCCTTTTTTTCCAACACGGATACCTCCTTTCCCCACCAGCCAAGCCCTTGCATAAGTATTATATATACCAGCTCCCATTCAATCGGCCAAGACTCTATGTAAAAGTCAATAAATCAGACTCCCAGCCGCATCAAGTCCATTTGACGGGAACCTGAGAAAGCAAGTATAAAAGAGAAAAAAAAAAAAAAAAAAAAAAAAGGGAAAAAAGATGGGGGAATCGTCCTCCATTATCAATGTCCACAGGCAGACAGTTTTCTTTTTCAATCGCAGTCAGTCACAACTCCATCCTCAAGGCGGCGTCTCAACCAAATTCGATGACCCTCCTTTTGGCAATCTACTGCCATCTCTCCCATTGGTTGGTGAGTAGCGCGGTGACCTCATAAACGCCTTCATAGCTGCATCCGGGTCTCGCCATCTTTTAAATGTACCATCCTCGTTTCTCGTTCTGAGAATCGCTGGGTATTGAAGCTGAAACTGTACACCTCTGCGATACAGCATGCCACATACGTCACTGAACGCTCGTCTCTGCTTCGCCACCAAAGCTGAAAAGTCTTCATGCAGAACCACTTTATGCCCCAGTATTTCTAGTGGACGTCTTCTGGCTCTGAATGCTCGTAAAAGTTTATCTTTATCCTTGAAGTCGAGGTATTTGGCTATAGCCTGTCTTGGTCCTCTGGGTTGCTGATTACTCCGGCTGCCCCTTTCTTCAGTAGAGGTCCCTTGTACAGATCCTCTTGGTGGCCCCAACCTGTGTGCTCTTTCCACCTTACACAGACCCTCTATGCCCAGGGCAGCAGGCAGGTCCCTCTCAAATACAGTGTCCAGTTGCTGAAAAGAGACTGATTCAGGCAGCCCAGTGATGCGTAAATTGCTTCTTCTTGATCTATTCTCCAAATCCTCCAATTTGTCAGCCATCCAGGCATTTCTTTTCTGTGCCTCCTCCAACTCCTGCTCCCTCTCATTTAGTCTGTCTTCCAGGTCGGACACCCTTTGTTCAAGGAGATCCAACCTGCCCGCATGCCTGGCTGTCGTCTCCCTTATGTCCTCCAAAGCTTCCCTCACTGCCTCCTTCACTGCAGTTGTAAGATCAGCCCTAAGTGCTTCAAGTACCTCTCAGGTGCTTATGGTGTTATCCTGCTGCTGACCTGATCGCTGCACCTCAGTGTCCATCCTGGGGCTCCCTCCTTTTGCTTTTCCCAGCGTACCTCTTGTGTTCCCATGGTCCCCTCGCTCTGTCCTCTGGGGCTGCGGCATCTCCTGTGTCCCGCGCTCTCTCCTCTGTGTCGCAGCCGACTTGGCGGGCGCCGCCATCTTGCTTCTTCCCGCCTCCAGATCCAGCGGGCGTGTGGCTGAGTGCTGACCGCCTCCCGCGCTCCGCAACCACCGCTCCACTGTGCCGGGTTGCTCCGGGAGTCACTATGGGTCACCTTAGGGTGTCAGCGCGACCCCGGGAGGCTGTAATGCCGGTCTAAGGCTGGCTGGCGCCGGGAGCGTCCTCACTCCCGTGTACCCGTGGTGGCGCCGGAACCGGAAGTATCTGGTCCTGTTATTTTAATCTCAAATTGTCTGTCACCACTTCCGTCTGGACATCCTGGAATGATCAGCTTCTTTTTAATTGATCACTTCATCACTTCTGTATTAATCTGAAAGACCAGGTGCACAGTTATGTGAGTGTCCTTTTCTTAACTTAGCACTCCTGGTATCTCTAGTATTAGATCAGTAAGACAGGGTAAACAGCAGTGTGACAACCTCTTCTTCGCATAGCACCCCAGTATTAGATCAGAGTACTTACCAAAAGCACATCTTCTTAAAAAAATAGTAGAGGGTGGTGTTTCCTACAGCATATGGTCATATGCATCGGTCCCATTGACATTCTAAGGCCGGCTTCACACCACAATTTCAGAGTTTCCGAGTGTATCCGTGTCAAAGCGGATACACTCGGATCCGATTTTGCCTACCATGTATTGCTATGGGGCACGGATTGTGCTCGGATGTGTCCCTTTTGCCATCCGATTTATGCACAATCCGAACCACATAGGGATATATGGGAGGCAAAATCGCATCCGAGTGTGTCCGATTTAACATGGATACACTCGGATGCCTCAAAATGTAGTTACAGCCCTAGGCAAAAGTACCGTGATTTGCTAATTAAACATATGCTGTACCCGTATGACTAATTGTGATATGTCATCGTTTGTCGTCGTTTGTGTCTACCCTCCAAATTGTAAAGCGCCATGTATCCTAATGGCGCTATATAAATACCTATTAATAATAATAATAATGACATGTCCTTATAATAAGAACATATTTAAAATGATTTTCCAGAATAGAAAATAAATTTAAAGTACATGTAATTACAATTCAATTCTTAAAAATATCTATAATTAGTAAATTACACAAACCACACACAGGATGGAGTTGCGGGAGAGCCATTGTACAAGCGAAATAATAATCAAGGTACCGATGCTGGGTCAAAACATTAATTTATGTTGCCTTTACTTGCAGCTTCCATATATGTCTGTGCATATGTCCAAATGTCTGCATGTTAAATAAACGTTTTGCATAACTACAAGAGTGTGTGGTGAATCTCTAAGTTAGGCTGGTGGGTGTGGCTCACTGTGCCATGGACTGGGCTTACCCTGGAAGAGCATGACTAAGGCTAGGGTCACATTTGGGAGGGTGCATCCTTTGCAAAGATGCGTTAAAGGAAGCAGTTTTTTCCCTTGCCATTTTTATGGCATTTTATCCCCTTTTAGCGCTAACGTTAACGCATGTGTTAACGCATGGTACATATATGTACGTATGCGTTTCCCATAGACTCCCATGTTACAAAAACGCATTCGCTTTTGCAAACGCCCCCAAAAACGCTGCTTACCACGTTTTTTGATGCTTTTGCAAAAACGCCTAGTGTAAAACGCATTGCACTTTGGCAATGCATTTTTTGCATAGGAGCCTATGGAAGCATTAACGCTAGCATTTTTTTCACATTTCAACATGACGCAAATGTGACTCTAGCCTAACTGGCTACCAGGCCTTCAATAGCACCTATGATGGTGAGGTTAAGCTTGATCTGCTGGTAGACAACAGTTACCACTCCAGGGCAGTCCCCAGTACTGCAGCAGATGAGCCCCAGGGTCAGGGATGCATTTATGGACAAGAAGTAAAAGGCAGGATAGGTACAGGTACACAGGCACTACTGGTTCTCGGAACAGGTTTGGATGCGGTAATCACATGTTCATTCAGACACATTTTGCATTAAAAATGTGTCCTTTAAGCCGTATCCGGTAACCGGATTCCACATAATATGCAATCCGGTTGCCGACTGCTTTGTTCATCCCTGCTGCTGCACCGAGGGCAGCCGAGCGCAAATGCAGGTTATCTATGCGTCCCTGCGCTAGGCTGCCCAAGCCTCTAAATGCTCCTGCGCATGCATTTGCGCTGGCGCAGGGTAAGCAGAGCAGCCTAGTGCATTGAGCTCATAGATGTGAAACAGGCCATATGAAAGAACAGGCATTTAAAACAATTTCTACAGAGAGATTGCAGCCTACATGGTGATATTATACCCTGTGGTTAAAAGTTCACATATGTAAATACATGGAATTAAGCTGCAAAGATTAAACAGAAGCCCAAAGAGATTGATGGATCACTTCCTGAGTCTCTTTCCTATGTGTGCCTTCATTTTCAAGGGATTTAGCTACAACAGACTCATTTCATTATCACCATCAGCATGAAGTTGTGCAGACCAGGTAGCAGACGCAAGGGTCTAAATGTTGGCATCAAATGAAAGCTGTCAAAAATAAGCAAATGTCTATGTATGTGATCACAATCAGTGTCTAATGCAAAAAAAAAATCAGAGCAAAAGCAAAGTGCCTTTTCAAACAGTTTTTATTAACATCTTCATAAATGTGAACTAGTAAGGGGCGTAACTGCAATAGGTGACTGTGCCTAGGGGGCCCCAAAAGTCCCTTTGGTCTATAGAAAAAGATTAATGCTATGAAAGAATTGCAATACTTCGAGGACTCATTGGAGCTTTGGGGCCCATGAACTTCAAGTTACATCACTGGAAGTAGATGTACCTAAAGGGTGAAAAGGATCTAAGGATCTCTTCGAATAGGTACAATTAAGTACATTCCCAAATGATGATAATGGAAATAATATTATAAACAAAGCAAATAAACTTATTAATCAATTAATTGGATTCAGGGATAGGTAAGAAGGGAGTGTAGAAGATTTTATTCAATCAGCAAGATGCAGTACTCAGGACCCGCCACTAAACATATGCAGACGTGCTATTTTGGCTCTGTACTTTGTCTATCTTCAGCTGCCACCAGAACAGGCAACAAGTTGATTTCTGCCAAACACTAAGGCTGGCTTCACACTGCAGGTCAGATCCGATCCGAGGCTGTGACAGCCCAGGATCGGATCAGCACACAGAACCGGAGGGCTAATATGCCCTCCGGTCCAGTGTGCACCCACACGCAGCTGCCACCACTGATGAATCAGGACCACGGCTGGCAGGTAACTAGCCACGGTCCTGAAACAACTGCGACGTGCAGCCGCAGGGGTCCGGTTCCTGGATCCACCCAGACCTGGACAATCCGGCCCCATAGGCTCCCATGTTAGGGAGCGCCGGATTGCCCAGGATCCGGGAGGATCCGGGCGAATCCGGGGCAATCCGGGACAATCCGGGAATTGCCAATTAGAGGAGAGATTCTCCTCTCTTTTATGTCCGTGGGAGAATACTGAATTCTCCCGGATTGTCCCGGACAGATAGAAACCAGATGGCAGAGAGCTGCCATCTGGCTTCTGTCTGGCCCCATAGGCTACTATGGGGCCAAAAACCGGTCCGGGGCAGTCTGCTTTACACGGACAGCCACGGATCGGAACCATCCCACAGTGTGAAGCCAGGCTAAGGCCCCTTTCGCATGCTGCTATTGCTTTTTCTGTCTGTGTGCTAACTATGAATAATAGCAGTAATCCTTTTTTACTGTCTGTTTAGGCTCTTTTCGCATGTATGCGTTGGTGCATTTACCTGCATTTGCTGCCCTGCGCTAGGGCAAATGCAAGCACAGGTGCAGTTTAATGCAAACGCAGGCAAGCATAGATGCAGTGCATCCCCGAAGCGCAAGTGTGACTGTGCTGATGTCACCGCGCATGCGCTTAGTCAGCCGCACCTGGGCACCTTCGGGGATGTCGGCTCCTGCGCTCGGCTGTGCTTGGCCATAGAAGGTAATGGGGGCACCGAGCGCAGACGAGCGCAGGAGCACTACATCTATGCGCTAATGTGCTTGCCTGATTTTGCGCTAGCGCAGAGCAGCAAACGCAGGTAAATTCCCCAATGCATACATGCGAAAGTAACCTAAACAGACAGTAAAAAAAGGATTACTGCTATTATTCATAGTTTGCACACAGACAGAAAGAGCAATAGCAGCATGGAATACATTATACAACAGCACTAAGTGGTGTAGCTGTAAATCCAGCTCTAGGCTGTGGTGAAAAGCTTGTTAGAAAATTTAGCACAATCTTTCAATATTTCTCCCTCCCCTCTATAGAGTATAATGGGAGGTGTTACTTGACACCTCAATATGATGGAAGTCTGTGTTCTCCTAAAAGTACCGTTACACGGCACAACGTTGGAACGATGTCGGCAACAATCTCGTAGGCGCGCGGTAGTTTCCGACATCATTTAAACACTATTGGTGAGATGTCACACGTCTAGATATCCTGGATAACTCACCAACGATGTTGTAAGCAGGTATGGTTCGCACAACACAGCGAACGATACCTGCTCATTTGCTGTGAATGGGTGAAGTCGTAAACAACATCGTTATCGCGGTGTCACACAGAACGATGCAGCAAGTTGGCTGATCAATAATCGTGTGATTTGAGTACATGTTCTCAAATCTGCGATCACTGATTTATCGTAATCAAATTTCGATGTTACAAGCAACGACGTCCTAACGATGTTGCTTGAATGACTCCAAACCCGTGACGTTTAAGCGATATCGTTAACGATGTTGTGCCATGTAATGGGGCCTTTAGCAAGATCGAGGAGTTTGTATGTTCTTCCTGTGTTTATGTGGGTTTCCTCCGGGCGCTCCAGTTCTCTCCCACATTCTAAAGACATGCTGATAGGATGTTTAGATTGTGAGCCCCGATGGGGACAGCATTAGTGATGTATGTAAATCACTGAGGAATTAGTAGCGCTATATAAGGAAATAAATATTATTATTATTATTTCAGCTGAATTTTTATGGGGGAAGGAAGGTACAGACTCATTGGTGGAGGAGGTGGCAAAAATTTGTGATAAGATATTACAAAGTTTCTTATCATTGCTTGTTTAATTGATTTATGCAAACATTTTTGAAAGTACAGTTCCCATTCCAAGACCCACTCTTCATTGCAGCACACTTTTGGGAAACATCCAATGTGATCTCTGGCACACTCTTCATGTATGATTTTGAGACTTTGCAATATTTCGTATGTGTTGGAAACGTTCCTTATTTCATTAAATGCAGACAGAACTTACAGTAGCACATTTTTAAAGAAACACAAAGCCCCAGTGGAGCCATGGGAGCAGTGGCCCATGACTCAGCTTTGTAGGGCAAGATGGGGTTAAAACAGATTAGTTGAAATGGGAGTTAATTGAGGTGAAAATGTTCAAGGACTGGAAAAACTGGGGTGGTTGCCACAAGAGCGGGCCTATATATACTTTGGATGTGGTGGTGGCCTGCTAGGTTGTACGTGGTACCACAGTGAAAATTCCCACCCACCTTCCCCGTTAATTTTGGCACATTGTTAAGTTATTGTACTTAAAGTGTAAATGTCATTTAATTGAAAAACAAAACAACATTACTGCTCTGGTTGTTAATGATGAGTCACATAGCAGCTAAAATAATGCTTTTTGTGTTGTATGACTTATCTTCTCAATTTTTTTGTGCACCTTTAAAAGCTGGATTTTAGGGCTGTGTGGGCATGGTCAGCAGCTGATAGGGAGCGGTGCAATGTGACAGCAGAGAAGGGACAAGATCAGAGATTGTTAGTTGTGTGGGGAGCCAGCAGAGAAGGAGCCAGATGACAGATAGAAAAGCTTTTGCCAAGGAAAGGGGAGAGGAGTTTGCAGTGATCCTGACATTCTGACATTGCTTAGCACTGTGCTGTTGTCTGAAGATGATACACTGTCAACTCATCAGCTACAGTCAAGAGCTCGCACACTGTGTAGGCCCCCACCCCCTTTACCCTTATATGGTTAAATGTCTTGCATTCAGTGTGAGAAGCTTTGAAGACGGATCTGACTGATAATAAATAGTCTATTGGGGACACCTTGTGGAAGGTTTATGAATGGTTTTCCACCAGATTTCATTTATAAAGTATATTAGAAAGTTTATTAAAATCTCATGCTCTACATTTTACACTTTAAGAAAAGTATTGTGGGTTTTTGTGGCAGAAAGTGGGAAGGGGTTATTGTAGTTAGGGGCAAAAAATGTGGTAGGGCTTATACATCAATTAAGTGGTAAGTTCCTTTGAGTTTGGAATTGTGGTACTTGCCTGGCGGAGTTCGGTGCTCTTCAGCGTGTAGTCCCTGGGAGATAGTAGTATGGCAATAGCTTTCCAGCAAAATATGTGCCTCCCGAGCCTGTGGTTGTGGTCAGGGGTAATTCTAGATTATTATTATTATTATTATTATATTTGTTTTGGAGCCTCAACATCCTCCTTACCTCAAGTTGTTTATCTGTTATGTTTGTTATAATGAAAGCTGATTTGACCAAACTAATCCAAAATGGTGGTGCATTTATTTATTTTGGAAATCCGTGAAAAAGGGGGTTGTGAAGAGAAAATGGAAACGGGTGTCTAAAAATGTGCAGCCTCTACAATACTGCCGTCAATGCCCATTAATAAACATTGTCACCATAAACTATTCATGGAAGACAATTCACGTGTGCACATAGCAGCAAATTAGTTTGCTAAACACACATCTTTACTTAAAAAATATTTTTAAAGTATTTCAGGAATATATCCTAGTATTTCACAAGCGTACCTAGTGAGGGGCAGGGGGGAAGTTGCACCCGCAGAAGCGAAAAAAAGGACCAGAGTAACGGCGGTAGCGAGCAGAGGGCGCCGCCATGTTCTTTGTGGCCGGCTGCATTAACTAACTGTGCAGACGGTCGGTAGAGGTTGAGACTTCGACAAAATGGACACGGATTTCGATTTGGCCGCAGCCATTTTGTTGAAGTCTCAAACTCTACCAACCGGCTGCACAGTTAGTGAATGCACCTGAAACCACAAAGAACATGGCGGCGCCCACCGCTCACTGCTGCTGCTACTCCCCCGCAGCTCCGGTCCTGCAGATGTGCCCTCACACTCCGAAACCTGCCTCCGACACCCCTGCTCCACAGCTGCGGCATCCCCCCTCTGTAAGACATGGGGGTCTGGGGGAGGAATGAGGGCCATAAAGAAAAGGTTGAGGGATCATATATACAGGATGGGGGGCTATATATACAGGATGGGGACATATAAACAGGATATATACAGGATAGGGCACGACCATGGCTTGCCCCCCTCCCCCCATAGTTTTGATCCTGGGTACGCCTCTGTAGTATTTGCTGATTGTAGTTTGCAAACTGATGATAGACTAATATTACATATACCATTAGTTTAATTGAAATTTATTTACATGTTAATGGTATTGCATTAAATTTAGCCTGTATAAAACTTGACCAAACAGACAGAAATGTATCACAATAGAGCATGCTTTATGATAAATTTGGTACTTTAGGCATTTTTGGCAGTATTCCTTTTCTTCCTCCACCTAGTTTATTTTGCACCAAATTCCTGAACATAACTATGTTATATGCAGAGGTTGCAGAACCTCCTAAGGTGTCAGGTAATGTCCTATTGGCCCATATGGAAGACAAACGTTATTATAAACTTGTGGTAATTGGAAGCCGTGTTGAAGATTTTGGATTTGGGCTACAAGTAAGTTACACCATTGACCAAATAATAGTGCACAAAATATATTTTCAGCATTCTCTAACGTTTCTAAATGAGCTCTTTTTCTAAACAATTAAAAAAAAACTGTTTTCAAAAAGTAATATATTTGAAAGCTTCCCATGTACCCTTAGGGCCGCTTTACACACACCAACTTCTGTGTCCAACTTCTGAACAGATCTCTGGTTGCAGTGAAATCATGGACACATTGCTCCATTTTGTGGCTGTGTACAATGGAACAATGTGTCCATGATTTCACTGCAACCAATAAGTTGGTCAGAAGTTGGACAGATAAGTTGGTGTGTGTAAAGTGGCCCTTAATAAGACTTCACAGTTTGATCATAAAAATGTAGCCATGTTCCATCCCACCCCAGCTTCTCCAGAGTTCCATGTATCCTAGCTCTCCCCCAGCAACGCCCTTTTTGGCATAGCTACCTAAAATCATGAAGATGTCCAAAGGCTCAACGTTTTTATGTAATCAAGTGTTTATAAAGTGTTTTATGCCAGTTTTTTAGTGTAATCACTTTGATGAGTTTTTAAAATGCTGACGCAACCACATACATATTTCGGAGGTCCCTGATCTTGGTACAAGATCCTAGACATAGGCATACCATGTAATTCTAAAGGGCAGTCTTTTCAGTGTAAGTGCCCATCTATATCAATTAATTGTGGCTGTTAAATCACCATTCCAGCACTTATTTTTTCAGTGCTACAGTGGTGCTTTAAATCGAAGTATCCTGTCCCAGTCTCGTACTCACTTTACGGCATCTTCATCTTTTTTAAGCCGTCACTCCAGTCCTACGACATCATCTGGTTCCCGTAATTTCTGACTGTCCGGAAGTCTGAATTTACATTATTTTTCTTAAAGAGGGATGGCTCACAGATAGATGGGTTCTCAGATTAAAGTTAATGTAACAATATAGGAATCTGGCACACCAAAAAGAAAACAGGACCACTTGGAATCCAATTAAGTTACACTTTTTATTGTGGGAGCCTCAAGCACAAAAAGTTGAGCAAAAGGTTTGAATCACATAAGACGTTTCGACCTTATGGTCTTCTTCAGATATGTCAACGAATGAAAAATACAGAACAACAACCATGAGATTCTGTCATATTTTACATACATCAAAAAAGAAAAATGAAAAAACATTGCTTCCCATATTCAGAATAGTACAACTCTTGATAAATAATATACAGTTGTGGCCAATAGTATTGACACCCCTGCAATTCTATCAGATAATACTCAGTTTATTCCTGAAAATGATTGCAATCACAAATTCTTTGGTATTATTATCTTCATTTAATTTATCTTCAATTAATAAACACAAAAGAGAATGAAGCAAAAAGCAAAACATTGATCATTTCACACAAAACTCCAAAAATTGGCCAGACAAGAGTATTGGCACCCTCAGCCTAATACTTGGTTGCACAACCTTTAGCCAAAATAACTGCGATCAACCGCTTCCGGTAAACATCAAAGAGTTTCTTACAATGCTCTGCTGGAATTTTAGACCATTCTTCTTTGGCAAACTGCTCCAGGTCCCTGATATTTGAAGGGTGCCTTCTCCAAACTGCCATTTTTAGATCTCTCCACAGGTGTTCTATGGGATTCAGGTCTGGACTCATTGCTGGCCACCTTAGAAGTCTCCAGTGCTTTCTCTCAAACCATTTTCTAGTGCTTTTTGAAGTGTGTTTTGGGTCATTGTCCTGCTGGAAGACCCATGACCTCTGAGGGAGACCCAGCTTTCTCACACTGGGCCCTACATTATGCTACAAAATTTGTTGGTAGTCTTCAGACTTCATAATGCCATGCACATGGTCAAGCAGTCCAGTGCCAGAGGCAGCAAAGCAACCCCAAAACATCAGGGAACCTCCACCATGTTTGACTGTAGGGACCGTGTTCTTTTCTTTGAATGCCTTTTTTCTCCTGTAAACTCTATGTTGATACCTTTGCCCATAAAGCTCTATTTTTCTCTCATCTGACCAGAGAACATTCTTCCAAAACGTTTTAGGCTTTCTCAGGTAAGTTTTGGCAAACTCCAGCCTGGCTTTTTTATGTCTCGGGGTAAGAAGTGGGGTCTTCCTGGGTATCCTACCATACAGTCCCTTTTCATTCAGACACCGACGGATAGTACGGGTTGACACTGTTGTACCCTCGGACTGCAGGGCAGCTTGAATTTGTTTGGATGTTAGGTTCTTTATTCACCATCCGCACAATCTTGCGTTGAAATCTCTCGTCAATTTTTATTTTCCGTCCACATCTAGAGAGGTTAGCCACAGTGCCATGGGCTTTAAACTTCTTGATGACACTGCGCACGGAAGACACAGGAACATTCAGGACTTTGGAGATGGACTTGTAGCCTTGAGGTTGTTCATGCTTCCTCACAATTTGGTTTCTCAAGTCCTCAGGCAGTTCTTTGGTCTTCTTTCTTTTCTCCATGCTCAATGTGGTACACACAAGGACACAGGACAGAGGTTGAGTCAACTTTAATCCATGTTAACTGGCTGCAAGTGTGATTTAGTTATTGCCAACACCTGTTAGGTGCCACAGGTAAGTTACAGGTGCTGTTAATTACACAAATTAGAGAAGCATCACATGATTTTTCTAACAGTGCCCATACTTTTGTCCACCCCTTTTTTATGTTTGGTATGGAATTATATCCAATTTGGCTTTAGGACAATTCTTTTTGTGTTTTTTCATTGAAGTCAAATTAAATGAAGATAATAATAGCAAAGAATTTGTGATTTCAATCATTTGAAGGAAGAAACTGAGTATTATCTGACAGAATTGCAGGGGTGTCAATACTTTTGGCCACAACTGTACATATAGATACAAACGTAACATCAATGCATATGTTATAAACAATACTGTTCTTGGAACATAAACAATACAATGGATATACTACCTCTTAAATGCTTTATAATAGATACAGTTCTTAGTCTGTAAGTGTTCAAATAGACTAGTATGTCTATAATTAAAGCCAAATATTATGTTAATGCACATATATCTATGTGTTAAAAAGAAATAAAAGTATGAAACTAAAAAAGAATAGAATAGAAAAAATGCAGTCATAAGTCATAACACATCTATCTTAAGGTACCATCACACGGGGCAATATCGTCGGCAACTCAGGGGCGTGGCGAAGTTGCAGCAACATCGCTAGTGCGTTGCTACATTTAACAGGGTGATTTCAACAGTGATAAGCTGCTTGAGCGGAGTTGCCAGGTTTACCAACATGTTGGGAACCCAGGCAAGGTTGCTCAGGTGATCTGCTAGCATCGCTTTGTGTGACACTGCAACAACGATTTTGAAAGCAACTTCCCCCATTCACTGCAATGTTAATGATCGCTCGCTGGAGTGAGTTTGTCACTGAAGCGAAAGTTGCTTTCAACATCGCAGCTGCGTTGCGGCGAGGTCTCTTCATGCAACATCTACATTGCGATCTTGGCTAAATGCCCAAAACGTGCACGCTGCCGTGAGTTGCCAGCGTTGTTGCCGCGATGTTGCCCTATGTGATGGTACCTTTAGGAACTATTTCTGTCAGCTTTATAAGCATTATTCTATGTCCAATAAATGTAATAAATGTAATAAAAGAACATAGAATAATTCTTATAAAGCTGACATAATAGTTCCTAAGAGTAGCACCAGAATTAGGGGACTTATATATAAAGCCTTATTCCAACAGTGAAAAAAAAACAAAAAACAATAAGAGTGGTGCTTTAAATGAACGGTGTTCAGTTTCATTGTGTTCGTTTAAATGTCTGACAAGTGATTGGTGATAGAATATGCACAAATAGAATATAATGTTTGCAACAGCACATTTCCTTTCAAACAGGATGATGTGCTGCTTAGAACAATGTTTTAAGTCTCTGTAAAAAAATAATTGGACCCAACAAATGAGCAGAATCCTGACTACTTTTTGCTCAATAAAAAACAGACTGCTGAAGCCTGTGCTTGGAACAGCGCATTATGTGATGTTTCTCTTATGCCGATCTGACCAGTCACCGAAGTACTTCAGCCAATCACAGGCTTTAGTGCTCCTGTGACAATTGAAAGTCATAGTCATCATTTGCAGAGTCATCATTGGCTACTGAAGCAACCAGTGCTGCATCCACAGGGATGACAGTATGTATGTGTCGCCCTGCTTTTGGGGGGCTTGCCTTGGCTAACAAGAAAATTGGAAAATCAGACAACCACTTTAATGCCTCTAAAAGTACCTTTACACGCCACAACCACAGGAGACAATTTTGGCGACGATATTTCTCGCTGGAATTATCGCCGCGAAATCGCCTCCTTATTGCGGCGTGTAAAGAGGGAATTTGGCGGCGATATGTCACCTTGCCACGGACGCCTGGTTACCGAGCAGTGCTCGGAACCAGGCGAGTGTGGCGAGGCGACATATCGCCGCCAAATTCCCTATTTACACACTGCAATAAGGAGGCGATTGGGTATAAATATGGCAGTGATATCTCCATGACGCAATATCGCTGTCAACCATTCTCGCCGCGTTTGCGGCATGTAAAGGTACCCTTGAGAGGTACCTTTACACACAGAGATATATTGCTTGTAATTCACTGGTTGCAGTGAAATCATGGACACATTGTTCCATTTTGTTGCCATGTACAAATGGAACAATGTGTCCATGATTTCACTGCAACCAGTGAGTTGCAAGCAATTTATATCTGTGTGTAAAGGTACCTGTACCTTTAGATTTTCAAACACTTGATTGAAATAATAGATTCATCTCCTAGCTCCACTTTCTTTGCTGTGATTTTTTTATTACAACATTTTCATTTTCATTTGTATCCTGTTCAGTATTTCAGGATATGGGTGTTTCTCGTCACTCCTTTTAGGACAAAAACTGAAGAGCACAGAGAGTATTGCATTTTCACCTACTAAAATGCTAAAGTAATTTGCTAGCTTGTTTGTATGCAGCAGAAAATGTTTAAATTAAAGTGAACTTGTAAAAAAAAATGCTATTGACCTGCAGGTAGGGAGTTATGGTGGGTTTACACACACCAATTTATCTGTTCAATCTCTGAACCAATCTCTGGTTGCAGTGAAATCATGGATACATTGCTCCATGTTGTACACAGCCACAAAATGGAGCAATGTATCCATGATTTCACTGCAACCAGAGATTGGTTCAGATATTGAACAGATAAATTGGTGTGTGTAAACCCACCATCAATCTGCAGGTTAATAACACTCTGCACCTGCCTGCACATTAAGCCCGGCTGCCAGGAAGGGATATTAATCTTATTCCCCTGGTGGTATTCTGGTTTAAGTCTTGGGGCAGCACAGTGCAGTCATCACTCTGTGTATGGAAAGCAGTGGCTGTAACCACACCCCCGCACACTGATGACAACCTCCTCTAATGCAGAGTGGCCGTCAGTCAGTGCGGGGGCCATGGTTGCCGATGTTCCTCTCTATACACAGAGCAAAGACTGAACCTGCACCAGCACAGCTCCCATGACTGAAATCAGAAGCTGTCGGGAGGATTTAAGCTAATTTCCTCCCATCAGCACCAAGCAAGTTCAGAATGGTATTAACCTACAGATTAACCCCACAACTGCAGGTTAATAGTATTTTTCCACATGACAGGTTCCCTTTAAAGCACAACTCCAGTGTTTTGCTAGAGGGTTCACTCATATCTGGGAATATAATTACATAGGTTGGAAAAAAAACCAGGTCCATAGAGTTCAACCTTCCTTCATCAATAATACATTTTTGTCACTAAATCATCTATAACCCACAATGTTATGTGCACTGAAGAAATCATCCAGACCTTTTTTTTGAAACCTGTTAGGGGCCCGTCACACCAGGTGATGTCGCCGGAGATGTTGGCGGTGATGGGCGGGAGCGCGCACGTTTTTGGCACCCCGCCAGCGTCGCCGTTGCATGTTTACATGCGGCGACACCTCCGGCAACTCACCGGCGATCTTACAGGCGTCGTCGCCACTGAGGTGTCTAAAAACCCCAGCGGTGATGCCGTAATATGGGAGCCTATGGCTCCCATCGCCTGTGAGGTCGCTGTCCCCCGTTTACATGGGGCGATGTGTACCAGTCAAATGCGTCGTCCTCGCCTATTCACATTAGGCGATGCAACGGCGATGTTGGCGGCGATAGGCCACGCACCAGCGTCGCCTATAAAAACGCAAAAATATGGGGGCCCCACGTTTTTTCATTTGTTTTTAAATTATTATTGTGCCTCCCCTTCACTAGACTCTCCTCTCTACAGTACATTCTTAATGCAGCAGCCAGGGTCACTTATCTAGCTAACCATTACTCTGATGCTTCCGCTCT
Organism: Allobates femoralis; assembly: GCA_033576535.1. Classification (NCBI taxonomy): domain Eukaryota; kingdom Metazoa; phylum Chordata; class Amphibia; order Anura; family Aromobatidae; genus Allobates; species Allobates femoralis. The sequence goes on from JARQOC010000003.1 coordinate 458,124,929, forward strand.
GTGCCAGTCATTGCACTGGCTACCCATACACTATAGGATCCAATTCAAATTACTTGTTCTCACCCACAAAAGGTCTTTACAGTGCAGCACCTCCTTGCCTATCTACCTTCATCTCTATCTATCACCCCCCCCCCACATTTTATTTGCTCTGGAAGCGACTTTAGACAAACATCTGCACTAATCCTAACCTCCCACTCCCGGCTCCAAAACTTCTCCTGAGCTGCACCAATTCTCTGGAATGCTCTACCCCAAGAAATTAGGACTATCCACAATTTGCATAGTTTCAGGCACTCCCAAAAAAAACACATCTTTTTAGGGCGGCCTATAATGCTCCCTAAATGAAGTCATTTATACATAGCCTATTCACTCCATCAGACCCAGAAGAATGACTGGTGGCTACTCATGTAGCTCTTATCTATTCTCCATTCCCTCAAGTTAGTAGGACCATCATTGTAAATAAGCACCTGTAATTTGTGTCACCCTCATTGTAAATTGTAAGCTCTTGTAAGCAGAACTCTCATTATCTTTAATTTTTGCATTTTTTATAACTGTTACCCATCACTGTTCATACATGAACCTCTGAATTATAAAGCACTGCGGAATATGTTGGCGCTATATAAATAAAGATTATTATTATTATTATTATTAGACCCACTGCAGCCTGCCCCAAATTCCCTTGAACAATGTACTGAGAACTTAATTGTGCCCGATACCTTAAAAGCCAACACTTTACAACCCTTTCCCAGTTGATTGTTCTTAGATGAACAAATACCTATTTCAACTCCATTATCAAACAAATCCATATATTTGCTTTACAAACCAACATTCTTTAACCTGGAAAGGCTAATCAGCTCACCTAGACACGATACAGCAAAGAAAGAGAGAGCCAATTTAATCCAGTATCTAAAGATACCTTTCAGTCATCCCAAAGCATGAATGCCTGACTATAGGCCTACCACATACTGCCTGTCAAGAATGATGAAATCTGCGCCCTTGTTGCTCGAATGGCAGATTCCACAATTCTGCTGGATATGCCAGGCCTGTCTCCTCTGTCAGATGTTCCTAACTCCTGAAAACGCTCCCACTGTGAAAGATAGATAACGTCAGCTATTGATTTTTTTAATGCCCGGTGTTAGGTCCCCTGGCACCGCTCCCCAGCTCACCTCTCCTGGGTCAGCATCCTCTGCTCCTCTGCCGATCGGGCATCCAGCAATAAGGCATGCTGTGTCTCGGAGCCATCGCCGGGTCCTCTTCCTGTCTGCTGACCGCCCAGCTCACGCACCAGCACGCTGCAGGGGCCAAGTTTCATGAGTGTAATGAGCGGTGCACTAGGTGCGGCCGCACCCTTCCCCTGTGACTCTTGGGGCCGACCCAATCCAACCTGACACTCCTCTTGACCAATAGCTGCCCATCCTCTGGTATATCAGGCTACCTCCACTGATAGGAGGTGCCTGATTATTGTGTTAGTACACTTTTTTTTCTCTGACTGATAGTCAGGCCCACCTTGTGCTCACCTCTTGGTAGAACCCGTTGCAGCACTCCTGACCCCAGGCTCTAGTGCCTCCTTCCCTGTTTGGCCTTACCATACCCTAAGAGCCGCCCCCCTGGTACTAGCAGCTGTGGTATCCAGACCCCCTGGGCTTTCCCCTGACAATCCCTGTATAGGGGTTGGGTAAACTAGGACCAGCTCACCCAGGGGAGTTCGGTACTATGGCCCAGTGAGTCCACTCTAGGACGTCTTCCCCCGGAAGCGGGACACCCGGTATGAACTTTGCTGCTATCCACACTTTCAAAGACAAACCCAGCAACACCAAACTTTGCAGCATGCTCTCCATTGATGGAGATGAGGCAGATATAACAAATTAAATGTGGATACTACGCCTTTGTTATCGCAATGAAGTCTAATTTTTTTGCTCCTGAACCTATCCCTCCAGATCGCCAAAGACGCTACAATGTTAAACAACTCAAGCAACAAGCAATATCATATCCTTAATTAAACCATCTGAGTACAATTCCTTTGGCCATTTTCCAAATGTCCAAATATATAAATAATGCCACCTCCTGCCGGCTCCAGCTCAAAAACATCTATAGGATTCGCACTTTCCTTGACCACGACACTGCTAAAAACCCTCATTCACGCTCTCATCATCTCCCGCCTCGATTACTGCAACCTCCTGCTCACCGGCCTCCCCACTACCTCCCTTGCACCTCTCCAATCTATCTTGAACTCCGCTGCCCGCCTATTCCATCTGCCTCCCCCCTCTGCCAAGCCCTTCACTGGCTCCGTACTTCCCAGAGATCCCGGTTTAAAACATTAACCATGACATACAAAGCCATCCACAACCTGTCCCCTCCATACATCTCTGACATGGTCTCCTGATACCTACCCTCACGCAACCTGCGATCCTCCCAAGAGCTTCTCCTCTACTCCCCCCTCATCTCCTCTTCGCACAACCGCATACAGGATTTCTCCCGTGCTTCACCCAGACTCTGGAACTCACTGCCCCAACACATCAGACATTCTCCTACCCTGGGAACCTTCGAAAGAAACCTGAAGACCCACCTGTTCCGCCAAGCCTACCACCTGCAATAAGGCCCGGTCCACCACACCGCCTCACGACTGGAATTTCCTCCTCCCACTGTATCCCCACCCACCCCTCGTAGACTGTGAGCCTTTGTGGACAGGATTTCTCCCCTCTTGTTTCTGTACAACTGAACTGTCAACATTTATTGTTACTTGTATTGTTACTATGTTACTTGTCCTAGTCTGCCCTTTTTAGCATGTAAAGCGCCATGGAATATAATGGCGCTATACAAATAAATAATAATAATATATATACACTGTACAGTACCACTTCTACTGTTCAGTATACTGGTATAATTCCCAGACATGCTCATATTCTGTAGAGTTGGGGGGTGCTTTTATTGAGGTGTGCTTACAGCTGCATAGTTTTTATTAGGGATTGTGTCAAATGTCCATAAATATTTTGGGATGTCTGTAATTTCTGGTCCATTTTTCCATAAAAAATTGAATAGTAGGTGGGCTATGCTGTGCCTAACTGTAGGGAGCCGACTGTCAATCAGCATGACGTCAGCAGTGATTCACCATTGAGAGAGAAGATCAAGAGCTGCACTGTTAATGTGGGGTCAAATGAAGCAGCAAATTTGCAGGTAGGAGTGCATAATCACCACTCTGAGCCAGTGGAGATTGTGTGGCACCAGGCAGAAGTAGCAGATAGTTAGCAAAAAGAAAAAAATACCAACATATCCGATAAACATTTGACATCATCCATCCTTTACACAGGTCTCTACACATTTTTAGATTACTTTATACACATTTAATTCCATTCATAAGGTGTTACCAATGCATGTGACACCACTAGACAATATGAGTGGACGCTGAGTATTACCATTACACGTTAGAATTTAGTGGTTACATGTAAAGGTATGGCATTCCTTCCCAGAATATGTTGAGGTACTTGGCAGTCTTCCTGAAATATGAAAATCTACTGGGTCATTCGGAATTCCTACACATCATAACAGTGCATTATTGAATTTCATCCTGTCTGGGGCACTGGCTTAGGTGAATGCAGTGCAGCTGGAATCCAGCTGTGTTTCATTTTACACAGCAGAACAGGGCCTCTTTGTCTACATCACTACAGCACTAAGTCATTGCTCCAGTGAAATTGTAGTCTGGTGGTACAGGGGGATTGTCTGTCTGTCTGCAGCACGTTAGCCATTAAGAGGGCATTTTACTTTTACAGCCATTAAACAGTACAAGGGACAAATGAACTGGTCTAAAGAGAACAGAGAATGCAAGCATTTTGGAAATAATGATTTGATTACATCATTTCTACAGCCACTTATAAGCTAACACGTGGTACACATTGGAAGTTACTTCCTCAGCCATATGGAAAACAGACATCAGGATGGAGCTTGTTAGAAATAAATATAAAAATAACAAAAATTACATATCAAAATAGTGCATATTCAATTGCAATTCGACTAATCTTTAAACCTTTATTGTATTTTGTTGAGTCACAAAAATTTGACATTTAATCCTAAAATAAACTTTGTGTAAATTGTCTCATAATATAGTCAGGAATTTTCAAACTGATTTATAGAGAACCTCAGGTTACACAAGGGGTCCTCAACGTTTCCTTAGACAAAATATAAGGTTTCCTTCCTATACAGCTTTTAAATTTGTTTTTGCAAAAGTTTATAAAATGTTATAATAATTCAGTGTCTTATACAAGCATTGATGTTAGCATTTTTCTTTTGTGTAATTTGTTTTTTTTTTTCCCATTTGCTAAATCCAGAGAAAAATGCCTTATCCAGAGTAGTACGTCGTGAACTGAAAACAGCAAAATCCCCTAAAACATTGATGCTGCCTATGTGATCTTTTCAATAAGATGCTATAAACTTTAAAAAAAACTTCTCGATGCAGCATTCCCCCATTCTAGAAAACAATAATTCCCTGCTGTAACGGCACTTTTCAGAGCATTTTTAAATCTTGGCTATTAGGGAACCTTAACACGTCGCAACATTGCATGCAATTTTACTGGCAATTTGCTGGTTGCAGTGAAATCATGGACACATTGTTACATTTGTACATGGCAACAAAATAGAACAATGTGTCCATGATTTCACTGCAACCAGCAAATTGTAAGTGAAATTGCATGCAATGTTGCGACGTGTAACGGTACCCTTAGTAGCAATGTTGAGGGATTATGCATAGTTAACTGAGGACTGGATATTTCCTTTTCAAAGTTGAAGTGAAGTTATACCATGATGTCAGACAGATGAGTGTCACAAATCTTGCTGTGGTAGAATTATGTCAGTAAAAAAAAAAAAACTCCCAAGGACACAGTCCAACTATGAATTACATTGTTAGCCATAGACATGTGTATGAATACCGTATATACTCGTGTATAAGCCGACCCGCGTATAAGCCGACCCCCCTACTTTTGCCCCCAAAACCTGGGAAAACCAATTGACTCGTGTATAAGCTGAGGGTGGCCCCAGCACAGATATACAGCCCCCAGCAGTGTGGTATACAGGCCCCCCCAGTGGTATACAAGCCCCAGCAGTATTACAGCAGCCTCCTCAGTGGTATATAGCAGCCCCAGTGGTGTGGTATACAGCAGCCCCAGTGGTATATAGCAGCCCCAGTGGTGTGGTATACAGCAGCCCCAGTGGCATATAGCAGCCCCAGAGGTATACAGCAGCCCCAGTGGTGTGGTATACAGCAGCCCCAGTGGTATACAGCAGCCCCAGTGGTATATAGCAGCCCCAGTGGTATACAGCAGCCCAGTAGTATACAGCAGCCCCAGTGGTGTGGTATACAGCAGCCCCAGTGGTATATAGCAGCCCCAGTGGTATATAGCAGCCTCAGTGGTATATAGCAGCCTCAGTGGTATATAGCAGCCCCAGTGGTATACAGCAGCCCCAGTAGTATACAGCAGCCCCAGTGGTGTGGTATACAGCAGCCCCAGTGGTATATGCAGCCCCAGTGTGGTATATAGCACCGCTGATTGACAGGGGGAAGCAGTGCATATATAATGAGCGGCCCCACGTGACTGGGCGCCTCATACAGCAGCCCTCCCCCCGCCTCCTCCAGCCTTCCCAGCCCCGGACACAGCCCCCACTACCGTATTGACCCATGTATAAGCCGAGGGGTTGACTTTTCAGCCCAATTTTTGGGCTGAAAAACTCGGCTTATACACGAGTATATACAGTAAGTAGAATATTTGCTTTGGATTCTTCGGTAGCCTATGTATAGTGAAATCCACATGTGTTAAATATAGGATTTTGCTGTGTATTTTGTTTGCAACATACTTAGCTCTCTGTTTTGCAAAAGTGAAATTTGCCATAAATTCCTAACAATGAATGTCCATATCGCTTGTTTGGGTGCAGAATTGTTCTGCAACATGTAGATAAAATCAGTCATTCACATCTCCTTAGTGCTGCTGAATAACACACCTTAAGGCCCCATTCCACACAACGATATCGTTAACAATATCGTTGCAACGTCGCAGCTTTTGGGGCCTTGCTACGACGTCGTTGCATGTGACACGTAGATACGACCAACGATAAGTTGTTAGTTCGTCGATCGCAGGTTTATGAACAGGACCATAAATCAGTCGTAGATCGTTCATTCGATCTGCTGCATTGTCATGTGTGACACCTTGATAACGATCTCGTTTATGACTTCGCCTATTAAGAACTGAAGCACGTGGTCGACCAAACAACCGCAAATATCGGTCGCTTGTCGCGGAATTGTTGCTACGTCATCAATATATCTGTACATGTGACACCTCACTAGCGATCAATAAACAATGTTCCAGCGATATCGGCCAGGTTGGATCGTTGGTCGAATCGCTGGGACATTGAAGCGTGGAATGGGGTCATAAGTCTGGATGGCATAATCTGTAGTAAAAGCACTTTGGGTATGATTTATCAAGACTGGCTTAGTTCCCGTTGGTCTTGAGGCGGGTGCATGCTGAAGTCAGAAACTCCAGATACGTTAAGAGGCACACGCTTCTTAAAGATTCAGGACCATTGGGTAAGTGGTGTGCACCTACTCACAAGTCCTACTACTGGACTGAGATTTATGTTGTAGCAAAATGCCATCACTCGTTATGAATTTAACTTGATGAAGAGTGGTTGCCATTCCCCCATCCTGCCCCAGCTCCTCTTTGTTGGAGTTGCGCAACAATGGAGCAAGATCAACATAAGTCTCAAGTCAAAACAAAAATTAGTGACTTTTCCAAGCTTGTTATGCCTGAATTGTGCAATAAACGTTTGATAAATCAGGTCCTAAGTCTGATGTATCCTAGTCAATTTTCCCAGGAGGAAAGGTGGTGTCTGCTGTTTTGAGTGTAATATCAACTCACAGAAAGTTTCAATAATCTGAGAATCATCTGCATGACAAATTGGCATACTTGTGGGAATGAGTGGGTTATCCAGTTGGTGCTCACCCTTTTGGGTATGTGCACACACCGTTTTTTTTTAGGTGGGTTGAAAACTGCTTGAAAAAAAATTCTCGAACATATGAACATATTGCACAGTAATGTCAAAATGACATTGATGTGCAAATGTTCTGTCTTTTGCTACTTCATCTTTTAATTGCTTCAGGGTTTGGAAACCTTGAAGCTGTTAAAGGGCTTATCTAGAACTATTTAATTTTTCAAACCACCTGCCTATTCTACCTGGCACTGGCTCAGAGCAGTCACAGAACACTTCTGCTGATACTTCAACTGCTCCACATCAATTAAGCATCTTTTCCACTTCAGGCTGCTCTTTTATGGTGAAATGACTGTTGTTGTCTTGCTGATCGACAGCCAACTTCCTACAGTTAGATGGAGAGGAGCCGACTATCAATCAGCATGATATCACCATGCATTCTCCGACAACAGAGCAGAGCAGAAGAAAAGATGCTGATCTGTCAATGTGATGTCAGAGAAGCCGCTGAATCCCAGGAATGAGCAGTCTATGACCACTCTGTGCTGGCAGAGCTTGGTGCCAGGCACAACAGGCAGGTAAGTAGTTGGCCTTTTAGTTGTTATTCCCATATTCAAAATAAAATAGTCCTGGATACCCTCTTTAACAGAAGTAGCATTTTTATTTTTTACTGGCTTCCACTAGGAAGCGTCTTGCCACTATGGTGGAAAGTCGACAAAAAAAGATGCCAATGACAAAACAGCTGTAAAAATATGAAGGCAAAGCCACCAGCAAAACCACTTCAGGAAAAAGGCTGTTTTATTTTTCCTGAAGTTGCTTCACTTAGAAAAACTTGTTGACTCAAACACTGGAAAAACACATTCTTTAGGGAAGTGGGTGGGGAGAAGCCAGTGGTGATAGGACCAATACCGCTGGAACAGCACCAGCACGGGAGGTGAGTTAAGGCTTTTTTATTTTAATTGGAGGAAACATGTGGAATGAGAATGGGTTGTTCTTGCAGTTGACATCCCCTTTAAAAGTATTGTTGAAAATATGAAAAAAAACCTCAAGTAGAAAAAATAATATTATAATATTTTCTCCCCATCAGTTAAACTAATTTTAATATATTGAATTAATTTGACAGGAGTCACTCAGTAGAAACTGTACAGGAGTACAGGCATGTTCACATTTACCAATTCAACGATATTTGGATATTCAGCAGTCTTTGAAAATTTTACAAAGGTCAACCACACTTCAGATGCAAAGTGAATATTCAGTAATTGATCATTCATTGTGCATAGGCTGCCATTATTCTTGGGTGTACTGATTCTGTATACATAAGACTGGGTACCTTTGAGAGCAATGATCTTTTGTGTAAGGCTGGAATCACATTGTCTGTGTGATATGCAACTAGGTCGGACCTGTAACGGATGATTAACCTGGAAAGGCCTCTCCACTGTCAGGATGGGAGCGTGGAGCTGCTTAGAATCAGAAACAGCTGACCCTCCTGTCCAGAGAGGAGGGAGGAGGCCATTCCAGGTTAATAATCCGTGACACGTCCAACTTAGTTGCATATCACATGGACAGTGTGATTCCACTCTAAACTAAACAATCAACAGACATTCATTGAAACACTTGTTCATGATAATCATGCAGTGTAAACACACCTTAACAAGGAGAAACAAGACCCAAGTTGCCAATTATCATACCTTCCAAATTTTGGAAGAGCAGAAGAAGGGGCAGATACTATGAGTTGCACTGTGCATGCCACTGCAAATTTTAATCTCACCCCAAGCCACACTCATTTGGCCATAAGGTACATTTAGCAGGTGCCTAGGACTGTTCATTTATAATCATAGCAGCCAGAACTTTGTCATCTTGATATATCTTCACTATACGCTATCTGGCTCTTTTGTATCTGTAAGGCTAGGGCCACACTTAACAGGTCACCCACGTTAGCCGGAAGACGTTACTGCAGGCTGGGCTCCGCAGTATCGCTAACGTCGGGTACTTCCTATGAATGCTGCTCCATAGTAACCCACTGTTTACTATGGATACAGCTTCACAGGAAGCCCCAGGCAGTGCGCTTTTGCAGGACACACAGGAAAACAGTGCTGACGACGTTTTCCTGTGCGTCCTGGATAAGCACACTGCCTGGGGCTTCCTGTGAAGCTGTATCCATAGTAAACAGTGGGTTTTTTTTGTATGGGGGTCTATGGATGCGTTTTTCCATGCGTTTTTCACAAAAGACATGTGTGATGGAAAAACTGCAAGTGTGACCCTAGCCTTAGGCTGGGGTCACATTTGGAAGGCACACTCCGGTAACCGCATCCATTACCGGATGCGGTATTACCGCATGCCTTCACATTTGGCATCACATTGCAGATCTGGATCCAGTAATGGATCCAGATCTGCAATGAGAAAAAATTGTGGCACCAGAAACATTCATGTACCTTGCGGTACCGGATCCGGTTGCCATAGGCACCCATTATAAAAAACGTATCCGGCTTTTCAACCGCTCCAAAAAATGCAGCCTGCATGTTTTTACCGCAGGCTGCAAAACCAGATGCGGTAACCGGATGGCATTAAATGCAATACGGTTTTTCTATTGCAGCCTATGGCTGCGGAACCGGATCCGGTTTTGAAAACAGAACTGCAAATGTGACCCTAGCCTCATTTTTATATGCGTTTTTTAAGCTCCATATAACATGAGTCAGCAGTATCTTTAGAAGCACATGGGCGCAGTTTTAATGAAATCCTATCAACTGTTTAGACGCAGCAGAATTTCTGCACAAATAAAGCGGCAAAAAAATGCAGTGTTTATGTTACATGTGGGCACAACGTAAATGTCCAAGAAAAGTGGATCTGACTTCACGAAAAAATTATATTTTTGTAATTTTTTTAAAATTATTTTTAGCAGTTTTAAGGAACGCAAAAATATGACTTTTTGTTTATCTTTAGAATACAGGGACATAAAGGTACACTGCTATGTAGAAATGTATCTCTGTGTATCTCTACATTCTACTTTTTGATTCACTGCCTGCAATACATTTCAGGATTACCAAATTCTTCTTTTTACCATAGAGCGGGGCTGAGGCAGAAGATCATTATAGGACAATTTGACATGTGCAGAGTAGTCCAAACATGGCCCTAATTAGCATATTTCTGTCACTATACAATGTAAACAGAAAGCTGTGGAGTACGCAAGGTTATACACAGCTCAACAATTGAGCTCTGCTAGATCTGAAGCAGGTTAAACTGTGACTCAATAATATCTGCTGCAATTAGTATAGTAAGTGATACATTGCTAGAATAAAGATCTCTGCACTTACATCATGCTGCTGTCACATAGTGAAAACCTGCTGACCGATGCCTTTTAAACCCTTTAGTTTCTTCTTGCCATGTACTGCTTGTCTAGGTAACTGGCCGCACTGTGACTACACGGTGGCCACCAACCTAGGCAACAAGCTGTACATTATTATTTTGAAAGTCTTCAGAAAGCATAGGGATTTTAATATGGGGTACCGTACATTGCAAAGTTACTTGTTTTCATAAGCCCTTTGCAACTTTACCCATTTATGAAGATGAGACGTCACATTTAAATGCTATTGACAAATGTCGCCTGGTTTCGATTTTACAGCACTGCTCTAAAACCAGGCGACCGGAACGAGGCAACATATCGCCGCCAAATTCCCGAAATACACGCCGCAATAAGGAGGCAATTGGGAGGCAATGTGGCAGCGATATTATCCAGGTCACAATATTGCTGACAATATTTCCCGCCGCGGATGTGGCGTGTAAAGGTACCCTAACATAATATTTTGTTGCACAACCTTTTGAAGCAATCACTGCAATCAAATGATTCCTGCAACTGTCAATGAAACTTCTGTACCTCTCAACAGGTATTTTGGCGACTCCTCAAGAGCAAACTGCTCCAGTTGTTTCGTGTTTGAAGATTCCCTTTTCTAACGGCATGTTTCAGCTCTTTCTAAAGATGCTCAATAGGATTTAGGTCAGGGCTTATAGAAGGCCACTTCAGAATAGTCCAATGTTTTCCTCTTAGCCATTCTTGGGTGTTTTTAGCTGTGTGTTTTGGGTCCTGTTGCAAGACCAAGCTTTCTGACCCTTGGGCAGCACATTTCTATCTAGAATCCCTTGAGATTTCATTGCACCCTGCACAGATTCAAGACACCCTGTGCCACATGCAGCAAAGCAGCCCCAAAACATAATAGAGCCTCCTCCATGTTTCTCAGAAGGGACAGTGTTCTTTTGTAGATATGCTTCATTTTTCTATCTGTGAACATAGAGCTGATGTGCCTTGCCAAAACGTTCCATTTTTGTCTCATCTGTCCATAGGACATTCTCCAAGAAGCTTTGTGGCTTGTCAACATGTAGTCCAGTCTAGCATTTTTATGATTGTTTTCAACAATGTTGTCCTCCTTGGTTGTCTTAGGCTGGATTCACACCACGGCGCAGTCCGGTCCGGGGCTGTCCGGTGTAAACCAGACAACCCCGGACTGGTTTTTGGCCCCATAGTAGACTATGGGGCGGATGGAGCTGAATGGCAGCTCTCTGCCATCCAGTTTCATCTCTGCGGTGGAATCCGGGAGAATTCGGATTATTCTCACCGGACACAAAAATGTTACTTGCAGCGTTTTTGTGTCCGGGGAGAAAAATCACCGCAAAAAGCCGGATCCCGGATTTGCCCGGATTCTCCCGGATCCGGGGCAATCCAGTTCTCCCTAACATGGGAGCCTATGGGGCCGGATTGCCCCGGTCCAGGCGAATCCAGAAACCGGATACCGGCGGCTGCATGCCGCTGTTGTTTCAGGACCGTGGCTAGCTCCATGCTAGCAGCGGTCTTGAAAAATCAGCAGCTGCGGTTGCAATTACAGCCATCCGGTTGCACACAGGACCAGAGGGCACATTTGGCCCTCCGGTTCTGCGTGCTGATCCGGTCCGGGCTATCAGGTTCATGCCTGACAGCCCCGGACTGGACCTTGCCGTGGTGTGAAGCTAGCCTTACCTTTAACATGCTTGTCTATAATTTTCTTTCTTATCTCCTGAGACAACTCTTTTCTTTGCTTCCTCTGGTCCATGTTGAATGTATTACACACCATGTCACCAAACAGTACAGTGAGTATCTGTAGCCCTATATACAGGCCCACTAACTGATTACAAGTTTGTCAATACCTATGATGCTAATTAGTGGACACACCTTGATTTAACAGGTCCCTTTTTGTCACATTATTTTCAGGGGTACCATCATTTCTGTCCAGGCCTATTTCATGAGTTTAACTTTTTAAAAAACTCTGTGGAAGCAGCGTTGAAAATCAATGTCTGACTTTCATTTGTTCATTTTCATAGATTTTTATTTAATATTACTTTTGGCAAATTCAAGTTATTTGTGGGATCATTGTGGGATTTTCTTTCCTTAAACAACAGGTACCAACAATTTTGATCACGTATGTAGGTGGGTATTGTCCTTTAGGGAAAACGTTAACATACTTCCATACAACTTTCCATTCTCTTCTTAGGCCGGCTTCAGACTGCGTCTGAGATCCGATCCGTGCCTGTCCGCTTGAAGCAGACAGCCGCGGACCGGATCAGCACACAGGACCGGGGGGCTATTATGCCCTCCGATCCTGTGTGCAGCCGCACGCAGCTGCAGCCGCTGACAGGTCAGGACCGCGGCGCCCGCGGTCCTGACTTCAGCATCGGGAACTGCGTGCGGCTGCACACAGGATCGGAGGGCATAATAGCCCCCCGGTCCTGTGTGCTGATCCGGTCCGCGGCTGTCTGCTTCAAGCGGACAGGCACGGATCGGATCTCAGACGCAGTCTGAAGCCGGCCTTAGCAAACTATCAACATTACCAATGAAATAAACATTACCAATTTATAGTGTCTTTATGACCTCAATATTGATTTGATTAGAACCACAGATAAACATCTTAATTGAAAGGTCAAATGTGTCTGATGCAAGAAAACAAGAAAAATCAAGGACGATTGGCATTCATCATTTTCTTAACACTGTTAAAAGGAAAATGTCAGCAGGTTTTTGGGGTATAATCTGAAGACAGCTTGCTCAGGAGTTGACTCAGAGATTTCAGTGATGTGTCTCTTATCTCACTGTATGCACTTGTTTACCACAATGTTTGTTTTTACTTCAGAACATAATAAGGCTGCTTTCAAATCAACGTTTTTCGCTGAATGCGGCAGATCCAGCAGTTTTACCACTTCTGCCGCCTAATGGCAAATCACACTTGCTGTACCCGACTGCAAGCCCCATGGAGAATGCTCTGCAAGTCGGCCGTTAGGCGGCAGATCCGACAGATATGGCACCATCTGCCGGATCGCCCGGAAACATAAGCAAACCGCTGATATGAAAGGAGCCTAAGGCCACGTGCACACGTTGAGTATTTGATGAGTTTTTTACCTCAGGATTTGTAGCCAAAACCAGGAGTGGATGATTAAATACAGAAGTGGTGCAGGTGTTTCTATTAGACTTTTCCTCTGATTGCTCCACTCCTGGTTTTGTCTACAAATCCTGAGGTACAAAACTCATCAAACACTCAACGTGTGCACATGGCCTAAGGCTGGCTTCACACCACGGTAAGGTCCGATCCGGGGTTGTCAGGGATGAACCTGACAGCCCTGGACCGGATCAGCACACAGAACCGGAGGGCTAATATGCCCTCCGATCCGGTGTGCAGCCGGACGCAGCTGCAGCTGCTGATGAATCAGGACCATGGCTCGCAGGGAGCTAGCGAAACAACAGCGGTGTGCAGCCACAGGTGTCCGGTTCCCAGATCCTCCCAGACCGGGACAATCCGGCCCCATAGGCTTTCATGTTAGGGAGTACCGGATTGCACCAGATCCGGGAGGATCCGGGGGAATCCGGGAGAATTCGGGATACAGCAATTTGGGGAGATTTTTATCCCCGGACACAAAAACGTTGCAAGCAATGTTTTTGTGTACGGTGAGAAAAATACAAATTCTCCCGGATTCTCCCAGAGAGATGTAAACTGGATGTCAGATAGCTGCCATCCGGCTCCATCCGACCCCATAGGATACTATGGGGTCAAAATCCAGTCCGGGGCTGTCAGGTTCATCCTTTACAGCCCCGAATCGGATCTTCCCGCGGTGTGAAGCCAGCCTAAAGGTAGTGTCACACCAGGCGATGTCGCCCGCGACATCGCCGAAAAGTGACGTAACAGCGATGTCGTGGGCGATATTGCAAGTGCGTCGCGCTGTGTGACAGCGCGACGCAACTGCAAATTATCGCTGGTCACAGGTTTATGAACATGTTCATAAACCTGTCAACCTGCGACCAGCGATTAGGCTGGATCGCGCTGCCTGACACTGTTGGCGGCGCGATCCAGCCTATATCGCAGCGTTCCTGAGCCATCGCTCGCTGGGCTGAGCCCAGCCCAGCGAGCAATGGCTCCGCCCACATCGCCGCCGCGTCACCGGCAACGTCGTGCCATGTGACAGCTGGCCTGCGATGTCGGAAGCGAGCGTGCACCTGCACATGACTTCCGACATCGCAGGCCAGATCGCCTAGTGTGACACTACCTTTAGTCGGCTAGAGTTCAGGTAGTTTGGCATGCCCCTGTTATGATTAGCACCTCCCTGACAATATGAATTGTCTATAGTGAGCCTCTTGGGGGAAGCTCTCTAAGCATTGCATGCTGAAAACAGCCATTTCTCAATCTAACATACTTTAACGGGTCTATATGCATCTATTTTATACTATAGCATAAATAGGGCTGTCTACTAATAGATGTCCACTCTGATGGCGGGTTTACACGCCGCGATATCGGAGTCCAACTCCGATCCAACTCCGACAAAAAGTCACGTGGTTCGCGAGTTGGACCCGATATCGGGCGCGCGTTGTACGGTTTGAACGTACAACGCGATGCTGGAACGATGCCAAAACGATATCGGGGTTGAATGAGCGTGCTATTCAACCGCCCGATATCGCATGGCCGTTGTAGCAGCATCGTAGCGTGTAACAGCCCAACTACGATGTGTACTCGCAACTCACCCATTAACTCCCATGTTAACTGGTCGTTACTGGGTTGGTGGGCGTACACATCGTAGTGACGTTGTTTCCCGATATCGCAGCGTGTAAACCGCCGATGCGATATCGGGAAAAGCGCTCAAAAAATGCGCGCTCCCGCGCCGTTGTCTACGATATCGCCATGATATCGGGACGTGTAAACCCACCATCACAGAATACTGATAAGCTGCAGCTGATCAGCAGCCACTGATTGGCTGCAATAGTGACAACATTAACCCCTTCAGGACCCTTGATGTACCCATATATCATAGATGCCTGCAGCATGATCTCTGAGGCGTCTGACAATGTAGCTTTGACAGCTGCACTGTTATTGCAATGATTGAGCATTACATTACAGTGCAGCTGAGATTAGAGCTATAAAAGGTGATGTCCATTAAAGGGACTAAGTAAAAAAGTTAAAAAAAAACAAAAAACATTTAAATAAAAGCAGAATATAAAGCACAAAAAACCCTATTCCAATAAATAGTTATATTTATGTAAAAAAAGCAAAACCTACACATTAGTCGTATAGTAGTGTCATGTCTCTAACAACTCATTCTATAAAAATGTCACACTGGTTAGGCCCTTTAGTGAACACAAAAAGTAGCAAAAACAATGTTTTCCATCTTACAGCTGAGCTGACAAAAAGAGTGGAATAAAACGCGATCAAAAAGTCATGCAAAAATAAAAATGGTTACAGCTCAGAATGTCATCTTTTGGTATTGCTGTGCTTCTACTGACCTGACGAATAAAGCTGCCTAATCATTGCAAGCTGAACAGCATAAAAATAATAATAAAGTTAATTCTTCAACTGCTGTTAATTTGTATATTCTGCCTCCCAAAGATCTCAGTATAGGCCCCGTTACACGCTTCAATGTCTCAGCAATCCAATCAACAGCCCGACCTGGCCGAGATCGCTGGGACATCATTTAATGATCGCTGCGGAGATGTCACATGTAAAAATATATTGAACGACGCAGCAACGATTCCGCGACAAGCGAATGATATTTGCGGCCGTTTGGTAGCCTACGTCCTTCAGTTCTGAATAGGCAAAGTCGTAAACGAGATCGTTGGAGAGGTGTCACACACACCAATGCTGCAGGTTGAATGAACGACGAATGACAAATTTATGGACATGTTCATAAACCTACAATCAACGATCTAACAAATTATCATTGATTGTATCTACGTGTCACATGCAACAATGTTGTTACGATGTCGCTGCACCGCCCTGACGTACCAACCATGACGTACCAACGATATCGTTAACGATATAGTAGTGTGCAACTGGCCCTTTAGGCTCAACTCACATTTATCCTGCACTTTACGCTGAGTGATTGCATCAGCAATTACGTGTACATCTCTGAAAAATGTGATTCAGACAAAATTCCCAACAGAAGATTCACTGGAATGAAGCAGAGGGAGTCACTTTGAACTCCCATCTGACCCGTGATCCGGAGGTGTCCATTTTTTATGCATATTTTTAGGCATGCACAAAAGTTCTTTGAAACAAAGGACACTGCAGAACAGAGGGCAAAGTGTCCAGAGTAATTCTGCTGCCTCATTAGTGAATGTATCCATTGGGGGTTTCACCTTAGGGCCGCTTTACACACACCAACTTCTGTGACCAACTTCTGACCAACCTGCTGGTTGCAGTGAAATCATGGACACATTGTTCCATTTTGTGGCTGTGTACAAATGTAACAATGTGTCCATGATTTCACTGCAACCAGAGAACTATTCAGAAGTTGGACAGATAAGTTGGTGTGTGTAAAGCGGCCATAACTCACATATTTGGAAAATGTAGCTGGAAACCTGAATGTAAGTGCTCATGTGGTATCAGCATGCTCTGATTGCACAATACATTTTGTGGCCCATTTTCTCCTGTTGCCCTTGTAAAAATGAAAAAATTGGGCTAAGAGAATTTTTGTGGAAAATAATGTACTTTTTTCATTTTTATTCATTCAAGTAGACTAAGGGGACCCACTGTAAAGTGTACACTACATAATACGTAGACTGTGAGCCCTCGCGGACAGGATTTCTCCCCTCTTGTATCTGTACGACCGAATTGTCCACATTTATTGTTACTTGTATTGTTACTATGTTACTTGTCCCAGTCTGCCCCTTTTAGCATGTAAAGCGCCATGGAATATAATGGCGCTATATAAATAATAATAATAATAATAATAATAATCTTTGTCTTTGCAGCGTCCTTCTGTATAAAATAGGGCAGTCTGCTGCAGTTTCCTGTACAGTAAAATGAACAGTATGGAGGCATGGGCCATATAGAGGACAAAAGAAACTACTTTCAGCTTCCGTCTGGTGAATAGTTGCTTATGGCGACATTACATTATATGTCTGGAAAAGCTTCCAGATGTATACTGTGGCTAGGTGCACAGATACATTTTTACAGCTTAGTAAATCTCAGCTCACATTGCATAAACAAGTCATTTACACGTATGGAACCTTTATATCAAGAATATAACGCTGAAACGTTTCCTGCATTTGGCAATATAACCTGGAAGTATTGTACTTGCTGGTTCCTTGAGCTGTCAGTGTTGTTTGAATATGTGCTAATGTTATTTATTGCTCCTTAGGGACTGACGTTATTGGAGTAACAATGTTTTATAAGCCAGACGCTCATGTTCAGCACATTTGCATTGTTTAGTCTATTACATATAATGTATAGTGTGCCTTTCCATAGGAGTGTAATTTCCTATGGTTAGACACATCCTTCTGTAGACCACAGGCTTCTCTTCATTGTAAGATGGTTTTTATGGTTTCCTTCAAGATGAATAACAATGTGCATCTTATGTAATTCACCGCAGTCTTGTTTTACCATTGGATGAATTTTAGTTGTGCACTGAAAAGAAAAATGTTAGATATCATGATGTCCTTAAGTATCTTATGGAAAGTTTTTAACCCTTACACCAGATTTTCCATTTTTTGTTTTCAGTTTTTTTCCTCCCCTGCTTGTTTTTTTGCGAGACAAGTTGTACTCTTGAATGACATCATTCATTTTACCATATAGTGTCCTGGAAAACCGAAAAAAAAATCCAAGTGCGATGAAATTGTAAAAAAAAAATATTTTGTTTTTGTTTTTTACCACATTCAATGTATGGTAAAATTGACCTGACAATATGATTCCCCTGGTCGGTACGAGTTTGTAGATACCAAACATGTATACTTTTTTAAATTGTTTAAATCGTGAAAAAAATACAGAGATCTATAAGAAAAAAAAAATAAATTGCACTTTTGTCACGGTTTTCCACAATGTTCTCATTTTCAGGATCTGGGGCTGTGTGAGGGCTTATTTTGGGCGTTGTGAGCTGACGTTTTCAATTATACCATTTTGGTGTAGATTAGGGATGGGCGAATCTACTCGCTAGGACTCGTTACTCGGCGAGTAGTAAGGAACTCGCAGGACTCGGTACTCTGCGAGTTTCCCAGTGATTACTCGCACAGTAAACGAGTCCAATGCAAATCAATATCAATCCTAGTTTTGTCACAGACTCTGACAAAACTAGGATTGCCTTTGACTTGCATTGGTCTGATTACTGTGCATGTAATCGCTGGGAAACTCGCAAAGTAACTGCTGTTACTTTGCAAGCCGAGTCCAGCTGTCTGCTCTGTGCAGGCTGCCGCAGCTCCAGGGTCCTAGAGCCCGCCTGCTCACAGAGATGATGTAGCAGAGCTGCGATTGTTCTCAGTCTGCTCATTCCCTGTGCATAGACATCTATATCTATGCACAGGGGATGTAGCAGAGAGGACATCGCGTTTTGGACTACGTCGGACGGAAGAGGATTTTTTAAATTAAAGATGGAGTCCCTAATGGCTTTTTTTTTTATTTCTAATAAAAATTTTTCTCTGTGTTGTGTTTTTTTAACCCTTTATTGGAGATTCTTAGTGGCCGGGTCAAACGTGGCCTGACATTAAGAATCTCGGGCTTAATACCAGCTTGTATAACAAAGCTGGTATTAACCCCTTTATTACCCAGCGTGCCACCGCCACCAGGGCCGCTGGAAGAGCGGGGTTCAGCGCCAGAGGATGGCGCTTCAATGAACGCGCCATCTTCTGGGGCAGCTGCGGGCTGCAATTTGCAGCGGGGGGTGCCCAGAAAGCTTGGGCATCCCTGCGCTGCGGATTCCAGCCCCCAGCTGCTTAGCTGTACCTGGCTAGACATAGAAATTGCGCGGAGCCCCACGCATTTTTTTTTAATTATTTCATGAAATTCATGAAATAATTAAAAAAAGGGCTCCCCTATATTCTTGTGTCCGGCCAGGTACAAATAGGCACCTGGGGGTTGGGGGCAGCCCGTCGCTGCCTGCTGGATCCGGCTGGTTCCAGAAATACGGCGAAGCCCACGTGAAATTTTTTTCTGACAAATCCATAAAACAATGTAAATAAAAGGGACTGCATCTTTATTAACCCCTGGACCATGGGCGAGGGGTTAATAAAGATGCAGTCCCTTTTTTAGGATTGTTTTATTGATTTTTCAGAAAAAAAATTACATGGTCTTTCTGGAACCAGCCGGATCGAGCAGGCAGCGACGGGCTGCCCCCAACCCCCAGGTGCCTATTTGTACCTGGCCAGACACAAGAGTATAGGGGAGCCCTTTTTTTTTATTATTTCATGAATTTCATGAAATAATTAAAAAGAAATGTGTGCGGCTCCACGCAATTTCTATGTCTAGCCAGGTACAGCTAAGCAGCTGGGGGCTGGAATCCGCAGCGCAGGGATGCCCAAGCTTTCTGAGCACCCCCCGCTGCAAATTGCAGCCCGCAGCCACCCCAGAAGATGGCGCGTTCATTGAAGCGCCATCCTCTGGCGCTGAACCCCGCTCTTCCAGCGGCCCTGGTGTCGGTGGCACGCTGGGTAATAAAGAGGTTAGGGCCAGCTTTGTATTATCAGCTGGCCCTAAGCCCGAAATTTATGGCGGTCACGCCAATATTAGACATGACCGCCATGAATTTCTATTAAATTGTTTTAAAAAAAACACAACACAGAGAAAATTTTTTATTAGAAATAAAAAAAAAAAAGCCAGTAGGGACTCCATCTTTAATTAAAAAAATCCTCTTCCGTCCGACGCAGTCCAAAACGCGATGTCCTCTCTGCTACATCCCCTGTACATAGATATAGATGTCTATGCACAGGGAATGAGCAGACTGAGAACAATCTCAGCTCTGCTACATCAGGCAGCAGGCGGGCTCTAGGACCCTGGAGCTGCGGCAGCCTGCACACAGAGCAGACAGCCGACTCTTATCTGTGCGAGTTTCCCAGCGATTACTTGCACAGTAAACGAGTCCAATGCAAATCAATGGCAAAACTAGGATTGCTTCAGGCTGAAGCTTCCGAGACACATCTGCGATTTGTAAATCGCACACTACTCGCTATTACTCGCTTCCCCATTCATTAACATTGGACTCGCTAGACTCGCAACGAGTAGCGAGTCCCGGGCTCGGACTCGCTAGAGTCATGCGATTCCAAGTAATTTAGGATTCGCCCATCACTAGTGTGGATGCAATGTTCTGATCATTATTGTATTTTATTGCAATATTGCAGCAACTAAAAAAACATAAATTTGGAGCAGTTAACAATCATATCAATTTATTTGACGTTTTAAAAGATCAGGCATTTCTGAATGCGGCTGTACCAAATATGTGTATTTTTTATTTTTTTTAACTTATTTTTTTACTTTGTATTAATTTTACTAGTTGTGGAGACACGGGGGTCAGTGGTTGCTCTCGTCCGCTGGCCCAGCCACCATTAGAAATACAACATGGACCAGGGCTCATCCCTATGCGCAATGCAGTGCTTGAAGCCGAAAGAGCAGCGTGGGTGTACTGACGTCACCTGATCCCGGAAATGACGCGATTCGCATAATTCATGCCTGGCCAGCGTCGTGGAGAGTAGGGAGGGACTGCCTAGAAAATGAATAAAAGATCACGCCCATTAGGGCGTGATCTTCTGACGAACAGGGCACCAAACAAACATGCCCTGAGGGCTAAAGAATATAGCCCCTGCTAATTATAATGCCTAAAGAGTGAGTATTAAATTGTTTTTATATACTTTGACAGGATGCTTTTAGGAGACAAAAGGAGTGTGAGAATGGTGATAGGATGCTGCAGGGACATGATTTTGTAGCTTAGGTGGCTTTTTGGAGGTGACAGGATCCCTTTAAGGCTTTATTGGATCTCCAAACAGTTAACAGCATATAACACATAACCAGCAAAACATAGCATGTAACACGCAACAGAGTCTCAGCCTTCCACTGGCTCACCAGGGAATTACAAGTTTCTGCAGTGGCCAGGGTTTCTTCATTAAGTAGTCTTTGGTATCCCAGCTGAATCCTAACATTCAATCATTCAATGCTGAAGTCCATATGGTAATATAATCCTAGTTCTGATCCCCTTAGTCAACACTGAAGTACCTAGGCCTGGGGTTATGGCCTGCCAATCGGATCCGTAGATCCTAGATTAACAGCATGTATCAAGTCTGTTGGTCAAATGAACAGTCCTTCTTACACTTTATACCTGAGTACTCATTGCAGGATATAAGGGACTTCACGATTGGTGGAATAAGACTGTGCTCTCATTGGCTAGATTTCAAGCTGCCTGGACAATGTTCATGTAAATGATGTGGGCAGAGAGGGGCCAAAGCGAAGCCCATCCAGTCTGCCATCCATATCAACAAACAATGGTGGTCGTAGTAATTTACATAGAATCAGCAATACACATTATCCTTCATTGAGACTTATCTGTCTTTGAGTCTCTGACACAGGTGTGAAATAATTACATTAGTAAACTTTAAACACAAGCAGATTCCTACAAGTCTTGTAGAAACAATGAGTGGCTTATCACAAGTAACTAAACAAAATAATATCATGTCTGGCTAGATTTTAAGAAACCTAACCTATGCTATGCATTAAAAAAGTCCATGTCGTCACACTAGTCTCCAGATCTGGTACTTATGCATGACTGCACACAGCGCAAATGACCATCTCCTGGGAACATCCGCACACAGCCAGCATTCACAGGAAGTTTGTCATTACAGTGACAGGGGTCATCAGTCATCATCTGACCCCTCGCTGTAATAACAACCCACCAGCACCCTGCAATCACATCACGGGGCCACAGATGGAAGTGGGAATAGAGTTTGACAGCGCGATCTAACAAGTTAACAGCAGTGGATGGATAACCTCTCTGCCCGTCGCTGTTAGACACACATGTCATCTGACCAGATCAGCCGACATGTGCGAGGATAGATGTGGGCTCTTCGCATGAGCCCGCATCAAAGGGAGGCACAAGACCAATTACGTAAATGTACTTCATTGGCTTCGAATGGGTTAAAAGTTTTAATATATATATATATATATATATCACAATGTTCCTTGATAAAGAAGTGGTGCCTATGGTTTTTAAATCTTAGGATCTCACATCTGCGTATATAAAATCACTCAGATTCCCAGTCAGAAAAGTTGTCAATACTCATGCGAGTGTCATTTGTATGTCATTCTGTA
>JARQOC010000003.1:458888788-459221288 GCA_033576535.1 Allobates femoralis
GCCCACGACGGAAACAGCGCCGAATCTTACGGAAGTGTGTTAGGGAAATTATATATTACATACTGATAATCTATTTTATAATTGCTGTAGCGACTTCCCTTGCACACGCCGCTACCTCCGTGGCTTTGTTCGTGGACGCGCATCGCCCACGCGACTCACTCGCAATGCCCGCGAATGGGCGTTGCGAGTCGTTGCAGCAGCCCGAGCAATGCCCTATACACAGATTCTAGAATACCGATGCAATACTGATAATCTATTATATAATTGCCGTAGCAACTTCACTCGCACACGCAGCTACCTTCGTGGCTTTGTTCGTGGGCGCGCATCGCCCACGCGACTCACTCGCAATGCCCGCCAAGGGGGCGTTGAGATTCGTTGCAGCAGCCCGAGCAATGCTCTATACATAGATTCTAGAATCCCGATGCAATCGCATTGGGCTCACAGCTAGTATCACATAAAATCCCAATAAAAACACATTTTAGCTTGTGGGTATAATGTGAAAAAAAAAAATGCAGAAAAGTTCATGGAGTATGAATCCTTTTTCAATGTACTGTATATAGTGATATTTTATACCATAGGATAAAGATCAATAAAATGTGCGAGTACAGAGTTGGCCGATTTTCACAAGCAGCAAAACTTAATTAGTCTAACCTTAGAAGTAAGAAAAACATTGAAGTGTTCATTGAAGGAAAGTACTGGATGGTCTGCAATCCTCTTGAGAAACTTGTCCAGTGCCCGTCTCCTGGTTTCCACAAACTCTTCTGAAAACCGATCTACAACACCTTTAACAACAAATTTCTCTGGAAGAGGCTGAAATGAAGCACAAACCACATCTTCAGTTTACAAGAAACAAGCTTAATGGTTTATGAACCACCATACAATTCAGCCTTAACAGGAACCAACCAGCAGGTTTTAGGGCTATAAAGTGAAGTGAGAGCCCTCCAGGCATTGGGCTGCTGAGTGGAATCATACCTTTACTTCAATGATTACATGTATGATTGCAGAGAAAACTTATCCAAACATTGGGAAATCTGTGCAGCACATTTGCATAAGTGCAGCACAGTGTCACTATGAGGGGATGTGTTTCTTTGTATTATATGTTTATTTGTATTATGTATTGTATTTGAAGCCATCTGCTTCTCCCTCCCCATGAGCACATTCCCTGTTCCATGCTTGGACGATGAATAAAGCCGGATAAGTTTAAGAAGCACGAGTGCCACTCTTTTCTTGGGAAGTTTGCTTTGTCTTATGCTGTGCAGCTGAGCAACGTGCACTTATCCTCATCTGATGGTTCCAGGAGGAACATAAGGTCAGTGCCCGATTTTCATGCTCCATGACGTTTCTTTGTATTACTCCACTGTTTGCTCTAAGCTAAACCCTCCCCTCTCCATCTTCTCCCTCCATCCCTCTGCTTGCAATTGCCACAAGCAGGAGACGTCCCCGCTTCCTCCAGCCTCTGCACGCTCTAGATCTGTCCAGCATGCTGGGAGTTGAAGTGTCACTGGCTCAGGATCTGCAGATCCACAGACACTTCAACCCCCATTATGCTCCATCACACAGTCTGCAGATCCAGAGACACTACAATTCCTAGCATGCTCCATCACACAGTCTGCAAATCCAGAGTCACTACAATCCCCAGCAGGAGATGGAGGAGACAGAGGGAGGAAGGGTGAAGTGATGAGTTGGGGCACACAGGACCTGCCTGGTAGAGTGACATGGAGGGAGTGAGAGAAGAGAAGGAGAGTTTGGCTTAGAGCAAACAGAGGAGTAATAAAAAAAGAATCCCAGCCCCTCTTATAATTGCTGCACTTGTTGCCTGATGTTTCATAACACTTTTCTCTGCAATCATACATGTAATCACTGAAGTAAAGGTATGATTGCACTCAGTATCCCAGAATCTGTAAGGCAATAGCTTCACTTTATAGCCCTAAATAATTTTGGTTGGTTCCCTTTAATACATTGACGCTGTCACCAAATCTCAAAAACACAACAACTAAAAAGTTATTAATAAAATATCACCGCTCATAGTTTCAGGTGTGAACATTGTAATGTATACTAAAATCATAATTTTGTGTTGATAACATTTTTTGCCTCCTTTTGCCTTGAGGGGTATTCCCATCCTAGACACTACTGGTTTATTTAGAGAAGTTGATATAAATGTCGGACATATAACCCCATGATCACTGTAAATACAGACGTTCTATTCACTTCCAAGGAAGTTGTGCTCAGCCGCTTTTGGAGCAATCTTCCTAGCAGCCAAACAACCCCAGCCACTCTGTTTAAGAGATAGGTGAGGATCTTAAAGGTGAAGCAGCTTCTAACATACAATTCCAATGGAAATGCCATAAGCATGCAAGTGAGGAATACTCCTTGGGACTATACATTAAATGAGTGTTAAATAATGTTTAACGTTTTATGGAATAGCCAGCGGTCCAATGTTAGGCTATGGGGCAGTGCAAAACAGCGTATTTTTTCTCATGCAAATTCGGCATAAGAAAAAATCCAAGCATGCTGCAAGTGGCAATGTATATAATAGGATTGAATGGGTGTGCACCTTCTTATCGATCAATGCAAAACATCGGACTGCACTTGCATGACATCAGAGTGCAGTCCATTTTCCATGGACACAGACAATGGAGAAAATGGAGAAATTAAGTTCATGTGAGAGAATCAAATTACAATAAACTGACACTTAACTTAAACTCTGATCAGAGTTTGGGCTGAGTGTCATTAGCACATCAGAGAATCAATGACTGCAAGCGTAGCCTTAGTGCACAACTTCATTTGTGAAGTGATAAGCATTACTACAACACTGACAGAGGAGCGACAATATCAGCGAGTTGACACAGGCAAGCAGGTTTCACTTCTTAATCTATGCTTGAAGCTGCAGAGCAGCTACTGTGTTTTTAGAAAATAAGACAGGGTCTTATAATATTTTCATTACAAAAAAAAAAGGACTAAGGCTTATTTTTGGGGGAGGGCTTTTTTTTTTCCCCATGAACAACAATCACACATTTAGCTTGAAGATGTATAGCCAGCTTTTGCTTGAAGATGTACAGCCAGCTTTAGAGTTAGTAACTTTAAACCTAACTTTCATTCACAATTGCTAGTGCAATATCAGTGTATCTTATGGTAATACTTACTAGCACTCTCAAAACACTGTGTGGCATGGGCACCCTTCTTCTCTATGTGGTCGGGAGGGGATGGGAGGCGAGAATCCGGAGCGGAACTTGGAAATGGTGGTTATGATGTCACACGACTGCTACTGCGGGAGTGAGCAAGGTTGGCTGGGAGGTGGGATCCAAGAGACGATACTCGGAAAGCAGGAAGTTCGACCCTGGAGTGGCAGCCAAGTCCACACCATAATACAGTAGCGTCAGGGAGGTGGGACCCAGAAGGCAGCAATTGGGAGGCAAGACTCAGGACCGGGAACCAAGCAAACATCATAGGGCGGTAGCAAACAGGAGGCGGGAACAAAGTGACAACACTCAGGAGGCAAGTCAGCAGATTTCACCCTGCTATGGTTGTCAGGATGATTTAGGAGCTACATTATGCCTAATCCAATGCCTCCAGTGTTGGGTTATTTCTCTGTGATGTTACTGACATAATGTAGTGTCATGTGACATAAGCCCTAGTTAATCAGCGACAGGTTATTTTTGGAGTAGGGCGTATATTTGAAATCCTCCAAAAATCCCTAAAAATTGCGCTAGTGCTTATTTTTGGGGGATGGCTTATTTTTGGAAAAACATGGTATGTATTTGAAAGGTTTATGTAGATTTTAAAGAAATAAGATCGGAGACGAATTTTTATGACAACAATGTAGGAAACAAAATTAGTGCTAAGGCTTCCATAGTCTTTAAAAATCTATCCCATAATACACACATCTACTCTTAAAAAGTTACTTGTTTGTCATAATATTTTGGATTTTCCAATAACCATTATTGAAATCTGACATTTACCATATATCTTAAGGCCCAGTTACACGGTACAAGTTCGTGAACGAAATCACTCAAATGTCACGGGTTGGAGTTTTGGAGTCGTTCAAACGACATCGTTAGGACATCGTTGCGTGATACACCGAGATAAGACTACGATAAATCGTTGTATGGTTGATCGCAGATTTGGGAACATCTTCTCAAATCACACGATCCTCGATCAGCCAACCTGCTGCATCGTTGTGTGTGACACCACGATAACGATGTCATTAACGACTTCGCCTATTCACAACAGTCAACAAGTATCGTTCTCTGGGTTGTAAGAACGATAGGTGTTCGCCACATCGTTGGTGCGTCGTCCACAATATCAGACGTGTGACATCTCACCAACGTCATGTCAAAAAGATGTCCTAACAACCGCACTCCCCTGAGATCGTTGTGGATAGCGTCTCGACATTGAAAACGTGTAACGGTACCTTTAGAATATGTGCTTTGTGTTATGGTTCATTGAGACGTCTATATACATCGGTTTGATCTCGGACCGCAATACAAGGACTGGCTGCAGGACTCCCAATTTGAGCAGTGTAGAAGGGAATTGTCCTCGAATAATATCTATCCAGTTTTATATTTGCATGTGTGACCCTTTTATGCAGCATTATATATAGATGACTGAGTATCTCTTCCCCCGAGGTTCAAGTAACTATGATCCCTTATTAGCTCTTGCTTTTCGTCCGGCGTGTACTGCTGTGTTAACCCTTTATTGTACTGCTTTGCTGTCTATTAAGCCCTTAATGTCAGGGATAGTTTAGTGTTAGGCAGCAGCCAGGCGTAAATAATAGTGGATGTATGGTTAATTAACTTGGGCGGGATGTGGGTGCCTTTGCTCAATTTTATTATTGTGTATAGCATCGTGTTGTGCATTAATAAAATATATTACAATTGTAGACTTTTTGGGTTCTTTAATATATAGTCTTTTATTAGAACAGTTTGCCTCATTTAGTCGCATATTATATATATATATTAATATATTATATATATATATATATATATTATATATTATACATTATACACACATACAAATGTCGCAGCACTCCTTTGGCGATGTTTATTCCAGCTTGCAAAAAGGTACAATTGCAACGTTTCAGGCCCCCACGCCCTTATTCCTGCAATCACTTTGCTGCTCCTATTTTTGCACAGTATATATGTATACACAGATACATGATATATATTATTAATATTATATATATATATTAGTATTGGAACTGGATATCATTAGTAGTCAGAGTCGACAGTAATAATCAAAATGTATAAGTGTAAAGCATCCCAAGACTAAGTGAAGTTCTAAGTGTATGGGGGGAATAGGTGAAGTACATGTACCAGTCTACCCGCATCTGCTGTCCATATAGACTTATTTTGTAAAGTGTGTAATGTTCTTGATCTTTGTTCTGCTGCTGTAATACTGTAATTTCCTCTGGGATCAATAAAGTTTATCTTATCTGATCTGATCTATTTACACCTGTAATAAGCAGCACAACTTTGTATGTTTCTATGAAGCGGTGAGCTCAGGGGTCAGGAGAGCCGCGGACAGTTCGGATCAATGTATACGGATCTAAACAAGCCTTTATAGTTTATACTTATGATAATGTTACATCTTTGTACTTGAGCAGTAGATTCAGTGTCATGAGAGTTTTAGATCTCATCCTGAGAGATCATGAAAAGTCTTTATTTGGCATCAAATACTCAGCTCATGAACAGTAGTGCTGTATGATCATGGGCATAATCAGTCATACTACTAATTAATGGAGTTGTTTAGTACATTAATACTGGTGGCCTATCGCATCAATATCAGATTGGTGCGACACCTGGCACCCCCACAGATTAGCTGGTCGTAGTGCTGGCAGTGGCCGGATGCGATCAGTTACAGAGCTGTACATCAGTTAACTGTATAGTGGTCAAAGGCAGATACTTCACATTTGCCCCTATTCAAAAGAGGAGTTGATCTGCAGTTCCCCACTGTGGCCACTATACAGCTCTGCAACTGCTAGCACAGGGAAAAGCTGACTAGAGGTGGTGCTAGGTGTTGTATCCCCACCAATCTGATATTGATGACTTATCCTAAAAGATAGGCCTAAAATACAAAAAGTTTGGACAACTACATTATCAAAGACTTAAAATGCTTCTCTATCTCATTCAGGCATCAGTACAATACCACCTACGGGAATGAAGTGAGTGGGCTGGGTTTCTTCAAGTTTATTCCGTAACCAATCAAAATCCTGGTACCTTCGACGTATGCAATACTCAGGAAGGTCAAATTCTGATCTTGTAGTCTGTTAAAGAAAAAAAAGGAATAAATAAATATATGGAATTTAGGAAATAAATATTTTATGGAATGTGGTGTTTTCTTCTGCGCATTATCTAAAAAATGAGAATGCGCATAGGGTCTTATCCTAATTAAGAAACAAATCCCATACAGTATGAAAACTGCTCACTTGGTTCGGTTGTGTAACCCACAACCAGCTTGATCGCTCAAACACAGCAGCCGCAGCAGGGACCGCACTTTCACAACGTGGGGGTGAAACTCTATCCGGGACCAAGTGTCTTTCGGTCCGCGCCGCTGCTCCAAATAAGTATCAGAAACACCGGAATGTTTTGAACCAAGTAATCTTCTGTTTTATTTTCCGACGCATTTCGGAGCTTATACCCAGCTCCTTCCTCAGGGAGACATCCCTGAGGAAAGAGCTGGGTATTCGCTCCGAAACGCGTCGGAAAATAAAGCAGAAGATTACTTGGTTCAAAACATTCCGGTGTTTCTGATACTTATTTGGAGCAGCGACGCGGACCGAAAGACACTTGGTCCCGGATAGAGTTTCTTCTGAGCATTGGTTGTCTAGTTAATGGCATATTATCATTGCATTTCCAGTCAGCAAATTAAACTCTTAGCTCGCTAATGTCACAAAAATAGTAAAAAACAAGTTTTATCTTATCTTTTCATTCTCCTATAGTAGGCGCCTACTAATTGCTTATGCTTTCCCAATAAAAACCACACATTTGTTAGGGGAAAAAAGACATCACATCATCTCTGTCTGCATACATCTCTCTCCAGTGAGTGGAAAATCAAACAAGGAGTCATACAGTTTTAATAGCTGTTTCCAACATGGTCCGTCACTCTACCAAAGTATTACATCTATAAAACTCGAGAGCTACAAATTTATCACTTCTCAGGCTTAAAGAGGTTGTCCATTGTGGGACAAAAGTCTGCAATCACCCTGACTGCAGACTGCAAAGTACGCTGTCACCACTCTCCAATATTTCCACTGCACCCAAACATACTTGCAATGACATGCAGACCAGACTTGTTTAATATTTATATATCTAAGACTAGCATTTATGTAGCACATGTCATAACCATAAAGAGCAGAGAAGAGTAGGAGCCTTATGAATATTGTATTAGTTTTGTAGAAGGCTGAACTTTGGAAAATCCCATTAATGATTTGGGTTTGAATATGACTCATGTACCAACTCAGGACTGCGACCAGTTATTGTATAGGAGTGTAAGGTTTCTAAAGAGCCACTCCCTTTCAGTACATTTGTGGTATATCACAGGATATTCCATAAATACCCAATAACACAGCTGTGAAGTCGATAACCCAAAATCTCAGACTGCTCAATTTCCCTGAAACAGACTCCAACAAAATTAGCACAGACTCAGACTCTACAGGTACCGTTACATGGCTCAATTTCCTGAACGATGTTGTTAGCAATCACGCGCACGCGCAATCGCTAACAAAATCGTTCAGATCGCTGGTGAGCTGACACACAGGCAGACTCACCAGCGATCCGAACCAGCGAGCATGCTGGTAACCAGGGTACACATCGGGTAACCAAGCGCCACGCGGCGCTTAGTTACCCGCAGTTTACCTTGCATACCAGCTCCCAGCGATTGCTGTGCGGTGCTTTGAGCTCGCTGGTCTCCCGCTATCACACGCAGCGATGCTGCGTGTTTAGCAGGCGACCATCGATAGATTTGTGAACATGTTCACAAATCTGCGATCAACAACTGATCGTTGACAGGTGTCACACGCAACAATGTCGTTCACGACATCGCTGCAGCGTCACCAAAATGGTCACGTTCCAACAATATCGTGAACGTGTGACGTGGCCTTATGACTTCACAGCCCTGGTGTGCAGTCTATAAGCCAAGACTCTGACTGCACCTCCAACTCCTCAATTCTCCTCAACAACCTCAAACTCAAACCTCAAAACTCCTGTACCTCAGATTGTTAGGACCTGCCTCTACTGTACATTTAAGGCATATCCTGTAGTATACCATAAATGTGGAAGATAGAAATACCAGTTTTAGGATTTCTTTGTTACTTTTAACACATAAATGTAGTGGCTGGTTCACACAAGACTCATATTCTTACATCTATGGCAGAAACAAATGACAGTAAAAACCATTATCAATTCAATCTCAAATAATTGTTGCAGAAACCGGAAACAGCTTTCAAAGGGTCACTGTCATCTGGCATGGTCAGTGCAAAAATGACCATGACCAAATGACCAATATCAGGCAAAAATGTCACTATTAAAACAGCGTTCTTTGTGATCTATTGAGATTATATTTTCACCATGTGTATAAGGTAATAGGGAGGGAAAAAGGAAACTATTATAAATTACTGATTTCGGCTACAAATGTGTGATGTTTCAACCGGGAAAGCAGATCTTTTTTCCTTACATCTTCTGACAAATGCACAGAGAAGAGATACACAATAATACTTGTTCAGAAGCTTACCTTGGTCATAACCCGGTAAGTTATGTAGGTTTCCATAGTGCACACATGTTTCTTTGGGTCATCAACTGTAACAAATAGGTCCCTTGTCTCGCCGTCCATGTCGTCATCTAGTTGCAGTCTGTTAAGAAGCGACGATGAGGAAGCTGGGCTTGATGTGTCCGCAGGGGTACCATTTGGCAAACTAAGGTCCTAAAGCAGAAATTAAATCATGTAAAATAAATGAGGATATATAGCATATATGAATGTTTATATTCAGTACAGATCCAGTTACAAAGTAGTAGTAAGTTCTATGGACACAGAGCGAAGAGCAATAATAATGGACACAGAGCTCTCCAAGTAATGTTGAAAATATGGGTTGGATATTTCTTGTAATTTGGGAAACATACTATACCAATATTTTATTATTCCAAGCATAAGGGATTCGGGAGATATCACGGGGGGGAAGGTGAACCATCAAAGGTGTGGAAAGTGGAAATGTCACAATCTTCAAACTGGTCGTTAAATGTTTATCAGCAATTTCTTATTCCCATAAGATTAATTTTTTTAGGTACCAAATCACATTTAAACTGACTTTGAGGGGCCTATATGACAGAACACCCAAAAGTTACACCATTCCAAAAACTGCACCCCTCCAAGTGCTCAAAACCACATTCATGAAGATTATTAACCCTTCAGGCGCTTTGTTAAGGACAATTAATTCTGCCCAAATTCCCAGCTCCACTTGCTGAAATGCAGCTCCAGAACATGCATGGAAGCTCCACCATGCTTCCCTGTTGCCTGCTGAGACTCACTGTTCAGATCTCCAGCCTTTCAGCAAACAAAAAGCCTTTTGTTACAACCAAAAATGTCACATTTGATTCATCAAACCAGAGATCCCTCTGCCACTTTATTGCACCCAAATTCTTTTGTTTTGTACAACTGAGTCACTTGACCATTTTTTTCCCCATACTGAAAGTATGATTTTCGGCTGCAATTCTTCAACGAACACCATTTCTTGCCAGACTGAACAGTACATGTGTAGCTGGGTGCTACTAGTTGCTGTCACTGCTGAGCAGGTTACAATTTCAAAGGGAAATAGTGCACCACGAAATTCACATCGTGCCTATGTTTCCTTTGCTGACCATTAAGCCTTTGGTCCTTAATGTTGACCATTTCTGAGTGTCTTCAAAACTAAAACATTATGTATTAGGGAGGAATCTTATTGGCTGTATATTTAGGGTCATTGTCCTGTAGCAGATTAACTTTAGAGCCAATGTTATTAAGAAACATCTTCAGTATAAATAAGCACAAAGAATCCTGAAAGTGAGAAGAGCCCTGAACATCATTCATCTGTGTGTGATTACATGTAGAAACAGAAAAATGTTCACGAGCCTACATCTACAGAAGATCTGTGGTTAGTTCTCCAAGATATTTGGAACAATCTCCCTGCCAAGTTCCTTCAAAAACTGTGTGCAAGTGTATCTAGAAAAACTGATGCTATTATGAAGGTAGAGAGTGGTCACATCAAATATTGATAGGATTTAGATTTCTCTTTTGTTCATTCACTTTGTATTTTGTTAATCAATCAGAATAAACTAATAAAGGGACCTGACAGCTGATACATGCCACCCGATTTAAGGGCAGCATGTATTCAGACAGTGTCTTTATGATCTCAACCAGCTATATTTGACTCTGAAACCTAGTGCTGCGAGACCCATCATTCAGAGGGAGTGGGCTTGGAAAATGCTCCAGGGACTAGCATGCCAGACAAGTCTGTTGAGGCTTGGTCCCCTGATTGGCTTTTAAAGTGTTTGGGCACCAAGTATCAGCTGTGAGTTTCCCTTTACCACTTATTTTGCTGTACAATATTGTATATTTATACAAAGAGGGGAGTAGCCATCACTATCCGAGATTATTATGAAATGCTTCAGGTAAATGCTGCTTTTAAAGGGGAACTCCAGTGAGAAAACCTTTTTGTACAGTTCCTGCCCTGCTACATGATGAAGCAGAGCTGAACACTGCAGTTCTAGGATCTATAGATCTCTTATAAATCGATAAAATCATAGCTGCTCCTCAGCTCTGACCCCCACCTCATGGGACAGAGAATTTTCAGCCTGACAGCTTCATGTAGGAGCAGAAAGCAGGAGGTGTGTCGGGGGGGATGGATGCGGGAGCTGCAGGATCATCCTACATTCCTACCACCTCACACTTCTGTATGGGAAGGGGGCATGGCCGCCGGCACCATGCTCACACTACAATCCTGTCCCCGATATACCATCCTATGTGACTGGGGTCCAGGATTGAAATTGCAATCATGTCACCAAGCAGATACAAATACAAGCTGTGATCTTCTGCTGTATGATGATGCATAATGTGTACTGTTATTGTGAGGATAGGGGTAGAGGCAAATCATTACACTGATCGATTCAGCTCTGCATGGTCTCTCCTGCCCCATAGGAACATGGTAGCTTCCTATTCCTCCAACTTTCAATGGATCATCATCATCACTACTCATTGGAATGCAGGATGATCCCTGCAGCTCCTTGCATCCACGTCCCCGACACAGCTCCTGCTTTCTACTCCTACATGAAGCTGCCGGGCTGAAAATTCTCTGTCCCATGAGGATGGGTGGGGTCAGAGCTGAGGAGAAGGTATGACTTTATCAATTTATAAGTAATCTATAGATCTTAGAACTGCAGTGTACAGCTCAGCTTCATCATGTAGCAGGGCAGGAACTGTACAAAAAGGTTTTCTCTCACTGGAGTTCCCCTTTAAAGGTACTGCTTTACATGTATGTTGAGGACTCATGTCACAACTAAAATTAAATAAAAATATATAGTTAGGACCACCCTGATAAGATTTCCTTGACTTGGCGGGGTGGCTCAAATGATTGATAAATATTTTGCCAAAAATCTTAATTTCATAATATTACAATTTGGAATTAATATGTGCATTAGCTCTCTACCCACTCCCAACTCTGACCAAGTCCTGTGTTATACTTCACCTCACTTGGTTTATTTACTGCATTATCCAACTCTGCATATGTGTATTTATGTGTGTGTTCATAAGTTGTGTGATTATTAAGCCTGATGAAGAGACCATAGAGTCTCGAAAGCTTGCTTTACTTACCTTTTAATGGCTAACTGAAAAGATGGTATCAACCACTGAGGACTCTCAGATTCTAATATATATTTGTCTATCTACTGGCTAACATGGTACACACATTGTTTACCATATGTGCATTTCCACCCTTTGTATTGGTAGTGCTGGCTTATTTGTTGATTTTTGTATATTTATACAGCACATTCATGGCCGGCATTTTATATTTGTGTACATAGCTCTTTCGCACCGGGTATATATTTATGTAGGCTGTTCATTCACCAAAGTATATATTTGCACATATATTGCATGTGACGGCCGCCTATGGATCAATTTCTTGAACGATATCGCTTTAGCGATCTGCTTTTTGATCGCTTAAGCGATATCGTTTGTGCGTCGCTGCGTGTAATCAAGCGATTTTACAATGTAAATTCGCTTGATTCTTTGATCACAGATTTGTGAGCCGGAGCTCAAATCAAGCGATAATCGCTTGATCAATCTGCATCATCGTGGTGTTACACACCACGATGAACGATCTCCCAGCGGCAGAGCCTATGCTGGGAGATGGTATCTATGGTAAACGTCGGGTTACTAAGCGCCGCGCGGCGCCTAGTAACCCGATGTGTACCATGGTTACCAGCGATCTCGCTGGTCTACATCGCTGGTGAGTCTGCCTGTGTGACAGCTCACCAACGATGTGAGCGATATGGTTAGCGATCGCGCGTGCATGTGATCGCTAACAATATCGTTCCCAAGATTGAAGCGTGTGACGGCCGCCATAGAGATATCCGAATTTTAGGTGGAAAAAATAAGTTTAATTACGGTAATTTTTGTTTTATTTGTGGGGATTTCCTTTTGTTGCATTATTTTCTACAGCCAAAACCTGCTTTCTTGGCAAATTCTGCGTTCAAGACGCCCATTTTGCGGCATTTTCACAGCATTTTTTTGGTTTACATGTGTTGCTTTGTCTACAGTACACCTTTAATAAAAGATTGTTTTTGGTGAATAAATCTATGAAAGAATTGACAAGTTGCAGATTTCAAACACACTGCAGTTCACAAATTTAGGCTGCCTTCACACTTGCGTTTGTAAGCACAGCGTACCAAACGCAGCCAAACGCTTGCGCACTGTGTTCCTATGTTTAACATGGGAACGCATGTGCCTGCGTTTGTGCGCCCTCCGAACGCAGCCTGTTGCATTTTTTTGTGCGGTCACGGACACTTGTTTTATCTGCAAGCGCCCGCAAGCGCACAAACCAAACACTGAAGTCAATGGATCCGCAGTGTCCAAAGCATGACAGCGCAGGAGGAAGCTGCGGATCTCATTGCCTCCACTGATCTCCAGCCGGTGTCGGCGCGTTAGATTTGAAGATACAGCTGATCTGACAGCTGTTTAAATCTCCCGCACTGACACCGAATAGGTGAGGTCGGCGCGGAAGATTTGAAACAGTGATCAGCTGTTTATCTCCTGCACCGATATCACCCTATTTGGTGTCGGCGCGGGAGATTTAAACTGCTGTCAGATCAGCTGTTTCTTCATATCTCCCGCGCAGACACGGGCCAGGGATCAGCTGTGGCCAGGAGGAGGAGATTTCCACCGCTGGTCTCCGCCTCCTGGCCGCCGCCGAGACAGCTGATTGGCTAGCCAGGGTGCATACTAATGTGAACGCATGCGGAGATTCTCCGCTGCGTTCACATCAGTATGGCTGCATTTGCACTGCGTTTGCGTTTGCATGCCATACGCAGGCAGACACAAATACAAAGGCACAAATGTGAAGGCACCCTTAGTCATGAAAAAAAAAGCCACATGTGAGCATGAGATGTCACAGCGTTTGTTGGTATTAAAAATCAGCTTTTAATTTGCATTAAAAAAAAAACAACAAAAAAAAACTACTGCATGTGAACAATACCCTTAGTGTTGTTAATGTTTCCATCCAAAAAGTGTGACACGAGCTGAGTGTGACGGAGCGCAAGTGCGGACGGAAGTAAGTGTGTGACTTGTGATTCAGTGACTTTGGATTCAGGGAGTTTGGAAGGGAGGACTTACTGAATTGAAGGTTGTATTTAATTAATACTTATCATTTCTGTCTGGTGCAATCCCCATTAGGAAATGAGCTCCATGATTGGCAATGCCATCCAGTGTACATCTTGCCACATGTATGCATTCCTTGAACAGCCGGTCGAGGGTGCATACTGCTGTGTGAGACGCGAGTACGTTGTGCATTTGGAAGCCCAGATACTGGATCTAAATGAACAACTGACAACGCTGAGATCCATAGACAATATGGAATGGAGTCTGCTGCTCACTGAACAGCTGCTCAATGGGATAGATGTGGGGGAGGATGGTAGTATTGAGCTGCAGGACCGTGAGGTATCTAGTTGCGTGACAGTTATAAGGTGGGGGAGAGGGAAGGGTGCCAGGGAGGCTAGCCCTGATCTGGCACACCCAATAAATTTGCTATGTTGGCAGATGAGGGGGGTGTGAGTTCAGGGATAGCACTGCTGCAGCAGGGCATGACCTCTGAAAGCCAGAGGAGTGTCTGCTCCAGTAAGGGGGGAAAACAGGAGAGAAGGACAGGCCAGACAGGTGCTGGTAGTGGGGGACTCAATTATTAGGGGAATAGATAGGGCAATCTGTCACAAAGACAGGGATCGTCGAACAGTGTGCTGCCTACCTGGCGCTCGAGTCCGGCACATCGCTGATCGGGTTGACAGATTACTGGGAGGGGCTGGTGAGGACCCAGCGGTCATGGTGCACATTGGCACAAATGACAAAGTTAGAGGTAGGTGGAAGGTCCTTAAAGATGATTTCAGGGAATTAGGCTGCAAGCTTAAGGCAAGGACCTCCAAGGTAGTATTCTCTGAAATATTGCCTGTACCACGTGCCACACCAGAGAGGCAAAGGGAGATTAGGGAGATAAATAAGTGGCTCAGGAATTGGTGTAGGAAGGAGGGGTTTGGGTTCCTGGAGAACTGGGCCGACTTCTCTGTTGGCTACAGGTTCTATGCTAGGGACGGGCTTCACCTCAATGGGGAGGGTGCAGCTGTGCTGAGGGAGAAAATGGCTAGAAGGTTGGAGGAGTGTTTAAACTAGGGATTGGGGGGGGGGGGGGGGGGGGGGGGGGGAGTATTCATTGTACAGGAGGGGAAGATAGTGTAATTAGTAACCTGGGCACAAGTAATAAAATTGGGGGTGGCATGGGGGGTGGGGTTAGAACAGTCAATATAGTAGGAATGAATAGAGGTAAAGAGAGATGCATAAAGTGCATGTACACTAATGCCAGAAGCCTCACCAACAAAATGGAAGAATTAGAATTGATTTTGTTGGAAAATAATTATGACATGGTGGGGATTTCGGAGACTTGGCTGGACGAGAGCCATGACTGGGCTGTTAATTTACAGGACTATAGTCTGTTCAGAAATGACCGTACAAATAAGCGAGGGGGAGGTGTCTGTTTATACATAAAATCATCCTTAAAACCCATCCTGCGTGATAATATAGGTGAATCTAATGGAAATGTAGAGTCCCTGTGGGTGGAGATAAGGGGAGGGGGAAAAAATAATAAATTACTAATAGGGGTTTGTTATAAGTCCCCAACAATAATGTAAGGGGAGGAGAATAAACTCAAAGCAAATAGATGAAGCAGCGACTCAGGGAGAAGTCATTATTATGGGAGACTTCAACTACCCTGAAATACATTGGGGATCAGAAACCTGCAGTTCCAGCAAAGGTAATAAGTTTTTGAAAACTATGAGAGACAATTACCTTTCACAACTGGTTCAGGACCCAACAAGAAGGGGGGCACTGCTGGACCTAATATTAACCAACAGGCCGGACCGCATATCAAATATACGGATTGGAAGTCACTTGGGCAATAGTGATCATAACTTAATAAGCTTTCAAGTATCCTTTACTAAGATGTGTAGTGGAGGGGCTACAAGGACACTAAACTTCAGGAAGGCAAATTTCCAACGGTTGAGAGATGATCTTAGTGCAATAAACTGGGACGATGTCCTGAGACAATAGGAGGAAACCACTATGGCTAAACAAAGCGGTAAGAGGTGCAACATGTGACAAAAATAAAGCATTTAGGGAATTAAAGCAAGTAGGTAGTGATGAGGCATAAAATAAATACAGAAAATGAAATAACATTTGTAAAAAGCAAATCAAGGCAGCAAAGATTGAGACAGAGAGACTCATTGCCAGAGAAAGTAAAAAGAATCCCAAAATATTTTTTAACTATATAAATAGTAAGAAACTAAAAAATGATGGTGTTGGCCCCTTTAAAAATAGTCTGGGTGAAATGGTGGATGAGGATGAGGAAAAAGCCAATATTCTAAATTACTTTTTTTCAACAGTATTTACACAAGAAAATCCCATCACAGACAATATGATCAGTGATAACAAAAATTCTCAATTCTTTGGGAATTTGATTTCCCCTTTTGTAATATATGATTTTTTTTTTTTTTTCCCCCGCCCCCTCCTTTCTCCCACTCTTTATCCCATACCCTATTTAATAATATCAAAAAAAACCCACCCCCCTACCTCACTCTATTCCCCTCTCCCCTTTTTTTGAGAGGTGATGGAGAGAAAGGGGGCTGGTTTGGGGATTGCTACTTATGAATCAAAGACTTTTTTGTATTGCTTCGGCTCGTTCCGTTCCAAGTTATTCTTTAATTGTACCAAATTATTAAAACTAAAATTATATTCAAAATTTTCCATTTGGGCGTGCTCCCGTACATTTCATCCCCATAAGTTTCTTGACTTTACTGTATTTGTCATTATCTTCCGGTTCCCTTATCTTTGTACATACTTGATTGGCTTGGATTTCCAGCGGTTTCATTATCTTGTACAATTCTCTCTCTTTCTTGTACTTATAAAATATAAAATACTAATTTTTGATTTGTACATGTCCCTGTTAGCAGCCGGGATTTATTTGGGCAGTGCTCTGCCCTCCTAAATACAAGCTATACCAATTCGCTTGTGATTTCTGCAAACATGTCCATGAGCATGCGCGCCTCGGCACCGGCGCATGCGCAGACGCGTATGTCCTCGGTGTGCGGGCGGCCATGATATGGGAGCCTAACATGCGCAGTAGCGCTAACGCGCACGCGCATTCTGGATATAGGAGGGCGGACTGGCCACCCGGCTTCCTCCTGCATCCAGCTGAGAGGGTGATCACTAATTGGTGACTGGGATATTGCTATAAAAACTCTGGACGAGAAAGACATGGTCACCTTCCCCTGATGAAGCTGCCAGGCGCAGGCAGCGATACGCGTGGGGAGCGCCATACCTCGTGCCTCTATGCATCCTAAAAACTGGTAACTGGTGTGCTTCGATCTACCTGTTGTTCCCCTTGTCATTCTCATTTTGTCTCAAGGGAACCCCCCTATCCTTACCCCAATTGGGCTAATTATAACTTGATTTAGTTAGATTGCAAAATTCTTTCTGTATCTTATATTTGTCTATGCCTATTGGGGAGCTCTCACTTATCTATTGATCACTTAAGGTTGGATAGAAACGAACTTAGGGGGAATTTCCTGATGTTTATCCTATGTTAAAAGGGGAACCTAAGTTACGCAATTACCTTATTGATTACCAATGGGGATCCACATGATGGAATCTTTTTGAATGGTATTTTGGACTCCATAGGTAAAGTGTTATGTACTTTGTATAAACATTACTGAAACCGGTTTCTTGGGCAATTGGCAATGAGGCTTTCAATGATATATTACTGTCATATGAAATGTTATAGCTTTATTTGGCTATTTTAATTGTTTTTATATATTTCTGTGTGACCATTTTTTGTCTGTATGTAATTTTGATATGTAATAAAATTTGTTAAATATTTTTCATTAATTCTGGAGGTTGAATCGCTTTGTTTGGGCCTTTTCTTGCTATTTTTTCATAAAAAATTCTCAATTAAATGTCACCTGCTTAACCCAAGAGGAAGTACGGCATCGTCTAAAAATCACTAAAATTGACAAATCCCCGGGCCCGGATGGGATACACCCCAGAGTGCTGCAGGAATTAAGTACTGTCATAGATAGACCATTATTTTTAATATTTAAAGATT
Organism: Allobates femoralis; assembly: GCA_033576535.1. Taxonomy (NCBI): domain Eukaryota; kingdom Metazoa; phylum Chordata; class Amphibia; order Anura; family Aromobatidae; genus Allobates; species Allobates femoralis. The sequence continues at coordinate 458,906,670 of JARQOC010000003.1, forward strand.
CCATAATAACAGGGTCTGTACCACAGGACTGGCGTATAGCAAATGTGGTGCCAATATTCAAAAAGGGGACAAAAACTGAACTTGGAAATTATAGGCCAGTAAGCTTAACCTCTACTGTGGGTAAAATCCTAGAGGGTTTTCTAAGAGATGCTATACTGGAGTATCTGAAGAAAAATAACCTCATGACCCATTATCAACATGGTTTTACGAGGGACCGTTCCTGTCAAACTAATCTGATAAGCTTCTATGAAGAAGTAAGTTCTGGACTGGACCAAAGAAATGCAGTGGATGTGGTGTATATGGACTTTTCAAAAGCTTTTGATACGGTGCCACACAAAAGGTTGATACATAAAATGAGGGCAATGGGGATAGGGGAAAATGTGTAAGTGGGTTAAGAACTGGCTTAGTGATAGGAAACAAAGGGTGGTTATTAATGGAACACTCTCAGAATGGGTCACAGTTAACAGTGGGGTACCACGGGGGGTCAGTGTTGGGTCCGCTTCTATTTAATATATTTATTAATGACCTTGTAGGGGGCATACAGAGTAGAATCTCAATATTTGCAGAGGACACTAAACTCTGCAGGGTAATCAATGCAGAGGAGGACAATTTTATATTACAGGAGGATTTATGTAAACTAGAAGCTTGGGCTGCTAAATGGCAAATGAGCTTTAATGGGGATAAATGTAAAGTCATGCACTTGGGCAGAGGAAACAAAAGGTATAATAATGTGCTTAATTGTAAAAGACTGGGCAAAACGGTCACTGAAAAAGACCTGGGTGTATGGGTAGATGACAAACTCACATTTAATGGCCAGTGTCAGGCAGCTGCTGCAAAGGCAAATAAAATAATGGGATGCGTTAAAAGAGGCATAGATGCTCATGAGGAGAACATAATTTTACCTCTATACAAGTCACTAATGCGACCACACTTAGAATACTGTGTACAATTCTGGTCTCCGGTGTATAAGAAAGACATAGCTGAACTAGAGCGGGTCCAGAGAAGAGCGATAAAAGTCATTAGAGGACTAAGGGGTTTGCAATACCAAGACAGGTTATTAAATTTAGGGTTATTTAGCTTGGAAAAACGAAGGCTTAGGGGTGATCTTATAATAATGTATAAATATATGAGGGGACAGTACAGAGAACTTTGTAATGATCTCTTTACTCTTAGGCCTGAGACTGGGACAAGGGGGCATCCTCTACGTCTGGAGGAAAGAAGGTTTAATCATAATCACAGACGCGGATTCTTTACTGTAAGAGCAGTGAGACTATGGAACTCTGCCACATGATGTTGTAATGAGTGAGTCACTACATACATATAAGAAGGGCCTGGATGCCTTTCTTGAAAACTATAATATTACCAGTTATATATACTAGATTCTTTGATAGGGCGTTGATCCAGGGAACTAGTCTGATTGCCATATTTGGAGTCAGGAAGGAATTTTTTTCCCCAATGTGGAGCTTAGTGTTGCCACATGGTTTTTTTTTTGCCTTCCTCTGGATCATCATGTTAGGCTATGGGTTGAACTAGATGGACTTAAAGTCTTCCTTCAACCTTAAAAACTATGTTACTATGTAATTATTATTACTTATAATAAAGTAGTGCCTTAGCAATACGCAGGGAAAAAAAGCCCTTTTTCTGATTCTGCACACTATGCTACTGCTGGCAATCAGCCTTGTAATTAATGGAGAGCACAGACTTGCTGAACTTATTGGCACATTTATTTATAGATCTGCTGCATTCAAGTGGGTAACATATTGTTTCGTTCCCAGCAGCTTTTATGTTTGCATATAAGAAGCATAGTCACAAGTATACAGCAGAGAAAGTAGCGATTTATCACAGTCTCTACGGATAATAAAGAGCATGCACAAGAGTGCCACACTGTTACTGCTGGATTAATGACGCCATATACGGTACTTTAGTAGTACACACTTTTCAATGTCATTTATGAGGCAGCAGCAAGACATGGTTGGAATGAAACACTTATGTAATATATACAACCCCTGGCAAAAATTATGGAATCACCTGGCTCGGAGGATGTCCATTCAGTTGTATAAAAAAAAAAAAAAAATAGCAGATCACAGACATGGCACAAAACTAAAGGCATTGCAAATGGCAACTTTATTGCTTTAATGGTACCGTCACACGTCGCGATATCGTGTAGGATATCGCACAGAAGTCATGGGAGCGCGCTCGCATGGAGATTTGGATCGTGATCGGAGTGTAGATGTGCGACGTTGAGATATCGTCTACAACATTGTGGCGATTCCGGGTGAGATCGTGAATAGCGGTCGTTAGGATTTCTTGTTTTCACAGCGCTGAATGGGAGAAATCGTGGAACACATAGTTATCGCGGTGTCACACCGCACGATGCAGCAGATGGCATTATCGCAGATCACCTGATTGAGAACATGTTCTCAAATCTGCGATGTGTGATCTCACGATATCTCACATTGATATCGTGGTGTCACACGCTACGAAGCTCTTACAAGTTCAACATCATTCCGATGTCGCAGCCACGCCTCCAAACACGTGACATCTATGCGATGTCCTACACGAAATCGTGACGTGTGACGGTAACATTAGAAACACTAAAAGAAATCAAGATAAAAAGTCTAGCAGTCAGTAAGAGTACCTTTTTTCAGACTAAGCAGAGGAAAAAAATTATGGAATCACCCTGTAAATTTTCATTCCCAAAACTAACACCTGCATCAAATTAGAGCTGCTCGTTAGTCTGCATCTAAAAAGGAGTGATCACATCTTGGAGAGCTGTTGCACCAAGTGGACAGACATGAATCATGGCTCCAATACGAGAGATGTCAAGTGAAACAAGGGAGAGGATTATCAAACTCTTATGGTGGGTTACACGTAGCGATATCGTCCCGATATCGCATACAACGCCGTGGGAGCGCGCATTTTGAGCGCACTTTTCCCGATATCGCATCGCCGGTTTACACGCTGCGATATCGGGAAACAACGTCCCTCCGATGTGTACGCCCACCAACCCAGTAACGACCATTTAACATGGGAGTTAATGGGTGAGGTGCGAGTACGCATCGGAGTAGGGCTGTCACACGCTGCGATGCTGGTACAACGGCCTTGCGATATCGGGAAGTTGAATAGCTCTGCTATTCAACTCCGATATCGTTTTGGCATCGTTCCAGCATCGCGTTGTACACTGAAACCGTACAACGCGCACCCGATATCGGGTCCAATTCGCGACCCACGTGACTTTTTGTCGGAGTTGGGTCGGAGTTGGACGCCGATATTGCGGCGTGTAAACCCACCATTAAAAGAGGGTAAATCATCATGCAATGTTACAACAGATGTTCACAGTCAGCTGTGTCTAAAATCTGGACCAAATACAAACAACATGGGAAGGTTGTTAAAGGGAAACATACTGGTAGACCAAGGAAGACCGGAAACTTAAAGCAATATGCTTCCAAAACAGGAAATGTACAACAAAACAAATGAGGAACGAATGGGAGGAAAGTGAAGTCAATGTCGTTGACCGAACTGTAAAAAAAAAAGAAATGTGATTTACATACAGAAAAGCTAAACAAAAGCCATCATTAACACCTAAACAGAAAAAAACAAGGTTATAATGGGCTAAGGAAAAGCAATCGTGGACTCTGGATGACTGGATGAAAGTCATATTCAGTGATGAATCGCAAATCTGCATTGGGCAAGGTTATGATGCTGGAACTTTTGTTTGGTGTTGTTCCAATGAGATTTATAAAAAGAGGACTACATGAAGAGAACATGCAAATTTCCACAGTCATTGATAAGGGGCTGCATGTCAGGTAAAGGCACTGGGGAGATGGATTTCATTCCATCTTCAATAAATGCCCAGGTTTACATTTATTTTTGGGCAGTTTTCTTACCCCATCATTTGAAAGGATGTTTGGTGATGATGAAATAATTTTTCAAGATAATAATGCATCCTGCCATAGAGCAAAAAACTGTGAAAACATTCCTTGAAAGAAGACACTTAAGGTCAATGTCATGGCCTATAAATAGTCCAGATCTCAATCCAAGTGAAAATCTTTGGTGGAAGTTGAAGAAAATGGTCCAAGACGAGGCTCCAACCTGCAAAGCTGATCTGGCAACAGCAATCAGAGAAAGTTGGAGCCAAACTGATAAAAAGTACTGTTTGTCACTCATTAAGTCCATGCCTTAGACACTGCAAGCTGTTATTAAAGCCAGAGGTGGTGCAACAAAATACTAGTGATGTATTGAAGTGTTCTTTTGTGTGTTTGTTTATCATGGTTCCATAATGTTTTCCTCAGAATTGAGTGATTCCATCATTTTTTCCCCTCTGCTCGATCTGAAAAAAATTACCCTTACTGACTACCACATTTTTTATCTTGATTTCTTCTAGTGTTTCTTAAAGCGAACCTGTCACCCCCCCCCCCCCGGGCATCAAAAGCTAAAATAGCCACCTTCTGCAGCACTAAGGCTGCATTCAGGGAAGGTGGCTATAGGCTTTTGATGCCCTGTATACTATGAAATATGTAGTTAGGTAATTGCTCACACTTATGAAGACCAAAGACCGGGAGGCGGGGTTTCACGCTCCTCTGACCCACCCCCTCTTGTCAGTCATGGTGCGCGCCTGCTGCTGCCTCCCCTCACTGTGTAAAATGAACGCGCGTCTTCCTTCTCCTGTATGGAGCCGCGCGTGCGCTGTGCGCCCGGTGTCCAGGAAGTCGTCGGCAGCGCGCACAGCTCATGCGCGGCGCCATACAGGAGAAGGAAGACGCGCGTTCATTTCACACAGTGAGGGGAGGCAGCAGCAGGTGCGCACCATGACTGACAAGAGGGGGCGGGTCGGAGGAGCGTGAAACCCCGCCTCCCGGTCTTTGGTCTTCATAAGTGTGAGCAATTACCTAACTACATATTTCATAGTATAAAGGGCATCAAAAGCCTATAGCCACCTTCCCTGAATGCAGCCTTAGTGCTGCAGAAGGTGGCTATTTTAGCTTTTGATGCCCGGGGGGGGGGGGGGTTGACAGGTTCGCTTTAAAGCCATAAAGTTAGCATTTGAAATTACTTTAGTTTTGTGCCATGTCTGATCTGCTTTTCTACAACATAAAACAACTGAATGAACGTCCTCCGAGCCCGGTGATTCCATAATTTTTGCCAGAGGTTGTATAATATATATACATTTACATATACATATACTTCTTAATTTTATTTTTTTTTGCTTTTACAATTATTTCAAAACATCCATTTTGGGATCAAAAGAAGTACTGAACACACTGGACAAACTAATGAGGTTGGGAGGAGGTTGTCTGGTCTCAAAAAAAAAAAAAAAAGACTGCATTTACTCAATGTAAATGCAGACTGCTGCGCATTGACAGTGTGAGATGTGGACACTGTCACGATTCACTTGTCTCCCCCATGTGGGTGGTTCAGTGACTGACTAGTCTCATCTGAAGAGAAGAGAGAAGACAGATGAGACTAGTCAACATGTTCCCTCAAGTATGCAAATTGCACACATCCGCCTGCGCACCTGCATGGGCTAATACCGGGGAAAGTGTTACTGTCACAATCCAGCACTGTGCAGTCGTAAAGATTGATTACAGAATTTTCTTTTGAGACCGGACACTGCCTTTTCCTTTTAAGGCTGGAGTCACATTAGCGTACAGCATTGGATGTGATCTGTTAATGACACTCGGCTCAGGATCTGCTGTGAGCGTGCCCAACCATGATCTAATGTGATCTGATTACAGGTGTGGAGAGGAGAGATTAATAATAATAATATAATATTTATAATATTTATTCATTTATATAGCGCTATTAATTCCATAGCACTTTACATACATGAGTAATGCTGTCTCTCTTGGAGCTCACAATCTAAACATCCTATCAGTATTAATCTCCCCATCTTCTCCATTGCTTGTCTCTATGTATATCACACTGCACTCGGGTGTCATCGGAGTTCAGTGGAATGTTTCACTCGCTCCCATAGACTTGAATGGGTGCAAATGATTCGAGACTCGCTGATGATCACAGCAAGCTGCCATTTTTTCCTTAGTCAGATTAGGTCTGAGGAAAAACTTGCATATCTTAGATGTGCAATTGTCTAACATGCAGCAGAGCGCAATGTGAGATTTTCTTGTATTGCACTCATGGGAGTCACAATTAGGCTGGAGGCACTAGCATATATCATTTAAAGAGGACCTGTCACCCCCCTGCTGCATGGCAATCTAAATGCAGCACTGAATGCAGCATGTCTGCTGTAGGGATGGGGTCCCCCATGTTTCTGTGTGCTGTGTACCCAGAGATATAGCGTTTGTAAAACTTACAGATAGAAGCCATGGAGGCAGTCACTGTGGCTGGAGGGAGCTTGATTGACGGTGGACATTCCACCCCCCACTGCCTCTGTGTGCCACCTCCTACTGTTATGCTTTGTCAGGGCATGAATCTGGAGCAGACGTCAGGAGTCAGGACAAATTATTTACATCCGCTCTGAGTGACAGAGAGCAGAAGAGGAGAAGGGCAGAGCCTACACAGCAGAAGCAGCACAGAAAGGCAGTAAGGGAGGGAATGGCCCCTGTCAATCAAGCTCCCTCCAGCCACAGTGACTGCCTCCATGGCTTCTAACTAAGTTTTACAAAGGCTATATCTGAGGGTACAGAGCACACAGACACATGGGGGACCCCTTCCCTGAATGCAGCAGACATGCTGCATTCAGTGCTGCATTTAGATTGCCATGCAGCGGGGGGGGGGGGGTGACAGGTCTTCTTTAATAGCGAGGTAAAATAAGGATAAGAATACAAACAAAAATAAAGTTCATGCAGCTTCTTATACCTCTTTATTAGCTATTGATATACAGATTTGGTCCAGGTCTCCCACCATATACCTTCTCTTTAAGACCTCATGGGGGTGGAGGGCAGACCGAGTGAAAACATTTATTTTGAAAAATCTATATATTAGAAAGCCAAAAAAATAACATTTAAATTACCCATTTTCTGATTTCCATGCCCAACACCTGACATTACACAGTGAGCCATCAATCAAGATTAAAAGAAAAGCTGGTGCTGGAAAAATCTAGTAAGTTAATGGATCTTTATGAACATAAGGCTGCTTTCACATCACGTTTTTCTTCAATCGCTTTTTCAAGGATCTCCTCCAAAGCTGGCCCAAATACCAAATCCCCTTTAAAGGGGAGGGAGCAGAGCCACCATTTTGGAAGTGGAATCACCACTCCACATTTTTAACCATAAGGCCCGCCTGGCGGAATTGGATAGGACAGAAGTCCTGGCGGCCAAACTGACCCATTCCGCAGAGGCATCTGCGAGAAAGCAGGTAGCTTTCCGGAGCAAGGGAAGGGAGCCTAGGACAGTGATGGTGAACTCCAGGCCTCGAGTGCCACACACAGTGCAGGTTTTCAGGATTTCCTTAGAGTTTGACAGTTGGTAATTTGATTGCCAACTGTCAAATGCAATGGAAATCCTGAAAACCTGGACTGTGTGTGGCACTAGAGGCCTGGAGTTCGCCATCACTGGCCTAGGAGCTCCTCCCTAGGGGTACCTAGCGAAATATGGGACTCAAGCTGGTCCATCCATTTAAGGAGAGACCGAGAAACACAGATGGAGGCGATATTTGCCTGTATTGTAGCTGAGGAAGCTTCCCATGAGCGTTTAATAAAACTCTCAATCTTCCGATCCAACTGACCCTTAATTTGGGACGTGTCCTCAAAGGGGAGTGCAGTTTTCTTAGCTACACGAGCCACCTGCACATCCACCTTCGGGACATCTCACTGGATCTCACTGGATTCAAGAGGGAATCGCCTACTGAGATCGCTCTTGAATCTTTTCTCAGGGAATTCAAATTCCTGTGAGATTAGAATTAGCATGGTGGAAAGAACCGGAAAGCCCTGTTGTTTAGAAGTTTGAAGCCCAGCAAACATCTCATCCTGGACTGAGGAGAGGACCTGTTCCTCCTCCAGCCCCATGGTGCTCCGAACAGATCCGATAAGCTCCCCAATATCAACTGAGCAGAATAGAAACATGCGAAGATCCGCCTGTTTAGCAGATGAGTCGTCTTCAAGCACATCAGAGTCTGACCCAGGGTCCTCTGAGCCCGAAGGTGCCGCTGAAGTCTGAACCTTCCTTCTCTTAGGGGAGGAGGGCCCCGCAATAGGAGCCGCAGGTGAAAGGGAGGCCAAGGACGCCTGCATTTCTTGCTTCACCATGGACCACAATTCATCCACCAGACTCTGGTGTTCAGACCTAACAATCTTGTCCGTGCAGGACTGGCACAACTTCTTGTCTCCCGCCGTAGGCAGTTTCTTCACACACACGGACATTTAGGGGCCTTCTTAGGGGCAGCCTTATCCTAGAAAAGCCACATAGGTGGCTGTACTGACTGTCCCTTATCCTAACAAGACATAATGGACCCCCCTCCTTTCTCCCCAGCTTACTGAGGCAGGGGGAACACTAGGCTCTGCAGATGCAGGGGAAGACATGTCAGCACACCACCACACAGCTTACCGTGGCTCTGCTGTCTTCAGGGCAGCCTTTAATCCTGAAAGGCCTGCCCCACCCAGCATCCCAATGGAATTCCCCACCTCCCACGCGGATCCTGGGTAGGTCCGCAAGCGACGTGCCCACCCACCGCCGCCCGAATCCTGCAGCCGGGGCCGGAAGAGCCGCTCTCCCGCTGGAGGAGAGCGTGACCGGAAGTCCCACCTGCCCGCGTCACTTCCAGTCACATGGGCAGCGCGCGGGGAGCAGCCGGCGGGCTCCCCTTGAGGAGGCCACCGACCGGGGATGCCACGGACAGCATCACCCTCACCAGCGATCCGGAGGGCCAGGCAGCGGTCCCCCAGCAGCCAGCCAGGGGAGCAGCAGAGGAGGAGCAGAGCCCGACCAAAACCGCCCGGCAGAGACAGGTATGCTGCAGTTTGCCGGCCACCACAGCACAGAAGCAAAACCTTTCCATGCCCTATGGGGACAGGAAAGACACTGGCTAGTGGGAGGGTCCTTTTAACCTCTCTTGTGCTTCCTGTCCCTAATAGGGTGTGGAGAGGCAACCTCCAATGCTGTCATGGAAGGGGCCTAGAGAAAAATTGTGCAGACATAACTATTTTTGTCCGTTGCTAAAAAATGGATTTCTGCAGGATGTGTTTTTTTTTTTCTAATATTGGGAGTGTATGGAGAACAGGATCCATTAAGAGATTTCTATTTAGCTATTCGTTTCTTTACTATTTATCCATTAATAATGGATCCTGTAAGCTGTTCGGGTATGTGCACACAATCTGGAGGCACCGCGTTTTGGACACAGTGCCTCCAGGAAACAGCAGGTAAACAGAGAGTGACTGCAGCGGCTTTTCTCTTTATAGGCATAGTCTGCTCATTTTAATCAATTATCCATCTATGGCTTCATCAGCCATTCATTATTTTGAGTGATTGTTCTCATTAGGTAGGATATATCCCTTTAGAAATTATTTTCTATATATTTTATCCATTCCACCTATGTACGGTAAGCTGCTTTCTCAGTTATAAAGTCTATATTTGAATAAGCACTCTTTTTGGCCAACTCACGCCACATCAGGATAATAGTAGATCCAAAATCCCTTTGTGTACATTTTTTTCCTTTTCTCTATATATCCTTTTTCAGTATAATTTGTATGACGTGATGCACATAAAATATTTTTCTTTATAGGCACACGTGATCTCATGGCTCTTTAAGCAAATATACTTATTTAATGACAATTTGCTTAGGTATGTCATGATCCATGTTCATTACACATCTTTTTGTAATCTGCAATTTTTTCTAATAGCTTTGCAATTGTAATTGACTTTAAACTCTACAACGCACATATACAAGACCGGTGTTCTGCCAAGATGCTAATATTCCATGTAATTCTCCTTGTTTGTACTTTTTATTTTTGTACATATTTAATTATTTTTCATGATTTACGAGCTTACATACATTTTCTGTTTTATGTACAGGCAACAAATCCTTGAAACCAGAAATGCTGGATTTCATTAGGTCTATAAAGCCTATATAATAAAATCATTATGCTCATACACCTTCTCTTTGTGTATGAGTACCAAAGTTTATCGCACTAGATTTTTAATTTTTCTTACTTCACAGCACCAACACAGCAGCCAATCAGAAAAGGAGAAAGCACAGTCTGAACCAATGACAAGATAGGAGGTGTGGCTCAGACAACCACATACTCCCTGTAGGGATGGTAGTTACATGTTACATATGCTTTAATGGAGCCAAGCAATAAGCACTGGGAGAAAATCATTATCTATAGTTTCACTAATATATGGCTGGAAAATGTTATATTTTTAAAGTGCTGCCTTTATTTCTAATTCTCAATTACACGGATGTACACTACCGATCAAAAGTTTGGGGTTATTTAGAAAATGTCCTTATTTTTTATAGAAAAGCACATTTATTTTCAATGAAGCCAACATTAAATGAATCAGAAATACACTCTATACATTGTTAATGTGGTAATTGACTATTCTACCGTGTTTCCCCGAAACTAAGACCCCCCCGAAAGTAAGGCAGGGTAGGGGGAACGGGGGGGGGGTCTGTTAATATAAGGCCCCCCCCAAAAGTAAGGCCGCCTGGGGGGGGGGGGCGCTGGGGAATATAAGGCCAGTACCTGTCCCCAGGGGCGGACCCAGACTGTAGTGGGCCCTGGTGCAAGAAATTTTTGGGGCCCCCCCTCCTGGAACTCAGTGCCAGAATAGTGCCGCGGGTGTGCAACAAAGCCAGCGGCGTAGCAACTGTTTGTGGCGCCCTGGGCGGTCGAAAAATTTGCCGCCACTTTGGTTGTTGATAATCTGGAAGTGTCCATAGCATACACTGTCTGCCCCTATATACAAGAATATAACTACTATACTAAAACACAAAGAAAAGGGGTGCAATTGCCACCTCTGCACAACCCCAGTGTATGGCAACAAGCAGGAGTGAAGGAGGGCCCGGGGCCGGAGCAATTTTCACCGCTGTACTGTGGAGTTCATAATGTAATATAAATGCAAAAAACCTTTATTCTTAATATTATGTCACAATACCGGGATCTGAGGATCTTCTATTTCGAGGTCAGGGGCTCTCTGATGCCATGTTGCTGTCTGTCTCGCTGTCGAGAGAGCATTAACTGGTTAATAACAAGAAGTATGGAGTGTACAAACTGAGCCATAAACCCCCCATATCATGAAGTATGGAGTGTACTAACTGAGCCATAAACCCTCCCCACACCAGTAGGATTACTATATGGATTTTAGTATTAGGGTACGGACACACTGGGGTGAAACTCTGATGAGTGCAATGTGTGATTTCTCACATTGCAATCAATCTCTGAGAGCAGACTGGCGAGGGTCGGACGCTTTTTTCTCATCCAGATTCAGGATGAGAAAAAAGTTGCAACATGCTGCGACAGTATGTGACTCACTAATGCAAGTCTATGGGTCCGACAAAATCACAGACAGCACACTGACAGCACACGAACCATCCGAGGGGCATCGTTTTTTTTCACGGATACATTATCATTCTATAGCTCAGAACACTGTAAAATGTTCCTGTAAATGATTCTATAGTAATAGCTGCTGAGAAAAAACAGATTGATTGCACACGGATGTGATCGGAGAATCTGAGAAAAATGTTGGCCACTCGCACAGCAGTTTCCAAACAGACCAAAAAACGGATGTCACTCATCCGACTCTCCTGGATGAGAAACAGACTAATTTTAAGGCGGCGGAAGACAGTGTACCACCAAGTCCGCAGCTCCGTGCTGTGCACAGACAGTGTACGCTACACTGTCTGTGCACAGCACGAAGATGAAGACATGGCGGTACACTGTGCACAGCACGGAGCTGGGGACATGGTGGTACACTGTGCACAGCACGGAGCTGAGGACATCCCAGAAGAGGCACAATAACCACAGACAGGCGGCGGGAGAACATTAAGCCCGCCCAGGAGAACTACAACTCCCAGCACCCAACACACTGCCCAGAAACCATACGTCAGAGTACCACAGGAGACGGGAGTTTCAAAAAGAGGTGGAAACAGCCGGGCCCGGCACCACCAGGGGGGCCCGGCAGCACCAGGCACCACCAGGGGGGCCCGGCAGCACCAAGCACCACCAGGGGGGCCCGGCAGCACCAGGCACCACCAGGGGGGCCCGGCAGCACCAGGCACCACCAGGGGGGCCCGGCAGCACCAGGCACCACCAGGGGGGCCCGGCAGCACCAGGCACCACCAGGGGGGCCCGGCAGCACCAGAGGGGCCCAGCACCACCAGGGGGCTCTGGTGGGTCCCTGAGTGCTGCCCCCACACCTCAGGGGCCCCTGAGAGCTGCCCCCACACCTCAGCCTCAGGGGCCCCTGAGTGCTGCCCCCACACCTCAGCTTCAGGGGCCCCTGAGTGCTGCCCCCACACCTCAGCTTCAGGGGCCCCTGAGTGCTGCCCCCACACCTCAGCTTCAGGGGCCCTGAGTGCTGCCCCCACACCTCAGCTTCAGGGGCCCCTGAGTGCTGCCCCCACACCTCAGCCTCAAGGGCCCATGAGAGTTTCCCCCACACTCATCATGGGGGAGGCCCATGAGAGCTGCCCCCACACTCATCCTGGGGGGGGGGGCCCATGAGAGCTGCCCCCACACTAATTGGCCCCTGTGCACCCCCACATGTCTTTCAAGGGGGTCCCTTACGGCTGCCCCCCACACGCTATCCTCGGGCCCCCTTACCGCTACCTCCTTTAGTGCTGCGTCCCCCCGCTCTCCATTACCGACAGGCAGTCGCGCTGAGCGCGCCGCAGCCTGTCATGTGGTGTGATGCTGCAGCCGGCGCGATACAGGAAATAGAGCGGCGCCGGCTACAGCCCACGTGACAGGCAGATCAGCGCGATTGCCGGTAATGGAGAGAGGGGGGAGGCAGCAGTAAGGGGGCCCCGAGGATAGCGTGTGGGGGCAGAGGTCAGGGGCCCCCTAGTGCATGTGGGGACGCTCAGGGGACCAGTGGGCCCCCCCTTTGCATCCAGGCCCCCCTACAGTGCCCAGGGGGGGTATGGGGGCGGGGCTTAGTGGGTTTGGCCCCAAAGTGTCGGGGCCCCCGGGGGATCTCCCGATCTCGCGCAGGGCCAGTCAGGGGAACGGAACTGCCACTGGAGCTCCAGGGGCCCCCTAGCTGGTCGGGGCCCTGGTGCAGCTGCACCACGGTAGTTCCGCCCCTGCCTGTCCCCCTGTGTCTCCAGGCTCCTCCTGCTGCAGCCGCGCTGGAGCAGACGGGGTTAATCACAGCCGAACATGCTGTGTGCCCAGCCTTAAGTCACAGCAGCCCGGCTCCAGCTCTGATTGGCTCCTAGGAAGCAGTGGGCACGGCCAGATGACGTCGTGGGCTCGTCATCTAGCCGCGCCCACTGGTTCCTGGGAGCCAATCAGAGCTCGAGCTGGGATGTTGTGATGTCAGGCTGGGCAGAATTCAGCAAGGGCACACAGCATGTTAGGCTGTGATTAACCCTATCTGCACCAGCGCGGCTGCAGCTGCAGGACACTGGAGGAGCCTGGACGCTCTGGGGGACAGCAAGGAGCCACACTGAAGGCCAGGGGAGCTGGTAAGAAGCAGTGTGTATGTGTGTGTTTGTAAGTGTATGTTTGTGTGTAAGTGTATGTGTGTTTGTAAGTGTGTGTGTGTGTGTATATTTGTAAGTGTGTGTGTGTATGTGTTTGTAAGTGTAGGGTGGGTGGGTGTGTGTGTGTGTGGATGGGAGGCTGGAGTGGCTGGGGTTGCCAATATAAGACCCCCCCCTCCTGAAAGTAAGACAGGGGGCCACTTTTGGCCCCCAAAAAATTATAAGACAGGGTCTTACTTTCGGGGAAAGACGGTAGCTGCAAACATCTGGTTTTTGAATAGCTACAGTACATAGGTGTATAGAGGCCCATTTCCAACAATCTCCACTCTAGTATTTTAATGGTTCGCTGTGTTTGCCAACTGTGTCAGGTTCTGTTCGGTGTTTTGCAGGAAGCATCGACAAGAACCTCACAACCCCGGACAAGACAGAATCAGAGGGCAAATATGCCCGCCGATCCTGTTTTGTGCCGGAATCCTCCCTGCGCGCGGCTGCCGCTGTCCAAGTGCTGAAATTCCAACAGTGGAGCTCTCCACGTGCTTATATTTCAGCCGACGGCTCTTTTAGCTGCCATGTCCAGATGCTGAATGAGCGCGGCTTGAATTTCAAAGCCGCTGCTCGTTTAGCACCTGGGATCCGATCCGATTTTTTGACAGATCCGGGGCGATCCGGCACCCATAGAGTCACATTTTATGGGGCGCCGGATTGCAACGGATCCGGGAGGATCTGATTTTGTCCGATTTTTGCCCAGGACACAAAAAATGCTGCAAGCTCTGATTTTGTGTCTGGGGCAAAAAAAAAAAAAAAAAAATCTGCCAGATCCTCCCGGACAGCACAAAACCGGATGGCAAATTACTGCCATCCGGCCCCACAGGGATACAATAGGGGCAAAATCGGATCCGGGGTTGTCCGGTTTACACCGGACAGCCATGGATCCCAAAAATCGTGGTGTGAAGCCGACCTAAGAAGGCTAATGGATGTTTAGAAAACCCTTGCACAAGTATGTTAGCACAGCTGAAAACGGTTTGGCTGATTAGAGAAGCTATAAAATTGACCTTCCATTGAAAAGGAGGTTGAGAAACTGGAGCATTACCTTTGTTTGTTCTATGAAACTCTCAAAATGGCCAGAAAAGAGAACTTTCATGTGAAACTCGACAGTCTATTCTTGTGCTTAGAAATGAAGGCTATTCAATGCGAGAAATTGCCAAGAAACTGAAGATTTACTACAACGGTGTGTACTACTCCCTTCAAAGGATAGGCTCTAACCAGAGTAGAAAGAGAAGTGGGAGGCCCCGGTGCACAACTAAACAACAATAAAAGTACATTATGGGGACGTCACACGCGTCAATGTCGCCAGTGATCTCATCGCTGGTGAGCAGACTCATCAGCGATCAGTACCAGCGAGAACGCTGGTAACCATATAAACAAGCGGGTAACTAAGCGCCGTGAGGCGCTTAGTTACCTGCTGTTTACCATGGATACCAGCTCCCAGCACTTGCTGAGGCGCGCTGGAAGCTGGCTTCTCGCTCGTCTCCCGGTGTCACACGCAGAGATGCTGTGTGTCCACCAGGTGACCATCTCCAGGTTTTAGAGCAGGTTCTAAAACCTGGTGACCATCAACCAGTGATTTATCGCTGGTTGATGCGCCCTGTCACACATGTCAATATCGCTGCAACGTCATGTGCAGCAGCGATATTGCACGAGATATTGACGCGTTTGACATCCCCATTAGAGTCTCTAGTTTGAGAAATCTATGCCTCACAGCTCCCTCAACTGGCAGCTTCATTAAATAGCACCCGCCAAAGGTCTGCAATGCTGTAATTGCTGCAAAGGGAGCATTCTTAAATGAAAGAAAAAGTCTGAAAGGAGAAAATTATTATTTCAAATAAAAATCATTATTTCTAACCTTGTCAATGTCTGGACTATATTTTCTATTCATTTTACAACTCATTTGATAAATAAAAGTATGAGTTTTTATAGAAAATACTAAATTGTCTGGGTGACCCCAAACTTTTGAACGGTAGTGTACATATCTTTGGCTATTTCAGGCATCTCATTTTAGACACAAGAAAATTTGGTTCCAAGATCTGAAATTCCAATTACATAAATCAGAATAAGAAACATAAATGAAGACTCTTCAACACTATCAGTCCTACAATTTGTAAAGACACACTTACCGTATGTGCCCACGGCTTAGTGCAGTAAAGGAGACACTCATAGCATATTAGGCAGAAGAAGAAAAGTGACACTACAAATATAGAAGTTAGACCTGATAAAGCAGACAATTATGGCGACGCAACACTTTTCTGGTCAGCTAAAAAAAAGTGAACTTGCATCCGGCAGACTTGTCATATGATTGAATCTTTTCTTTCTGGATCAGTCTGCTGTTACAGAGGAAGTGGAGAAGATACAGAGTGAATAATAATTCTAGCAGAAAAGTGAAACATTCTTATCATGGCGGAAGGATGATACTATTGGCAAAAGAGATGAAAAAAGATACAAAGTACGGTTCTGTAAGATTAGGAATTCTGAAGAAAAGGTTTTCAAGCTTACTACACATCAGCAAAGTTTTCAAATGTTCGATTTTTGAGTTTATGGTCACAGGATCTGCCATACATCATGTGACATCGCTGCTTACAAGACAGTTCTGGCTTTTTTTTTTTTAAAACCGTAAGCATTTAAAAAAATATCTTTTTCCTGTGAAGCTAAATGGTCTTGCAGAATTCACCCAGGTATCTGAAACGTCTAGATACGCTAGGGTTTGCAGCAACTTGGCATACATATTAGACCAACATTGGCTGAACCAACCCATATCTGCCAACTATCTAATGTGTATGTGGGCCTTGAAACTCTCCAAGACAGTATGTCATGGTAGAAGAAATCTGGATCAATTCTCTTGTTTTTGAGGAGATACGCTAATGCCAGAGAAGTTTAGCAGTGGCATTCGCAAAACACAGAAGCGCTTGGCAAGGGATCACTCCTGTGTATTAAGGAGTAGGGGAGATGGCTAATGGTCAAATGATGGGCTGAAAGCCACATTGTGCATGGGGCCCTTAATGAAACACCTTGAGGTCAATTCCAAAAAATAAATCAAAGACCTTGTATTGATGGTAGTTCCCCCTTTAATCACCCCTGTTCATTCACCAACTTCACATATGACTGATAAAGATACGGCAAAACTATGGATTTACATAATTAGGGTCAGATATGGTGTAAGGGCAGGTGACATACAACTCCCAGCAAGCTCTTGACTTCCATAAGAAGTAAAGGCCAGCCAGCGGCCTCTGTAGGGATGATGTGGCATAACAATGCAAACAAACATTCAGTTGATGGAGATCCAGGGCAGACATCTTTTTTCAGGCGGATGCCACCTAAAATAAGGCACAAAGGAAGGATAGATATGGCACAAAGAAAAAAGAAATGCAAAAGGCACAAGTTCAATAATCAATTGGACCCAAATTGTCAATCAACATCCCCAACAACAAAAAAAATACGGTTTTGTAGACATGCACTAAAATAGTAAGAGTTAAAAAACATTAAAAACAAATATACACTACATAAAAATTAAAGTAACTGGTGCACAGCTGTTCTTGTCAAGTGACAATTGGCTCTACAATGTGCACCTCCTGACTCGCATCCCACTACAAAAGCGTTTCAAAACACGCAGAGAGGATTTGCATTTGTTAGTACAGTTACAACAGTATTATGGATGTGAGAAATTCAGCAGCACTCCGTAAAGAAGGACCAATTCAGTCTGGTAAACACCACATAGAAACCCATTGAATATCTAAAATATGTATTCTCACATTCTGTACAAGACTGTCAAAATAAGCATTTTATACACTTAAGGCCACTTTACACACACAGATATCTGTGACCAACCTCTGAACAGATCTCTGGTTGCAGTGAAATCATGTAAACATTGCTCCATGTTGTACACAGCCACAAAATGGAGCAATGTGTCCATGATTTCACTGCAACCAGAGATCTGTTCAGATATTGGACTCAGATATCTGTGTGTGTGAAGTGGCCTTTAGCAAAGTGATGCCAAACGCTCCATCAGCTGCAGAATACTGACGCATACATCTCTATATGCTGGGCGCTTATAATAAAGAGCGTAGAAAGTCATGACAAAGAAGTCTAAAAGCAGAGAGAGACACAAAGAGGCACAAGTGGGTCTTATCGTTTAGATAAGAATGTAAGACCACGAGTGTATGTGCTCACCTGGTTCAGTTGCGATAACCTACAACCAGTATGCTCGCCTGGACAGTTGCTGCTGGACCACACTTCCATGTGCACAGTGGTGTATCTAGATATCCAAAAGGGAATAGTGCTCATATGATCTGCGCTGTTGTCAGAACGAAAGACAAGGAAACTTTTCCTTGTCTTTTATCCCGACAGCAGCGCGGATCATATTCCCTTTTGGATATGATGAAGAAGTGGCACTCACCAGCCATGAAAAATGTCTGCTTTACTTCCTTCTAGTAAAAATTACACAGGGAAAGCGGGAGCCGGTGACAGCATGAATCAGACGCTAGCTGCACCATTACAGCCAGGTATGTGTCTCGCTGCAACCAGGGTTGTGAAGTCGATAAGCCAGACCTCCGACTCAAGACTCCCCAATTTCCCTGACTCCAACTCCGACTCCTCGACTCCTTCATATATGGCTCATGTTTAAGGCTGCACTCACACACACAGTTTTGATGCGTTTTTTGAGGATCTGCCTTTCTGCTGCGAGACGGGTAGGTTTTTTAAAAAAAAAAAAAAAAAAAACGCATCACCCATTCACAAATTGCGGTTTTGACCCAAGCGTTTTTTTTCAAATCATAGACACTGGAGTCAATGGAAAAAGCGGATATGAAAAACATAAGCAAAACAAACATGCTAATTCTTTGTGAGGATCCGTTTTAGAGCCCAAAAATGAATCCTCTCCTCACAAAATGTTGTGTGTGAATGACAAATCTGGAAACCCTTTGACTTTGCTGGTGTGGCGTCCCTGTGACCAGGGTGGCCACAGATAGGAACTGCAGCCAGGAGAAAGTGACAGTTTGTATATGTCAAACACCTCCAAAACACACATCCACTGACATAAGACCCAACCCGGAGCCTGGGACTTTAGGCAGGCAAGGGGTAGTAGGGCCAGTTATAAGTGGATTGGGCGTAGTCAAGGTAACGGACCAGTATAAAAGGGGAAAACAGGAAGTAGTTAGTCAGTAGGCCGGAGTAGGCTGAGCAGAAAAGACCAGTAGGCGAGTGCCGAGCAGCCAAGACCAGTAAAGGCAGAGTGACCAGTGAAGACAGAGTGACCAGAAAAGATAGGAACAGAGACCGGACCGGTGCCACCGGGTCCTAGGAAGACAGTAGCGCTGACAAATTACTGACAGAACAGTCTCTCCTGACGTACCTGGGAAGTTACACGGGAAGAAAAGAGCCCGGTGATCCCTTGTAAGATAGGGACACCCAAGGCTAGGCTGGAACCAGAGTGTCGGCTCTGAGGGGACTGAAGTTTCACACCAGCTCCCCAGACAAACTGACGGGGAACACAGATTCCAGATCCATGTTCCGACTACAGGGTTGGGGGCACAGCAACAACCAGGAGGACCTGGCTTGCCGCCCATACACTTAGGGGGAAGCTACATTAAGGGACTGAGCTGCGCTCCGCAATCCACCGCAAAATAAAAGAGAAAGAATCAGCCTGAAAGGACATATAGAAAGAGTTCAAGATAATCCAGGGATAAGGGGAAGGGGATAGGTGCTGCTACTGGTATTTACCTTGGAGGCCGGTTTGTGCTGAGGAGTGACGCGTCTGTGATCCACTGATTAGATTAGTATGAGGAAACTCCAGCACAGGACTTCAGTCTTCATTTAATTTATTTTTTATTAATGCAAGTTAAAATCATTGACAAGTTCACAGGGTGCATGGTCCCTTACGCTGGACGCGCAAGGGACCATGCACCCTGTGACACTTGTCAATGATTTTAACTTGCATTAATAAACAAATAAATTAAATGAAGACTGAAGTCCTGTGCTGGAGTTTCCTCATACTAATATAGAAAGAGTGAGGAGTCTCAGAGTAACAACCTGGCTGCAGAGGGTTCAAGTGTTACCGGAGTCAACTATGTAAAGCTGTTAAGAACTGAACTGTACCGATGCACTGTGTGACTTAGAAGAATTAGAGAGTAAACCGGTGAACCCTGCTTCAGTGTCCATGTCTGATTCCAGGTATACAGAACTATTATTTCACCATTTTACCCTGTCAGGAGCTGTCCCAACCCGCGGCGGGCTCATCCACCTTGCTGCAGTATCCATCCATCCTCCTGACAGAAGTACACTGTAGTGGTGATCCCCTTATTGACCACAACCCGTGGGTGGCGTCACGACAACTCCCCTGTAAATATCCCCCCCCTTCCCATTTACTTGCGGAACCCGGACACGGTCCGGACGAAGACGCCGTGACATCACCAGCAGTGCCACGCGTCAGGTACCGAGTTACCGTCACCAGTGGGAGTCAGAGTTGGTTTCTACCGACTCCACCCCCGACTGCAGGATTTATACTTTGTAAAGAAGGCAGGGGACTATTCATTTCAGATGACAAGTACTGAGGGTAGGTCACTGGTAGTATCTGCCATCCACACTCCTCTAGTCTGACAGCTGTCTCCTGGGGTTTGTATAAACAGACTTCACAGTATATGGGAATGGGGCGAGTCTGGCCTTTTGAACTAGTCCCAAACAGGTTTCTCTCTAAAATGCTGCAACATTGTACAATAAAACATAGTGCAGCAAGTGACTGGTTTGGGCAGCATGAATCTCTGATAGCTTCCCTTTAACTTTCTTTTCAATAAAAAAGACAATGTGCAAATTATTAAACAGACAGTACATGTGTTTATCTTTCTAAAAAAGGAAAAAAAGAACAAACAACTAAAACAGGGGTCCCCAACTCCAGGCCTCGAGGGCCGCCAACAGTGCATGTTTTCAGGATCTCCTTAGTATTGCACAGGGGTTGGAATCATTACCTGTGCATTTGATCACATTAACACCTATGCAATACTAAGGAAATCCTGAAATCTGCACTGTTGGCGGCCCTCGAGGCCTGGAGTTGGGGTACTCTGAACTAAAAGGTACATACCGAGTACCGAGTTAATGTGAGAAGCCAAAAACAAGAACATGCGACCTATCAAGTTAATCATAAATTAGATATCACTCTCAAGCGTCTCTAAAAGCTAAATATCGCGAATAGATATTCGCTTCGAAAACGCGGCCAGATATTAACATCGCTAGTGAACGATTGTCCTGCGTTGTGACGTGCATATAACGATGAGCGAGAATTGATAAATCGCAAAATCGTGTTTGAGCTCGGACCTCAGATCTTGCGATGAGCGATTTCACGATCTGTCTCATCGTGGTGTATAACACACGATGAACGATCTCCCAGCGGCAGAGCCTATGCTGGGAGATGTTAACTATGGTAACGTCGGGTTACTAAGCGCCGCGCGGCGCCTAGTAACCCGATGTGTACCATAGTTACCAGCGATCTCGCTGCTCCACATCGCTGGTGAGTCTGTCTGTGTGACATCTCACCAGCGATGTGAAGCGATTTGTAAGCGATCGCGCGTGCACGTGATCGCTTACATATTCGCAAGCGATATCTAGCGTGTGTACGGCCCCTTCAGAAAAACTTAGTAGTTCTTCTTAAAAAGAATGAAAACCACTGGAGTTCACTGATAAATCTGCCCAAAGCCTATCAGAAAAACGCAGAAGTAACCACTATACAACAACTAAAGAAACAAACTTTAAGGCCACGTCAGACACTTCAATCTGGTGAACGATATCGCTTAAGCAGTCCAGAATTTTGATCGCTTAAGCGATGTCGTTTTTGCTTCGTTGCATGTAACCAAGCGATCTGTCAACGAAAAATCGCTTTTTTGGTGGAAGACTTGTGAGCAGGACCTCAAATCAAGTGATAATCCGTTGAGCGATCTGCAGCATCGTGGTGTGCGACACCGTAATGAACGATCTCCCAGCGGCACGGCCTATGCTGGGAGATTGGTAACCATGGTACACATCGGGTACCTGGCGCGGCGCCTAGTGACCCGATGTGTACCATGGTTACCAGCGTTCTCGCTGGTCCACATCGCTGGTGAGTCTGCCTGTGTGACAGGTCACCAGTGATGTGAACGATGTTGTTAGCGATCGCGCGTGCATGAGATCACTAAGAACATTGTTCATTAAGCGTCTGACATGGCCTTTAGGGCCCCCTTCAAATTTATTCAGGTTTTTCCTTTAATGCACATTTACAAAAAAAAACTGCCATGAAATTGAAGCACTTTTTGTATTGTTTTTATATTTTGATAGGCTAATGGCTTTTTTTTTTTTTTTTTTTAATCAATTACAAGTGTATAATGTGATTTTTTTTATTGCCATGTTTTAAAGCCCTAAAAAGAAGTCCATAAAATAAAGAAAAACAAAAATCCTCCATCCCCACCCCCTCACAAAAAAAAAAAAAAAAAAAAAAATCCAAAACGAAAACAACCCCAAAAAAACACCAGCTACAAAACACACTATGTAATAAAAAAATAAAAATGTGAGGAGCTCTTTTCGGAAAGAAACCTGCAAAACTGGCTATACATGCTGTAAATACTCAACATATGTATGTATCCTAAAACCTCTAGATATGAACAGCAAAAATTATTAATTGTATGTTGTTTGTTTTGTTTTAATTTGAGCTTTGCAGTGGCGCTTTAAATGTCAATTTTTAATGACCCCTGCCCCTATATTAACTCACCTTCTGGTGGCCTCACCATTTTCCAGCGGCGCTCTGGTAGGTCTCAACCAACAGCTCCAGTGATTCCTGGAGCTCAATGGAGATAAGGCTGGTTTCACACTACGATTTTTCTAAATCCGATGCTGTCCGATGAAAATCGGACAGCATCGGATCCGAATTTGGCCCCATGCAGCCCTATGGGCATCGGACTGAATCGGATGTGCACTAAATGCATCCGTTTTGGTCCGATCCGATTCTGTCCGATTTTATTATCGGTGCAAAAATCGGCGCCTACACCGATTTTTGCACCGATAATAAAATCTGACAGAATCGGATCGGACCAAATCGGATGGCATTTAGTGCACATCCGATCTGACCCGATCCCTATAACATGGGGCCCTATGGAGAAGGGTCCGAGGAAACATCTGATGTCTCCTCGGACCCTATTTTACTGTACTGAGCATGCTCAGTACAGTAAAACTGCTCCTAACTGGGAGCACAAGGGTTAAAAAAAAAAAAAAAAAAAAAAAAAAAAAAAAATTTATGCTCCCCTTCCCCCGAGCCCCCGCCGTCTTCCTGCAGGTTTCCGGTGGCTCCCGCAGGCTCCCGGTGTCAGTAGAGGTCTTCTGCTGTTCAGGACCTGCGGTGATGTCACAGTCATGTGACCGCGGGTTACCATGGTGGAACCCGCGGTCACGTGACTGTGACATCACCGCAGGTCCTGAACAGCAGAGGAAGACCTCTGCAGATACCGGGAGCCTGCGGGAGCCACCGGAAACCTGCAGAAAGACGGCGGGAGATGGCGGGGGCTCGGGGGGAGGTGAGCATAAACCTTTTTTTTTTTTTTTTTATTCCGGAGGACAGGGGAAAGGAGGGGGAGCACTGGGGGACGTGAGGGGGCCACACAGGGGACAAGAAGGGGGACACACAGCGGTGAAGAGGGGGAAACAGAGGGGGACACACAGGGGAGATGAGGGGGAAACAGAGGGGGACACACAGGGGAGATGAGGGGGACACAGGGGAGAACAGCTGACAGGTCTGATGACAGCAACTGATCCTGCAGATGTCGGATCGGATGCCTATTTGGCATCCGACTGCAGGGATCAGTTTAGATCCGATGCTGTCCGATTTATATCGGACAGCATCGGATTTTAAAAAATCGTAATGTGAAAGTAGCCTAACTTGTCAATACATGTTAGAGCCTTGTTCTGGCTCTCAGACTTCCATTTAGCTTCTTTGGTAACTTATGACTTATGGCCAGTCAGAAGTTAAAGGCACAAGATGGCGCCACGGCACTGGAGCAATGGCAAACAGGATAAAAAGACCGCAGTGAGAGTATGAGACCGGGAGTGGGAGACTTCGATTTAACTCCAGCAGTAAAAAAACAAAAAGGGAAAAACAAAAGCTGGATTGGTATTTTAACATTCAAATAAGAGGAGATGTCTACCAAGACTTAATAGACAAGTGTTGTGGCATTTCCTGGATCCTTGAGTGGATTCACTTCATAAAAAAAAAAAATTTAAATATACAAAAGGTCACCTCATCCTCCTACGCAACAGGTTTAATCATCAATCATTCTGGTTTGGTGACCTAAATATACTTAGGGTGGTTTCACATTAGTGTTTGGCACCGCAGCGTATAGGGTGCATACGCAAATGCAGTGCCGAACGCAGACATTTTCATGTGAATGCAGCGGTGATTGTCTGCATGCGTTCACATGAAAATGTCCATAGGAATGCATTGCCGGTCCGGTCTGATGAGCCCGGCCGTCGAGAGGGGAGAGAAAGGACTTGAACTGATTCAAGCCCTCTCTCTCCCCTCCCGATGACCGGGCTCAGAGAGAATGGACTCCTATGTAATCCCCAGCATATGTCTGCGGTGTCCTGCGGATGGCCGTGCGTCCTCATTGCCCTCCATTTATGATTTGTATGCTTGCAGAGCCGTGCATACAAATCATACATTCTCGGATGCACAGAAAATGCAACATGTCGCGTTTCTGTGTGCTGAGAATCAGCGCATGCAGACATGAACGCGGCCATCTGCAGGTGACCGCATACACTGTGCGTCCCCATATTAAACATGGGGATGGATGATGCACGCTGTCTGCTTGTGTTCACATGCCACAATGCGCTGCAGCAGGAAACACTTACATAGTAACATAGTTTTTAAGGTTGAAGGAAGACTTTAAGTCCATCTAGTTCAACCCATAGCCTAACATGTTGATCCAGAGGAAGGCAAAAAAAAACCATGTGGCAACACTAAGCTCCACATTGGGGGAAAAAATTCCTTCCTGACTCCAGATACGGCAATCAGACTAATTCCCTGGATCAACGCCCTATCAAAGAATCTAGTATGTATAACTGGTAATATTATAGTTTTCAAGAAAGGCATCCAGGCCCTTCTTAAATGTTAGTAGTGAGTCACTCATTACAACATCATGTGGCAGAGAGTTCCATAGTCTCACTGCTCTTACAGTAAAGAATCCGCGTCTGTGATTATGATTAAACCTTCTTTCCTCCAGACGTAGAGGATGCCCCCTTGTCCCAGTCTCAGGCCTAAGAGTAAAGAGATCATTAGAAAGGTCTCTGTACTGTCCCCTCATATATTTATACATTATTATAAGATCACCCCTAAGCCTTCGTTTTTCCAAGCTAAATAACCCCAAGTTTAATAACCTGTCTTGGTATTACAGACCCCTCAGTCCTCTAATAACCTTGGTCGCTCTTCTCTGCACCCACTCTAGTTCAGCTATGTCTTTCTTATACACCGGAGACCAGAATTGTACTAGTGGTCGCACTAGTGACTTGTACAGAGGTAAAATTATGTTCTCCTCATGAGCATCTATGCCTCTTTTAATGCATCCCATTGTTTTATTTGCCTTTGCAGCAGCTGCCTGACACTGGCCACTAAATGTGAGTTTGTCATCTACCCATACACCCAGGTCTTTTTCAGTGACAGTTTTGCCCAGTGTTTTACAATTAAGCACATAATTATACCTTTTGTTTCCTCTGCCCAAGTGCATGACCTTACATTTATCCCCATTAAAGCTCATTTGCCATTTATCAGCCCAAGCTTCTAGTTTACATAAATCCTCCTGTAATATAAAATTGTCCTCCTCTGTATTGATTACCCTGCAGAGTTTAGTGTCATCTGCAAATATTGAGATTCTACTCTGTATGCCCTCTACAAGGTCATTAATAAATATATTAAATAGAAGCGGGCCCAACACTGACCCCTGTGGTACCCCACTGTTAACTGTGACCCATTCTGAGAGTGTTCCATTAATAACCACCCTTTGTTTCCTATCACTAAGCCAGTTCTTAACCCACTTACACATATTTTCCCCTATCCCCATTGCTCTCATTTTATGTATCAACCTTTTGTGTGGCACCGTATCAAAAGCTTTTGAAAAGTCCATATACACCACATCCACTGCATTTCTTTGGTCCAGTCCAGAACTTACTTCTTCATAGAAGCTTATCAGATTAGTTTGACAGGAACGGTCCCTCATAAAACCATGTTGATAATGGGTCATGAGGTTATTTTTCTTCAGATACTCCAGTATAGCATCTCTTAGAAAACCCTCTAGGATTTTACCCACAGTAGATGGCCTTACTAATGTGAAACTGGCCTAAATCAGGATACAGAATAGAAAGCGGTCACCTTTGTGAATTTAATTTCATGGAAAACCACCTACTAGCCTGTAAGAAGGTCTGTCTTACATCCATGGGGCCTGATTTCAACATGTGTGTGTTTTAGACACCTGCTCAGTACTCAAAAGAAACTTTGTGACCAAAAGTGATCATGTAGCTCAAGCTTTTTGCCATATTACACTAAAGACAGCGATTGCCTGCAGCAGTTACCTAGAGATAATGCTGTGCTATCTGTAGCAAAGGTAAAACACCTGCACAGAACATCTGGGATAAAACACTGGAAGCACAGGGAGCAAATTATAAGGGTACCTTCACACACGGCAATATTGCATGCAATTTCACTGGCAATTTGCTAGTTGCAGTGAAATCATGGACACATTGTGTCCGTGATTTCACTGCAACTAGCAAATTGCCAGTGAAATTCCAAGTAATATTGCCACGTGTGACGGTACCTTTAAGGACTGGTGCAATTCCTTGCAATGTCAAGTGACCATGCCAGTCAAAGGCCACTGCTTGGCTATAGCCCTCACAATTCTGCACCAGATAAAGAACAGTTTTGAGTGATGTTCCACTAACTAACACTGACTACATAAAAAAGGTATAAAGTAGCATGTGCACACCTGTGAGGCTACATTCACACGATCCGGAAATACCGAGTCCTGGACGCAGTGTCTCCTCTCCTGTGGGGAAGCCCGTGATCTCCACTGGTGAACACATCTGCCATATGCCCATGGTCACTATACAGGGCACGGTGGCTTTTCCCTGCTTTCACCGCAGAGATCGCCTCTGACTCCGTCGTACTAAATTGACATACTTGTGGCCGGGAAGCCACCTCGCATGTGAGTTTACACTGCGGAGAAAACAAGCACACTGGGCATGGGATTTCTATAAATCCATTCATTGAGATTATACTGCACAATGCATCGTCTTGGAAATAGCAACATCACACTACATCCAAAACACTGCAAATTCTGATCATGGGAACGTGCCCTGAAGAGCCCAGCGGATGGTTCCTAAGTCAGGTATGGTTGACATCCCTCAGGGTAAAATACACAATACAAACTACAGTTGGCACATCTCACGTCACCAGATGCTGCTGGAGCTTGCACTCACAGATCTATCAAGCCAGGAGGAACATTGGACCATAAAACATATGTGCCCAGCAATGCATTGAGTTGGGTGAACCAGATAAGACTATTCAATAAAGAAGAGTGTTTAGGAAATGAGAGCATATGTTTTCTGAAGCATCTTTTTCAGCTTTTTTGAGCGGGTGTCTTTTAAGCCTTCTGGCTGACTTCTGTTAGGCCTCATTCACAAGTCCGTACCTCTAGTATGTGAGGTGTCGTTTTGCCACATACTGGAGACACAGACACACATACACTAATTTTAATAGTAGAGATGAGAGAGTATGCTTGTCACTACTCACTACTCTGTACTCGCACGAGTATCCTGGTAGTCAGGATGCTCGGCGAGCACCGAGTACCGCCGAGACGCTCGGACTCCTTACAAATAATTATCGATCTGACACAAATACACTGCTCCCTTCAGTGCACACAGTGAGCTGGCACCTCACAGAGAGCAGATTGATCGTTATGGTACCTCTGGGGGGCAAAGCAAGGTGTTTATGCCGCGATGATTTGAAAAAGCCCCCCCTCCCGCCCTCTCCCAGAAACACTCGTTTTATAGCTGGAAGTCTTGTGGGCGGAGCCTGTCACTAATTGACTTACATTGGGCTCGGTGCTCGGGCCAAGTACAATGGAGTATCTCGGGAGGCTCGGCCAGATCTTCGAGCACCCGAGCATTTTAGTGCTCGCTCATCTCTAGTTAATAGTCATTTTTACACATGCGTGTTTTCACACGGACTGTGTATACTCCACACGAAGACATGTCGTTTTTGAACAGCACCACGGATGCCACAAAGACCGCACACTGATGTCAACCATGTGATACGAACCAGAGCACATGCATGTCACTAAAATAAATGGATTTTTATACTCCGGCAATGCTGTCACACTTGCTTCCGGCTTCCCCCTCATGAATACTTAGTGCACTGACTCCAACAACAGCAAGTGGGAAGCAGTGCCATACACAAGTAAAGTATATAAAGTCATACTGTCAGTGTGCTATCCGGATGCCACACAGACAGCACACAAATGACACACACAGATGCATAAAACGGATCCTTGCATTTGTGCATTTTTTGCACGGACGTATGAAAGGGTCCTAATAAGGTGTGACGCATCTTCAGAGCAGAAAACGCCGGACAAATCAACATATCACTTCTTTAATCGTCTGGCCTTATACGCTGAAAAGCCTGAACATCAAAACACCAAGCCCCCTTTCACACTGGCGTTTATGTCCGGATCCGATCAAAAAAAAAAAAAAAACACATCTGCCGCCTTATAGCCGCACTTGCTGCACACTTGCAGCAAGCCCCCATGCATGGTCTATGGGGCTTGCGGCAGGAGCATCAAAACTGCAGTTGCAACAGCAAATAAAACTGCTGCTGACCGCGTATTTTTTTTTCGCAGCTGCAACTGCTGTATCACGGCAATACTGCACTTGCCGCAAGCCCCATAGACAATGCATGGGGCTTGCCACAAGGAGTGGCGCAAGTGTGGCCGTTGGGCGGCAGATGCGGTGGATCTGTCGCATTTTGAAGAAAAAAAAACGCCAGGGTGAAAGGGGCTTAAGTCGTTTTTACATACAAAAGTTTATATTCATTATTTTGAGCACTTTTCAAGTGGTTTCCAGAGTACAATCCATCTGATCAGGACATTTATTTTGTGCACACACCCAAAGGTCTCCTAGGGACATAAGGACTGCACAGTGGACTCTTCATAGGAGGCGCTCACTACTTTATAACAGACATCTCGGAGAGTGTGTTCCCATCCTCTGGAACAGTACATCAGCAGTTTAGTGATGACAGGTTCCCTCTAGATGTGAGCAGTTCTTCCACCTTTTTCTCTATGACGACTTACGGTATCTCGATCACATAGACTATACAATTACATATTATTCACATGCATCTGTTGTGTATTACTAATGGATATTATGTTTTCTTGTTTCCCCTTTGTGTATTAGATTATACAACTACTCCTCTTACTGGTTTATGCTTGATTAGGGAATTTCAATAGTCTGTTACACTCAAGGAACATTAAAAAAATAAATAACTGAGAAAACAACCCTTTTCACTATAATGGATTTCTTCATATTTCAGCCAGTTAAGGCCTCATTTAGTTTTCTCTTGTGACATCTATCCACAGTTTTCAGTGATAGAACTCACATGCGTTATAATCCATAGGCTGTTGCAGATTGAATAGTCTTCCTAAGGCGGTCATCACACGCTTAAATTTTTTGAACGATATCGCTTAAGCGATCTGCGTTTTGATCGCTTAAGCGATATCGTTTGGGCATCGCTGCGTGTAATCAAGCGATTTTACAATGTAAAATCGCTTGATTGTGTGATCTCAGATTTGTGAGCAGGAGCTCAAATCAAGCGATAAACGCTTGATCAATCTGCATCATCATGGTGTATGACACCACGATGAACGATCTCCCAGCGGCAGAGCCTATGCTGGGAGATGGTATCTATGGTAAATGTCGGGTTACTAAGCGCCGTGCGGCGCCTAGTAACCCGATGTGTACCATAGTTACCAGCGATCTCGCTGCTCCACATTGTTGGTGAGTCTGTCTGTGTGACAGCTCACCAACGATGTGAGCGATATTGTTAGCGATTGCGCGTGCATGTGATCGCTAACAATATCGTGCATAACATTGAAGCGTGTGACGGCCGCCTAAAAGCAGACAAATGTTTTATCTTGAGCTGATTCTTGGCTCAAAAGATGCCAATACAAGGCTGTGGGTCCATGAATAGATCAGACAGCACTAGGAAACCATCTGTGAGCTGTCCGTTTTTCATGAAATGATAGAACGTTCAGAAACCGTAATTTTTTTTTTCAATGTGAAAAATGTATGAATTTTTTTGACAAACTATGATAGAGAGACAAAAAAAACCAAACCACTGTTGAAGTCCAGTTTGTTGCTTTTTTTAACATACACTAAAAACAAACAAATCACTGTTACCTGAATGAGGCCCAACATTCACGGTCAGATTATAGAGACCATAGTGAGCAGACCAGCAAGAGTTTCACAAGTTATTTTTCACTTTTTTATTCATTGAGCATAGGTCTTGCCTGACATAACAAGAGATATTAGAAAACTTTAGGCACCACTATCATGTTATATAATGTGCATACTGTGGGGCAAGGCAACAATCAGTTGGTGCTCAATCTCATAAAGTCTGAGCATTACGTTAATCCAGGAAAAAGCAGAAATGAAATGGCACTAAAATGTTAAAAAAAAAAACTTTTAAAATACATTTCATCTGACTGGAGACATACAGCAAGGGGTGGAGGAGACGCGGTCACAGAAGGATGACAATGTCCATTTCAAGCCCAACTGGGGATTCCACAGGTACTGAACCACACAACGCTAGGTGGGCGCGAACCAGCCGTCATCGTTCTTCTGTGACCGCCTCTCCTCCACCCCTTTCTGTATGTCTCCGGTCAGATGAAATACATATGGTATTAAAGACATTTAACACCATCTCGTTTCTGCTTTTTCCTGGATTAATGTTTTGCCTTACACAACGCAACACATCCATCTCCTGCATAAATTCAGTTTTTCTGTTCCCAGGACAAAATATCAAAATTCCAAAACGAAGATGTTATCCCAGTCTGAAACCTTCCTGTGAGGCGACATCAGCATGGTGGCTCAGTGGTTAATATTCAGGCCCCGTTACACAGTACGATATCGTGAACGATATCGCTCAAACATCACGGGTTTGGAGTTGTTGAAACGACGTCATTGTATGTAACACCGAGATACGACTACGATAAATCGTTGGATCACTGATCGCAGATTTAAGAACGTGTTCCCAAATCAGACGATCCACGATCAGCCAACCTGCTTCATCGTTCTGTATGACACAGCGATAACGATGTCGTGAACGACTTCGCCTATTCACAACAGTGAACAAGTATCGTTCGCTGGGTTGTGCAAATGATACCTGCTCGCTACATCGTTAGCGCGTCGTTCACGATATCTAGATGTGGCACTCATGGGGTTAATGTGCCACAGTAACAACACTAAGGGTTAATTCCCCACACAACCCACAACACTACACTAGCACCTCCAGGCCAGAAGGGGGAGCTAAAGCTGCTTCCCTATATATTCTGGGTGGAGAGGAAGTGAAAGTTAGTTCAGTTCCTGAGAGGACTGAGGGAAAGGACCTGGGTGTAAAAGGGCTGCGTTAGGCCCAACCCACGGTCCACTGTCTACCTCCAGGCCGGCAAAGGTCTGAGAAAAGGAGTAGTAGAAGCTGAGGAACACACCTGGGAAATTGAGTACCCTAAAAGGTACCGTCACACACGTCAATATTGCATGCAATTTCACTTGCAATTTGCTGGTTGCAGTGAAATCATGGACACATTGTTCCATTTGTACACAGCAACAAAATGGAACAATGTGTCCATGATTTCACTGCAACCAGTAAGTTGCAAGTGAAATTGCATGCAATGTTGCTACGTGTAAAGGTACCCTAAGACTCACCCCAGAGAAGAGCAAAGACCGGATACCGTATCCGCAATTGTGCCCAATACAAGCAGCACAGAAAACACTGGATAAGTGAAGATTATATATCTTCACTGTACCACAGCGAAGCAACACGGTGGGGTAAGAGACACAAAGATAAGACTTAAGTTGCCTAGCAAGTTTGGTACCCATGAGGGGAGACAGGGCCAGCAGCCTAGCTAAAGCGGCAGCAGAGCCACACACACAGCGCAGGAGTAGGAAGCCAAGGACCCGGCCAGGGTGGAAGCAACCCGGCTCTGGTACAGACTACGTGGACAATACTTACTGAATACCATCTACATTAAAGACTTGGAAAACTACAAAACCGTGAGTGTGTAATTATTGTGAACCCTGTTCTTCCTCACAACTTCTTCACAAACTGTTTCATCACTATTGCCCCGGGGACCAGGCTCTGCCCGTGGAGAGCCATCACATCACAGGCTGCCAACCATCATACCCAGAGGTTCTGCAGCAGCGGTGGTCACCCTGACCACATACCATGACTGGCGTCACAACTTACTCTCTTGTAAATACCCCCCAACCTTTATTGTGGGCTCGGGACACGGTCCGGACCGAGACCGCCGCGATATCCCGGTCTGGTACAGAGTACCCTGTGGGCTCAACATAGACGTGTGACATCTCACCAACGATGTCAAAACGATGTCCTAACGACCGAGATCGTTAGTGACATCTTAACGACATTGCAGCGTATACAGTCCTTTAAGGGGCCGTCACACACAGCAACCAAGGCTGTGATGTCGGAAGCAATGCTGCGGGAACGCAGTCGCTTCCGACATTGCAGCCTAGCTGTCACACAGGCAGATGTTGCCGATGACGGCGCTGCAATGCGGGCGCAGCCATTGCTCGCTGGGCTGGGAACAACCCAGCGAGCAATCCGCAGCAATGGTGCAGAATAGGCTGTATTGCCGCCAACATCGCTATTGCGGTGTCACGGCGCGATACAGCCTACCGTATATACTCGTGTATAAGCCGACCCGTGTATAAGCCGACCCCCCTACTTTTGCCCCCAAAACCTGGGAAAACATATTGACTCGTGTATAAGCCGAGGGTGGACCCCAGCACAGGTATACAGCCCCCAGCAGTGTGGTATACAGGCCTCCCCAGTGGTAGTATACAGCAGCCTCCCCAGTGGTAGTATACAGCAGCCTCCCCAGTGGTATATACAGGCCCCAGCAGTATACAGCAGCCTCCCCAGTAGTATATACAGGGCCCCAGTGGTGTATACAGGGCCCCAGTGGTGTATACAGGGCCCCCCCCTTGCTGCCAGCCACCTGTAAAGGAATAGATCATTATACTTATCCCTGTCCTGTCGCCGCCACCGCTCTCTGACACCGCGCGCTCCTCCGGCTTCATCCTGCTTCCTTCTCTGGCGCACAGACAATGACGTCATTGCCTGCGCCCGCCGGTCACAGCAGGAAGAAGCCGGATGAACGCGCGGTGTCAGAGAGCGGCGGCAGCGACAGGACAGGGATAAGTATAATGATCTATCCCTTTACAGGTGGCTGGCAGCAAGGGGGGGGCCCTGTATACATCACTGATGGGGGGGGGCGCTGTATACCGAGTATATGACTCGTGTATAAGCCGAGGGGGGGACTTTTCAGCACATTTTTTGTGCTGAAAAACTCGGCTTATACACGAGTATATACGGTAATCGCTGGTTGCAGATTGCCAGGTTTATGAACATGTTCATAAACCTGGCAACCTGCAACCAGTGATTTATCGCAGTTGCATTGTGCTCGCACACAGCACGACCCACTTGCAATATCGCTAGCAACATCGCTGAACACGTGACTTTTCAGCGATGTTGCAAGCGATATTGACGTGTGTGATGGCGCCTTTACAGTCTTGTAGCACTGAGATCCTGGGTTCACATCCCACCAAGGACAACATCTGCAAGGAGTTTGTATGTTCTCCCTGTGTGTGGGTTTCCTCCCACACGCCAGAGACCTACAGATAAGGTATTTACATTGGGAATCGTAATGGGGACAGCGATGACTTCCTTGTATGTAAAGCGCTGTGAAATAAATCGGAAGCAACCTAACGTGCGTGTGCACATTTTTCATGCTTGCCTCCGAACATCGAACGCGCTTTTACACGCCGCAATTTCGCCCTCAACCTAAGGTGACGTGTCTCCCCGGAAGTTGCCACACAAACTGCGGGTAACATCCGGTAGACTCCCGTCGCCGTTTCACACGCCGCAATCCCCAAAGGAATGTGGGCGTACATGGTTAGCGCCGCAAGAACATAGGCGTGACAGACTGGTGTATTCTGCGCCCCAAACACGCTGATTAGACAACGCAATAGCGTTATGATTGGCCAGCCTGCGCTGGAAGGCTGGCTAATACATGACGCCATTGCCATTGTGTAGTGTGAATGGACAGCTGTTCAAATATGGCGCCCTGTGAAGGGACAGCCAATGGAAACACAGTAGCCACCACCAATCATCGCTGATGGGGCGCGGTCTCCAGCACGCTGTGGCACGCCTCCGGGAAATCAGTAGGGGACGCTGTTTCCATCCCTATCGCCCCTTTACACGCCAAAAGCAGGGAATTTCCCTTCATGGTTGCGCCTGATTTTGGAGCAGTGCTGTGAAAATCGTAACCAGGCGCAACCTTTTTTGATCACCACCAGATTCCCCAATTAGACGCCGCAATTTCGTAGCAATTTCACGGTGATGGTGACGGGGCTACTGATTGCCTGTCAGATTTCTCACCGCGATTGCAGTGTGTAAAGGTACCCTTAGGGTCCCTTTAAACGCCACCACTGGAAGGTAGCAACTGCCGGGCATTGGGGATATTTGTGCCTGTTGCCATGAAATTGCTACGAAATGGCGACGTGTAAATAGGGAAATTCCTCCCGGTGCCCTGCAGTTGACTCAGATACCTGTTGCTGAGCCGTGCTCAAAAACCCAAGGCAACACAAAGGCAAAATTGCCATGGTAGTGACGTCTAAATGGGGCACAGGCATGGATGTTGCGTCGCCTAGTGATTTCACAGGGGTGTGCCACAGTGTCATGAATACCACGCCCCATCAGCGATGATTGGTGGTGCCTACTGTGTTTCCATTGGCTGTCCCTTCACAGGACGCCATATTTAAAGAGCTGTCCATTCACACTACAGAATTGCAAGGGCGTCATGTAATAGCCAGCCTTCCTGCGCAGGCTGGCCAATCATGCCGCTATTGCGTTGTCCAATCAGCGTATTAGCATCAAGAAATACACAACTCTGTCACGCCTATGTACTTGCGGCGCGAAAGATGTACGCCCATATTCCTTTGTGGTAGCGGCGTGTAAAGCAGGGAAGGTATTCAACAGGAAGTAAGCCGCAGGATCTGTCGGCACTTCCAGGGAACAAAGATACCTTCAGTTGACAACGCAATGGCGGCGTGTACATGCGGCATTAGCGATCAGTATCCACCGTTAAAAACGTGCACGTGCGGTGGATACCTGTTGCTAGCCACAGTGGCGGCGTGTAAAGGTACCTTTAGGCTACAGTGGGTCAGGGAAGAAACCGGATGATGCTATTGTCACTTCAATGGATCATCCATTTTATCAATCAGGAGAGATCGCACAGTCCCTTCGGCTCAGTTCACACTCAGAATTTCGCCTTCATGTATGTGGCTATCTTGAGATCCACTGATGTCTAAGGAGCTGTGTATTTTATGGCCATCATTCATACAATAAACAGGTGAGGAGATCCTAAAGGCAGAGGACCCCTTTAACCCCCAACCCCAGCTCACTCCTTATATACAGTAATTTAGGTATAGTAGACACAAAGCAGGGACCCTGAGCAGTGCCCAGATGTCCCACATTCCCCATACAGGGTTCCCTTACCTTGTCACCTATACTGCTGGGCTCAGTATGGACCAGTTCTGGGCTCGGGGTGTCACTGACCACTAGCCCATAGCCTGCGGAATCGTCTTCAGCCCCAGGGGAGCAGCTCAGAGGGTGCTTGATGTCATGTAGGGACTTCTGTCCAGACGAAGGCAAGGACTTGGGAGTACTGGAGCCTGACATGGTGACTGCAGCCTGCCCTCAGCACCAGGGAGCCATTGCCACCCAGAGCGAAGCTAATAACAGGGTGTTCACCACAAAGGTGGAAAACGGGGCGGGCGGCAGAGGTTACACAATATTAATGAGGTGGAGAGGAGCTGACATCTTGTGTGCAGCCCACGGGGCAGCTCAATGGTTCTCCTCAGGCGCAGGGCTGCCCCCTCATTATTACCACTGCTGCCCGAGGGGCCACAGCGAACACACTGGCATCCAGCTGTGGGCCCCCTGATAATGGCCGTAGAGCTGGGGAGCTCGGCTCGGCCACTTCCACCTTCTCACAGACTCCTCCTTTTTCGCTTTCTCTCTCTTTTTTCTTCCATCCCGGTTTATCACCCTCCCACTCTCCGTGACTAAGAGGAAGTTAACCCTCAGCCATGGCTCAGGAAGTGTTCTGCTACAGGAAGCCAGAGGGGCCAATGCCCAGACCGAGATAGACAGGGGCCCATAGACAGATAGAGGAGCCAATGCCCAGACCGAGATAGACAGGGGCCCATAGACAGATAGAGGAGCCAATGCCCAGACCGAGATAGACAGGGGCCATAGACAGATAGAGGAGCCAATGCCCAGACCGAGATAGACAGGGGCCCATAGACAGATAGAGGAGCCAATGCCCAGACCGAGATAGACAGGGGCCATAGACAGATAGAGGAGCCAATGCCCAGACCGAGATAGACAGGGGCCCATAGACAGATAGAGGAGCCAATGCCCAGACCGAGATAGACAGGGGCCCATAGACAGATAGAGGGGCCAATGCCCAGACCGAGATAGACAGGGGCCCATAGACAGATAGAGGGGCCAATGCCCAGACCGAGGTAGACAGGGGGCCATAGACAGACAGAGGGGCCAATGCCAGACCGAGATAGACAGGGGCCATAGACAGAGGGGCCAGTGCCAGACCGAGATAGACAGGGGCCCATAGACAGATAGAGGGGCCAATGCCCAGACCGAGATAGACAGGGGCCCATAGACAGATAGAGGAGCCAATGCCCAGACCGAGATAGACAGGGGCCCATAGACAGAGGGGCCAGTGCCCAGACGAGATAGACAGGGGCCCATAGACAGATAGAGGGGCCAATGCCCAGACCGAGATAGACAGGGGCCATAGACAGATAGAGGGGCCAATGCCCAGACCGAGATAGACAGGGGCCCATAGACAGATAGAGGAGCCAATGCCCAGACAGAGGGGCCAATGCCCAGACCGAGATAGACAGGGGCCCATAGACAGATAGAGGAGCCAATGCCCAGACCGAGATAGACAGGGGCCCATAGACAGATAGAGGAGCCAATGCCCAGACCGAGATAGACAGGGGCCCATAGACAGATAGAGGAGCCAATGCCCAGACCGAGATAGACAGGGGCCCATAGACAGACAGAGGGGCCAATGCCCAGACCGAGATAGACAGGGGCCCATAGACAGACAGAGGGGCCAATGCCCAGACCGAGATAGGGGCCCATAGACAGACAGAGGGGCCAGTGCCCAGACCGAGATAGACAGGGGCCATAGACAGACAGAGGGGCCAATGCCCAGACCAAGATAGACAGGGGCCCATAGACAGATAGAGGAGCCAATGCCAGACCGAGATAGACAGGGGGCCATAGACAGACAGAGGGGCCAATGCCCAGACCGAGATAGACAGGGGCCCATAGACAGATAGAGGAGCCAATGCCCAGACCGAGATAGACAGGGGCCCATAGACAGATAGAGGAGCCAATGCCCAGACCGAGATAGACAGGGGGCCATAGACAGACAGAGGGGCCAATGCCCAGACCGAGATAGACAGGGGCCCATAGACAGACAGAGGGGCCAGTGCACAGACCGAGATAGTCAGGGGCCCATAGACAGATAGAGGGGCCAATGCCAGACCGAGATAGACAGACAGAGGGCCAGGGGCCCATAGACAGACAGAGGGGCCAATGCCCAGACCGAGATAGACAGACAGAGGGGCCAGGGGCCCATAGACAGACAGAGGGGCCAGTGCACAGACCGAGATAGACAGGGGCCCATAGACAGATAGAGGGGCCAATGCCCAGACCGAGATAGACAGGGGCCCATAGACAGATAGAGGGGCCAATGCCCAGACAGAGGGGCCAGTGCCCAGACCGAGATAGATAGGGGCCCATACACAGATAGAGGGGCCAGTACCCAGACTGAGATAGACAGGGGCCCATAGACAGACAGAGGGGCCAGTGCACAGGCCAAGATAGACATGGGCCCATGGACAGACAGAGGGGCCAGTGCCCAGACTGAGATAGACAGGGGCCCATAGACAGAGGGGCCAGTGCCCAGAGCGAGATAGACAGGGGCCCATAGACAGACTGAGGGGCCAGTGTACAGACCGAGATAGATAGGGGTCCATAGACACACAGTAGGGGCCAGTGCTCAGACCAAGATAGGCAGGGGGCCATAGACAGACGAGGGGCCAGTGGACAGATCGAGATAGACAGGGGCCAGTAGACAGAGAGAGGGAGTCAGTGAACAGACAAAAATAGACAGGGGACCCATAGACAGACGGGAGGGCAGTGCACACACTGAGATAGATAGGGGCCAGTAGATAGACAGAGGGGCCAGTAGGGCATGGCCAGAGAGGAGGTCAGTGCACAGACTGAGATAGATAGAGTTCCAGTAGACAGACAGTGGGGCAGAGGTGCCAGCCCAGAGAGGGGGGCAGTGCACACACCAAAATAGATACGGGACAGTGGGACATGGCCCAGAGAGAGGGTCAGGGCACAGACCGAAATAGATAGGGGCCGGTGGGGCGCGGCCCAGAGAGGGAGTCAGTGCACACTATGAGACAGTGGTGCACGGCCCAGAGAGGAGGTCAGTGCACATGGATATGGGGGTCAGTACACAGAGTGAGATAGACAGGGGAAGAGTACAAGGTTGCCAGTAGACAGACAAGGGACCAGTGTTCCCAAACAGTGTCATAAGTTTAAACAGGTGGTCAGTCAGTACACACAGACAAACAGATAAGGATCATACACAGAAAGACAAGGGGCCAGCCAGTACACATACATGGGGTCAGTACATAGGGTCCAGTAATAAGACAGGAGGTGCCAGTAGACAGGGAGCCAGTACTCAAACAGGCAAGTGTTATAAGCTTAGAGAGGTGGTCAGTCAGTACACACATCCAAACTGAGGCGAGGGGAGTCAATAGTTAGACAAGGATTCAGTAGACGGACAAGGGGCCAGTACTTCCAATAAGAGCATCATAAGCTTATTATTATTAGACAGGTGGTCATTCAGTACACACACCCAAACAGGGGGCCAGTAGTCAGATTGGGGGCCAGTACTCCCAAACAGACAAGCGTCATAAGCTTAGACAAGTGGTCAGTCAGTACACACATCCAGACATGTGAGTTAGTTCACACACACAGACAGATGGAGGTCATACACAGAGAGACTAGGGGTCAGCTAGTACACACATATATGGGGGTCAGTCACAGACAGATGAGGGTCATACACAGGGAGATGAAGGATCAGCACGTACACATGGATATGGGGGTCAGTACACAGTCCCAGGCAAACAGATAGTTGTTAGACCCAAACAGACGAGGGATATAAGCTCAGACAGGTCAAATCAGTACACACATCCAAAATTGGGGTCATACACAGAGAGAGTAGGGATCATCCAGTACACATGGATATAGGGGTCAGTACCCAATTCCAGACAGACAGGGAGTCATGACACAGAAACAAGGGGTCAATCAGTACAGAGACTCAGACAAAGGGTTAGTACACCCAAACAGTCATACACTCGTTCAGGTGGTCAAGTTAGGCTGGTTTCACACTGCAGTTTTTTCCCTAATCAGGTTCAATCAGATTTGTGTGTCAAAACCAGGAGAGGAACCAGGAGAGGAACTTGCAGAGAAATCTATAAATTGAAAGATTGACACCTGTTCTGAGTTTTGGAGACACTCCTGGTTTTGATACAGAAACCTGATCGAACCTGATCAGGGAAAAA
The DNA here is from genome assembly GCA_033576535.1 of Allobates femoralis. Lineage (NCBI taxonomy): Eukaryota > Metazoa > Chordata > Amphibia > Anura > Aromobatidae > Allobates > Allobates femoralis. Next base: position 458,946,348 of record JARQOC010000003.1, read on the forward strand.
ACTGTAGTGTGAAACCAGCCTTAGTACACTCCTGTGAGTCTGTACACCCAGACGTTGGAGTAAGGGTCAGTCAGTACAGATAGGGTCATACACCCAGGCAGATGTAGGAGTCTGTGTATGTCCAGACAGACGGGAGGTCAGAGCAGTCGGTGTGGTTAAGACAGCCAGGGGCTCAGGTACAATTACATTTTTAGGTTTACATTTGCTGGGTTTCTTCACTAAAAACAAAAATCCTAAAATTACTACAGTGAATTAGTATTATTCTGTATTTTGGTGTGGACAGCTGTGGAAAAAATGCTGTGTACATTATGGAGGAACATGTACCCCCAAAAGCAACATGATGGCCTCAAAACGGGAGCTGTTACCACTTAAACCTACAATTGGTCGCTACTGCAATGCATGGTTGTACATGCGTATTGCAAAATATTGTTAAATTAATGACCATCACAACAACACCATACTGTTACCTTGACAACACCATTTTCATTCTATTATCATGGCACAGGGTTGGAGAAGATAGATGAGTTCTATTGGGGCCTAATACTAGATTCACATTACTAGTTTTCATCTCTGTGATGCTTGCTTGTTACCCGTATGATGCGACAGACAGGCAGGATACAGGCGTCAGAGCGTCTCCACAGACATGTGTGCACAATTGCACTGATAGCGAGTGCGCTGCTTGGCTTCACCAGAGTCAGTGTGCAAAAGCAGTGGATTAATTTTAGGGAGCACTCGCTATTACCAAGCGAGTATTACCAATCTAGACAAGGCACTGTGCAAAAATGAGATTATTATGTTGGGAAAAGCCATAGGCAACACCAAAGTGACCTCATTTACATATTAAATAAGTGTGCCAGTGTTCCTTCTTTAGTGCTCCTCCAGTGTTTGTTTTCTGAAGTTACAGAAGTGATGTCACTTCTCCAGCTACGCAGCCAATCACAGGGCTCTGCTGATATACGCAAGATCAGTGATTGGCTGGTGTTGACATTGATACAACCGATCACAAACTGGAGCAGCATCGGAGAGGCAAGAGCTGGACACTGGGAGGGTGAGTGTGTGATTCTGTAAAGGCCGGGTTACACATAATGATGTGCCAGCGACCCGACCAACAATCGGGATCGCTGGCACATCACTATGTGATCGCTGGTGAGATGCCAGACATTCAGATCTCACCAGCAACCCGTGTAACGACCTCGACATCGTGCAAAAGACTATAAAGTATTCTTTTCAACGATGTCTATACTGTATTCAGCAGGAGAATGTGAGAGCGTAGAGAGCGTGCTGTGCTTAGTAACCCGATGTGTACCCTGGTTACCAGCGCGCTGTGCTTAGAATTCTAATGTGTACCCTGGTTACCAGGGGACACATCGGGTTAGAAAGGCATCACCCACCAATGTCTGCTGCCCAGCGGCAGGCCAACGAACAAAAAATGGTCCTGTGGCATGTCACACGCAGCGACATCGCTGCAACATCACAAAGCCTTTGACGTTGCAGCGATATCGCTGCATGCAACGGAGCCTTTAGTCACTGAGCATATGATCTAATACAATCTTTGAAACAAGACAATCTCTTCCTACCACAGTTAATTTTGTCCTTTTTGACAGGGCCACATTTTTCATATTGCAAATGTCGCATATGGCTACATTCACAAGTCATGTATTTGCTGCAGATATTACGTGCAGACTTCTGTACTGAAATGCAGCTATTTTAATGCTAAGCTGTGCATACAGGTGCATCTCAAATGTAAATATCAAAATTATTATTTATTTCAATAATTCAAATACATAAAGTGAAACACATATATTATATAGAGTTGCTACAATTAGAGTGATCTATTTCAAGTGTTTGTTTCTGTAAATGTTGATGATTATGGCTTACAGCCAATGAAAACCTCAAAGTCATTATCTCAGAAAATTAGAATACTACATAAGACCAACTGAAAAAATGATTTTTAACTCCTAAATGTTGGCCTAATGAAAAGTATGTACAGTAAACGCACTCAATACTTGGTCTTGCTCCTTTTAAATGCATTACTATATCAATGTGGGTGGCATAGAGGCAATCAGCATGTGGCACTGCTGAGGTGTTATGGAAGCCCAGGTTGCTTTGATAGCAGTCTTCAGCTCGTCTGCATTGTTGGGTCTGGTGTCTCTCATCTTCCTCTTGACGATACCCCATGGATTCTCTATAGGGTTTAGGTCAGGTGAGTTTGCTGCCCAATCAAGCACAGTGATAGTGGTTATTAAACCAGGTATTGATACTTTTGGCAATGTGGACAGGTGCCAAGTCCTGCTGGAAAATGAAATTCCATCTCCAAAAAGCTTGTCAGCAGAGTGAAGCATGAAGTGCTCTAACATTTCCCTGTAGATGGCAGCACTGACTTTGGTCTTGATAAAGCAGTGGACCCATACCAGCAGATAACATGGCTCCCCAGACCATCACTGATTGTGGAAACTGCACACTAGACCTCAAGTAGCTTGGAATATGTGTCTTTCCACTCTCCCTCCAGACTCTAGGACCTTGATTTCTCTGTCGCTTCATTGGGGGACACAGGACGATGGGTTATGCTATTCTGCCTCTAGGAGGCGACACTAGGCAAACAAAAAAGAAGCACAGTGGCTCCTCCCAGCAGTATAATAACCCCCTGACTGGCACAGTCGAGCCAGTTTTTTGCTTAGTGTCTTAGGAGGTAGACACTGTTATTCTCTCTTCATCGAGTTTCCTTCAGACCGCTGCACCATCTCTCCTCAGTCCCCTCAGTTGGGGCTCTGAGTTGTAGGTGTTGGCAGGCTCCTGCAGCATCCCTCCCCAGTCCCCACAGTTGGGGCTCTGGGTTGTAGGAGATCCTCCCTGGCCCTCTGGCCGCAGCAGCATGGAAGATGGAGCTGCTCTGGGATGGAGGTCTGTGCCCCTGTCCTTTGTGGGCTCCAGGGTGGGGAGCCGTCTTCAGGTTGGAGCTGCGCTCACCTCCGGGTCCCCCTGGGGGTTCCTGCCCGTGCTCTGCTTTCGGTGCTGCGCTCCGCACTGCCCCCCCCCCCCCCCCCCCCCCTCCGTGGGCCTGGAATAGTAATTTCGGCCCCGGCTTTTGGGCCTGTAGGCCTTCCCCGCCCATAGTGATGATGCGGCGTGGCCGGGAACGCCCCCGGGCCGGCCCATCTTCCAATTGAGTGCAGCTGCTCTGGGCATCGCTGGTGGGGGCGTGGGCTCGCGTTTCCCGCCCCAGCCAGTCTCTGAGGCCATTTTCAGCGTGGATGCAGCACGGCTGGAGCTCTGAGGAGGGACACAGGAGGGGCTGCGTTGTGCTTCCAGTTGACAGGGCTCAGCAGTGTTTTATAGCCTGCTGCTGCCCCAGGCTGTGTTTTTGTCTGTGTAGCTCAGCAGTGACTTGTGTCTTTCTGCTGCAGCTGTGTCTGTCTGCTGGCACTTAGTAGTATATTCCTCTGTGTATATATATATATATATATATCAGTGAGGATGTCGGACAAAGAGAGCAAGAGAGCACCAAAGACATTTACTGTGTACTATGCTTTTTGCACGGCTGAATTGCCCTGTGGTTGCTATACCCCGCTCTGTCAGGCCTGTGCCTCTAATCCCTCTCAGCCCTGTGCCCCTGTCCCTGAGCAAGCACCCGCTGGTGAGGTGGTCGCGGCTAGCTTCCCCGCTCCGCCGGAATGGGCGGTTGCGTTGTCGCAGTCTGTAAGCCAATCCATCCACCAGCTATCTGAGACGTGGATCCGGGTGGTGCAGGCCTGTCCTTCGTCCAGCACATCGGACCAGCCGGGCTTACCGGATAATGGTTCCGGTCAGGAGGAGACACGCTCTCGTTCTCCTTCTTCCTTCCATGCGTCTGGTAGGAAGAGGCTCCGCAGGGGGTCTCCCTCGGCCCCATCTCAGGGTTTTCAGGCTTCTCCTACACGGAGTAGGTCCCATGAATCTCGCTCGTCGGGTGAGCTCCGTTATTCGGATGTGGAGGCGGATCTGGGTGATTCGCTCGAGTCCGCTTCCTCTGATACCCTTGCCATGGTGGATGACCTGGTTTCAGCTGTAAATCAGGCGTTGTCAGTGGCTGACCCAGCTCCGGTCGCTTCATCCGACCACGTGATATCTTTTAAGAGGCCCAAGAGACCTCAGAAGGTGTTCTCTGATCATCCTGAGATCCAGGAAGTTCTGCAGAAACATTGGTCGCAGCCGGATAAATGGTTTGGTAATCGTAAGGCGATTGAGGGTCGTTATCCTTTTTTGCCGGCGGTGGCACGCACCTGGTCGGATTCTCCGCAGGTGGATCCTCCAGTGTCCCGTCTGGCGTCTAGGACTCTTCTTTCTCTTCCTGATAGTGCGTCTATCAAGGACTCCATGGACCGTCAGTTGGAACAATTGTCCAGATCAGTGTTCAAGGCTTCGGGGTCGTCACTGTCTCCTTCCTTTGCCTCCATGTGGGTGGCTAAGGCTATTGTGACCTGGGCGGGTGATTTACACTCCGAGTTGCGTCACAGAGGTGCGGATCCAGAATTGTTGTATCTGGCTGCTCAAATGTCTATCACTGGAGAATTCTTGGTGCATGCTTCTATTGATGCGGCTAATTGCACTGCGGCGGCGGCTTCCAATGCCATCGCCATTCACCGAGCTCTCTGGCTTCGAGAATGGAAGGCGGATTCGGCTTCAAAGAGGTCGCTCACCAGCATGCCTTATTTGGGTGGGCGTCTATTTGGTGAAAAGCTGGATAAGTTGATCTCTGATGCGACAGGGGGTAAAAGTACCTCGCTTCCTCAGCAAAAACCCAAGCGTAAATTCTTCAGGGGTCAACAGGCGAGATTCTGGTCCTTTCGGAACTCGTCTGGGTGGTCTGTCTCTCGTCCGGTCCAGTCGGCCCGTGTTCCGCGTGCGGACAGAGGTGCTCAGCCTCCCAGTAAGTCGGGTTCCGGCTGGCAGCCTCGAAACAGGCAGTCCAAGTCGAAGGACTCCGGATCGCAGAGGTTTGCCTCTTCATGACTCTGCTGCTCCAGAAGACTCTTCTCGGGTGGGCGGCCGACTTTCCTGCTTTCGGCATGTCTGGCTCGCTGCTACAGACGATCAGTGGGTCCGGGACTTGGTGTCTTTCGGATACAGCATCGAGTTTCACACTCTTCCTCACAGGAGGTTCTTTCTTTCTCGTTCGCCGGACAAGAAGGACGCCTCTTTTCGGGCCGTCGACTCCCTTCAGCGTGTGGGAGTCGTCGTTCCTCAGGGCGAGCGTTTTCACGGATTCTACTCGAATCTGTTTATCGTGCTGAAGAAAGACAGATCTTCCTGTCCTGTTTTGGATTTAAAACATCTGAACAGATTTGTCAGAGTTCGACATTTTCGGATGGAATCCCTGCGTTACGTCATCGCTTCCATGCGGCAGGGAGAGTTCCTCACTTTCATCGATATCAAGGACGCTTACTTACATATTCCGATAGCCAAGTCTCGCCAACGGTTCCTGCGCTTTGCTGTGGGCGAGGATCATTACCAGTTCGTTGCTCTTTCATTCGGATTTGCAACTGCCCCGAGAGTTTTCACCAAGGTCATGGCGGCGGTCATGGCCGTGTTGCACGTCCGGGGGTGTCTGTTTTTCCGTACCTGGATGACCTGTTAATCAAGGGTCGGTCTTTCAGGGACTGCGAGGACAGTGTCCGCGTCACAATGGACACTCTCTCGAGTCTGGAATAGATTCTCAATCTCCCAAAGTCTTCTCCGGTCCCAAGCCGCAGGGTTTCATTCCTGGGAATGATCCTGGACACGTCTCGGGGACTTGTCCTTCTTCCTCAGCACAAGTCTCAGTGTCTGCGCTGTACAATTCGTTTACTCCTGCGCCCTGTTCCACATTCCCTTGGATTTGCGATGCGGGTCTTGGGGAAGATGGTGTCGACAATAGAGGCAGTGCCTTTTGCTCAGTGGCATCTCCGTCCATTGCAGTTGGATCTCCTGGCAGCCTGGAATCGCAGTCCGTTCACTCTTCACTGGATTTTCCGACCATCGGTGACGAGGCTTTCTCTCCGCTGGTGGCTGATTCTGTCGTCCTTCTCCCGAGGAAGGTCGTTTCTGCCAGTCTGGTGGGACGGGTTGTCCACTGACGCCAGTCTCCTCGGCTCGGGAGCGGTGTTTTGTCATCACACGGCCCGGGGTCGGTGGACTCCAGAGGAGTCTTCTCTACCCATCAATCTCCTGGAGATTCGGGCCATTTACTTGGCGCTGCAGAGTTTCCGTCATCTCCTGAAGGGCCGCCACATTAGTATTCAGTTGGACAATGCCACGGCGGTGGCTTATGTCAATCATCAGGGCAGAACACGCAGCAGGTCAGCAATTCGGGAAGTGGAGCCGATTCTCCATTGGGCCGAATCTTCGGAGGCGGTTCTGTCGGCAGTCCACATTCCGAGGATCGAGAATTGGACGGCGGACTTTCTCAGTCATCAGGGTCTTGCTTCAGGAGAATGCACTCTTGAGGTGGTGTGGCCTGCTGCTGATGGCACTGGTCACAAGCTAGAGGAGCTCCTCACCCAGGACTGATTCAGCGGCACCCACACGGCGATCTCGAACCTCTAAACCGCAGCTACCGACTGGAGACCGAGCCAGGAACAACCTGACATGCCGAAGGCCGCCTCAAGACGTCGCCACACTGAGAATAAGGTGACTGATTACTTTGAGGCTGAGAGGCAGCGCACGTCCCCTGAAAACAAGGTGGCGGCTTCTGTGTGCCTGCCTCCTCCTTCCCCACAAAGGAGCTCCCGCTCTCCTCGTTCTCCTCGCAGCATGGAGATCAGAGGAGCTGGTGACAGTGATCTCGCCCCAGTAACTCAGGGAGCCCTGAGGCAGCTTTTGGGTTCCTTGAGAACATCCATCATTGAGGATATGAGGGGTCTTATTGGCACACTGAGGGAAGACATAGGAGCGCTGGGGGAAAGGACCTCTCTCCTGGAGAGGAAAATGGGAGAGTTTGCTGCAGCACATAACAGGCTATCAGATAGCCTCTCAGATCTGGATAAAGAGATGGGGGCTGTAAATTCCACCTTGTGCCACCTAGAAGATAAACTGAGAAGAAATAACATTAAGATTAGGGGTCTGAAGGAATGTGCAGAAGATACAGACATTACTAAAGTGGTTGCCGAGTTTCTCACAGCTGCCCTTCCAGAGACCCCTGCTACAGATCTAGCCATTGAAAAAGCCTTCTGGATCCCTAAGCCGGCAAGACTACCTCCTGAATTCCCGAGGGATATATTGGTCCAGCTGGTGAGACCGTGAATATGAGACTTTCTAATGCAAAGAATGAGGCTGGGTCCCCCAATGCAAGAGCCATACACTAATGTGGTGATCTATCCTGATCTTTCACCCGGCACCTTATCTCGCAGATGTGAATTTGCTTCCAGCTGCAAAATCCTTAGAGATAGAGGTATTTTTTACAGCTGGGGATCTCCGGTCTCTCTGAATTTTAAATTCAAGGTGAAGAGACACTCCTTCTCGTCCCCCACTCAATTAAGGAAAACTCTGAGATCATGCAACCTAGAGTCCCCAGCAAGGCTCTGTCCCCACGTCCGGATCCTGACCGAGACTCCAGAGCGTCACAAGAGAAAGGAAGGGTCCCATGATTGAAGGGAACGAATGGCACTTCGGTCCTGTGTGACTAGTTCTTCATTTGGTTGAGAGGCTTACCCCGGCTAAGGATTCTCTGAGCGAACCGGTAAAGCCTCCATGCCTGCCCGGGGCCCAGTTTGTTTGTAGGGTTCCCGGGAGGCGGACTTGACGTGAATCTCCCCCCATCATGTCCATTATCTCCAACTGAGGTTGGAACTATTCAGTTTACATATCTGTTTTTCTTGTTGTAGTCCTAGTGGACATCTTTCGTTTTTCACGGCTGCCTAGTGTGTCTTCCCTTTCTTTCTCCTCTTTCCCTCCCCTTGTTTTTTCTTTATCTTATTCTTTCATCTTCTGGATACTCCCTCCCTCCCTATCTGTAATCTCAAGGGTTCTTATCTTCCTTACATCCTCTCATCTCCCCCCACTCCCCTCTTCCTTGGGGTTGAGCGGTTGGTCTCACTAACGCTGCCACATGTAAAATGTCTATCAAGATTTTGTCGCTCAACATAAAGGGGCTTAATTCCTCAGTGAAAAGGTCCTTTCTCTGGAGAGAGGCGAAGAGGGCCTCGGCGGACATCATTTGTGTCCAAGAAACACATCTTTTGGAAGCAGACAATAACAGGCTGCATAACAGGTTTTTCCCACATATTTTTTATGCCAACCACATAGAAAAAAAGGCAGGGGTGTGCATAATGGTAAAGCATACGGTCCAATTCCGCATGATTAAGGTGATTCCAGACCAGGCGGGCAGATACCTCATTTTGGTGTGTAAAATTGCAGGATTAACATACATTGTTGTGAAAGTCTATGCCCCGAATAGTGGTCAGATTAAATTTCTGAGGTCCTTGTTTGGGAGGCTGGGGGGGATGGCGGAGGGTAGACTGTTTGCCTGCCGCGACTTCAATACGGTCATGGAGCAGAGGCTGGACTCCTCCTCTCTGGTTGCTCAGAGGGGTGGGACTCTAGGCCCCCTTTGCCGGGAGTTCCACCTCCATGATATCTGGAGATCTTTACATGCAAGGGAAAGGGACTACTCCTTTTTTTCGCATAGTCACTCATCCTTTTCCAGGATTGATCTCTTTCTTGTGAATGATGCCATCTTGGAGTCATGTGTGGCTTCAGAGATACGCATTATAACATGGTCGGACCATGCCCCGATTTCACTAGAGATCAGGTTGGGATCGGGAGGTGGACTTACTCGGCATTGGAAATTAAACGTGGGTCTTTTATCAGACCCCTAGACCATCATTGATTTTGAAAAGAAGCTACGAGACTTCTTCGCCCTAAATGACAATGGGGAGGTCACGGACGACACGCTATTGTATTCCCATAAGGCGGTCCTCCGTAGGCTCTTCCTGCAAAATGGTGGCATGTTTGAAAGCCGAGGGGAATGTCCCAGAAGATAGTGATAGATTGAAGAGGTGGGTTAGGGCTGGGACGAGCATGTTAGTGAGGTTGGGGAGGAGGTAGGAAGAGATGGGGTTAAGTGCACAGTTGGTGATGTGTGATTTGGATAGGAGACAAGTAAGTTCTCCTTCAGTGATGTTGGAGAGGGAGGTTATGAGGGAAGGGCAGAGGTCTGGTATATGGAGTGGTTGGGATGGTGGAACAATAAAGGTTTGCCTTGTTTGGTCAATCTTATTTTTGAAGTATGTAGCGAAGTCCTCAGCAGACATGAGGGAGGTCGAGGGGGAAGTGGTGTGCGGAGGAGAGAGTTAAAAGTGCTGAACAGTTGTTTGGGGTTGTAGGATAAGGAAGATATAAGGTTTGTGAAGTATGTCTGTTTAGCAGAGGTGAGGGCTGATTTGAAGGCAAGTGTAGCTTGTTTGAAAGTTGTGATGTCGTCTGGCAGGCATGTTTTCTTCCAATGCCATTCCGCAGCCCTGGACACTTGTCTGAGTTTTTTGGTGAGATTGTCGTGCCAGGGTGGTCTATTGATTCGTCACCTCTTGCGATGAACGTGAGGGGCGACTGAGTCTATGGCTAATGTGAGGGTGGCATTGTAGAAAGCAGTGGCAATGTCTGTGTCATGGAGTGAAGATATAGAGGACAGGGGGAGAAGAGAGTCGGAGAGTCTGTGAATGTCTAGGTGTGCGAGATTTCTGCGAGGTTGAGCTAGTGGCTGAATATGGGGGACTGGTGAGGAAGACAAGGATGAGAAGGGGAGTAGATGGTGGTCAGATAGGAGGGAGGGGGAGGTTGTGAGATTAGATAGGGAACAGAGGTGGGTGAAGATGAGGTCCAGTGTATGTCTGTCAACGTGGGTGGTTGTGGAGGACCACTGAGTAAATTCAAAGGATGAGGTAAGAGAAAGGAGTTTGGAGGCCGCTGGCTGGCGGGTGTCAGTAGCGATTTTAAAGTCACCCATGATGATGGTGGAAATGTCAGCAGAGAGAAAGTGAAGAAGCCAGATTGAGAATTGGTCAAAGAAGGTAGTGGCAGAGCCCGGAGGTCAGTATATGACCGCCATTTGGTACTACTGGTTGGTACTATCTACTTTATAATTGCCGTAGGGACGTTTGTGTTGGACCCCGGCACGCCGTGGCTTTGTCACTCTGTGACATCACCACGGCGAAGCATTGGCCGCGTAGCGGCCAATGCGAGTCGCTGCCCTGCGCGAGCAATGGCCGCGAGGCCATTGCTCGCGCAGGCTGAGTACGAGCACACATTCCCTATACACAGTATACCCCTCCCGGCTCTCACCTGAGGAGCAGGAGATGAGGACGCAGTGATCGGAGCGGAGGCGGCGGTCACCACCCGGAGGGCAGAGTGAGGAGCAGCAGCAGCCGGGAGAGCGGCGCCCCCATGTCCCGGGGGCGGAGGACGGGGACGAGGCGCTCTGCTCCCGGGGGCGGAGGTCGGGACGAGGCGCTGTACTCTCCGGGGCGAGCTCCTGTGTGAGGCGGCGGGTGCAGGCCCGCCTCCCGGTCACTGTCTCCGGTGAGGCTGCTCAGTGTCCGCGCTCCGGCCTATCAGTCGCCTCCTCCTCCTCACTCCTCAGTCCTCTCATCGCTGCCCATTCACTGCACGGAGCCCGGGATGCAGTTCCAGTGATGGACGCTGGGGGCGCCAGAGAGACCTAGAGGAGGCTCAGGAACGTGTCTATGAGGCCTTCACTGTTGCCCATAGCAACCCATCACCCTGCAGCTATTACCTCATGTTCTTTAGGAAAATTAGTCATTTTAGGGCCCTTTCACATCAGCGTTTTTTTTTAAATCGCGGCAGATGCGGTGAAAAAACCGCATCTGCCGCGATTACCACATACCGGCTGCACTTGCGGCGCGGTTGCGGTTTTTGCCATGCAAAGTATAGGCGGACTTGCGGCAGGTGCGGCAAGTGCGGTTTTGCACTTGCGGCAGGTGCGGCCGCGAAAAAAACCACGGCTGACCGCGTTTTTTTTCGCGGCCGCACCTGCCGCAAGTGCAAAACCGCACCTGCCGCAAGTCCGCCTATACTTTGCATGGCAAAAACCGCAACCGCGCCGCAAGTGCAGCCGGTATGCGGTAATCGCGGCAGATGCGGTTTTTTCACCGCATCTGCCGCAATTTCAAAAAAACGCTGATGTCAAAGGGCCCTTATCCTCCAATTATGCATGAATTATGGGATTAACAGTACATAAATCCGCCTAACTATGTATTCAGACCCCCTATATCAATGAGATCCCCTAACTATGTACTCAGACCCTCTATATCAATATGAGACCCCCTAACTATGTATTCAGACCCAAGATATCAATATGAGACCCCCTAACTATGTATTCAGATCCCCTATATCAATATAAGACCCCCTAACTATGTATTCAGATCCCCTATATCAATATGAGACCCCCTAACTATGTATTCAGACCCTCTATATCAATATAACAACCCCTAACTATGTATTCAGACCCCCTATATCAATGAGATCCCCTAACTATGTATTCAGACCCTCTATATCAATATAAGACCCTCTAATTATGTATTCAGACCCCCTATATCAATATGAGACCCCTAACTATGTATTCAGATCCCCTATCTACTATATAATTGCCGTAGGCACTTCCGTGGTGGACCCCGAGAAGACCGTGGCTTTGTCACTCTGTGACGTCACCACGGCGAAGCATTGGCCGCGTAGCGGCCAATGCGAGTCGCTGTCCTGCGCGAGCAATGGCCGCGAGGCCATTGCTCGCGCAGGCTGAGTACGAGCAATGGCAGCGAAGCGGCCATTGCGAGTCGCTGGCCGAAAATCGAACCAGAGGCTCGGCCTCAAAGTTAGCGATTTACCGGTCAGGTAGCGCGAGCAATGGCCGCGAGGCCATTGCGAGTCGCTGCCTGAGCCGCGCTTCTCATTGGTCGGCGCCAGCGAGTCGTTACACTTGCGGCGCGCTTGCGGTAATCCCCATACAAAGTATAGGGGGACTTGCGGCAGGTGCGGCAAGTGCGGTTTTGCAAAACCGCACTTGCCGCACCTGCTGCAAGTCCCCCTATACTTTGTATGGGGATTACCGCAAGCGCGCCGCAAGTGTAACGGTTGCGGCGCGGTTGCAGTAATCCCCATAAAAGTATAGGGGGACCTGCCGCAAGTCCCCTATACTTTGTATGGGGATTACCGCAACAGCGCCGCAAGTGTAACGGTTACGGCGCGGTTGCGGTAATCCCCATACAAAGTATTGGGGGACTTGCGGCAGATGCGGCAAGTGCGGTTTAATAAATTTAATAATAATAAAAATACTAACAAAATAAAATAATAAAAATAATAAACAATAAAATAAAACATAATACTAATATATATATATATATATACTATATACACCCCCCCAAAAAGTATTCAACCCCCCCAAAAAGTATTCAAACCCCCCCAAAAAGTATTCAACCCCCCAAAAAGTATTCAACCCCCCAAAAAAGTATTTACCCCCCCCAAAAAGTATTCTACCCCCCCAAAAAATTATTCAACCCCCCAAAAAAGTATTCAACCCCCCCAAAAAGTATTCAACCCCCCCAAAAAGTATTCACACACCCCAAAAAATATTCAAACACCCCCCAAAAAGTCCTCACACCCCCCCAAAAAATACTCACACCCCCCAAAAAGTACTCACACCAGCTATAACTACTATAATCAAATTAATGCACGTTCTAGAATCCCGATGCATTTGCATCGGGCTCACAGCTAGTAACATATAAGTATGTATGTATAGGCCACAAATGCACCAGGTTTCCAACTGATGTTACAGCTGAGTCCCGACACTCACTGCCTAGGGCAGTTTAACTCTCTAAATATCGCGATCGATATTGATCGCGGCACTTAGGGAGTTGGGAGAGGGATCATGCTCCCTCTCCCCTTCATTCAGTGCCTCCACAATGTAATCATGAGGGCCTGATCTTTGCCATAGTGACCTGAGGTCATGATGACGACTTATGGGTTACCTGACTACAGCAAGCCTCAGGAATCATGACTGCAGCATGATCCCTAAAGCGTGTGACACAGCAGCTCTGACAGTGGCACTGTACGGCAATGATCGAGCATCACAATAGACTGCAGGTATGATCAGAGCATTAATCGTTAATGTCTCATATGTGGACTAAGTAAACAAAAATATTTAAAAATAAAGCAGAAAATGAACAAAAAAAAAAATTCAATAAATAGTTATATTTATGTAAAACAAAAAAATACACACATTTGGTATTGCCACATCCATAACAACCCACTTTATAAAACTCACACTTGTTAACCACTCTAGTGAACATTGTAAAAGAAAAAAAAGTAGCAAAAATGATGTATTTTCATCATAGAGCTGACAAAAAGTGGACTAACGTGATCAAAAAGTAATTTAGAAATAAAAATGGTATGGGTAAAAACATCAATTTATGGTGTAACAGCAGGGAAAAAAAACTATAAAAATGTGGTATCACTGTAATCATACTGACCCAGAGAATAAAGCGGCCATCACTTTTATAACACGGTGAACAGCGTAAAAAAAAAGAAAACAATTCCTGAATTGCTGTTACAGTGGGGAAAAGAGTATATAGTCAGCCATCAATTGTGCAAGTGACATCATAGGTAGACCTCAACTATGAGAGACAAATGAGAAAACAACTGAAAATCACATTGTCTCATTTGGAAAGAAATTTTCAAATTTTAGTGGAAAATAAGTACCGTATATACTCGTGTATAAGCCGACCCGTGTATAAGCCGACCCCCCTACTTTTGCCCCAAAACCTGGGAAAACCTATTGACTCGTGTATAAGCCGAGGGTGGACCCCAGCACAGGTATACAGCCCCCAGCAGTGTGGTATACAGGCCCCCCCAGTGGTAGTATACAGCAGCCTCCCCAGTGGTAGTATACAGCAGCCTCCCCAGTGGCATATACAGGCCCCAGCAGTATATACAGCAGCCCCAGTGGTATACAGCAGCCTCCCCAGTGGTATATACAGACCCCACCAGTATATACAGCAGCCCCAGTGGTATACAGGCACCAGCAGTATATACAGCAGCCCCAGTGGTATACAGGCCCCAGCAGTATATACAGCAGCCCCAGTGGTAAACAGCAGCCTCCCCAGTGGTATATACAGACTCCACCAGTATATACAGCAGCCCCAGTGGTATACAGGCCCCAGCAGTATATACAGGCCCCAGCAGTATATACAGCAGCCCCAGTGGTATACAGACCCCACCAGTATATACAGCAGCCCCAGTGGTATACAGGCCCCAGCAGTATATACAGCAGCCCCAGTGGTATACAGCAGCCTCCCCAGTGGTATATACAGACCCCAGCAGTATTACAGCAGCCTCCCCAGTGGTATATACAGGCCCCAGCAGTATATACAGCAGCCCCAGTGGTATGGTATACAGCAGCCCCAGGGGTATATAACAGCCCCAGGGGTATATAGCAGCCCCAGGGGTATATAGCAGCCCCAGTGGTGTGGTATACAGCAGCCCCAGGGGTATATAGCAGCCCCAGGGGTATATAGCAGCCCCAGTGGTGTGGTATACAGCAGCCCCAGGGGTATATAGCAGCCCCAGGGGTATATAGCAGCCCCAGTGGTATACAGCAGCCCCAGGGGTATATAGCAGCCCTTTGGGTATACAGGCCCCCAAATGCTGGCACTCGCCCCCCCTCCTTGTAAGGGCCCCCCCCGATGCTTAACTTACCATCCCTGGTCTTCTGCACAGCGCCGGTCTTCTGTGCTCCGTCTTCCATGCTCCCGTCCTCGCTGCATCCGGGATCCCCGGCTGTCGCACGATGACGTCATATGCCTGCGACGGCCGGGAGATCCCGGATGCAGCCGGACAGGAGCAGCGAGGACGGAGCACCAAGGACCGCGGCGCTGTGCAGAAGACCGGGGATGGTAATATAAGCAGCGGGGGGGCCCTTACACAGAGGGGGGGCGAGTGCCAGCATTTGGGGGCCAGATATGCACTGCTTCCCCCTGCCGCTGATTGACAGGGGGAAGCAGTGCATATATAATGAGGGGCCCCACGTGATGGTGCGCTCATACAGCAGCCTCCCCCCGCCTCCTCCAGCCTCCCCAGCCCTGGACACAGCCCCCCACCACCGTATTGACCCGTGTATAAGCCAAGGGGGAGACTTTTCAGCCCAATTTTTGGGCTGAAAAACTCGGCTTATACACGAGTATATACAGTATTTGGTCACCTACAAATAAGCAAGATTTCTGGCTCTCATTGTGGGAAAAACACAATGGCCACTCCCACATGTGCTACAAACCCCACATTAGTGCAAACAACATGCTGGTTAGATCGATCACGCAAACACAATTACCCACCTCTTGCAACGGGACAGGGTCTTGGGCTGCGGCCATATCTGGTTGCGTGTGGTGCCTGCTGCACCGTGTTCCACGAGGCCCCTCCTGGCCCAGGGTGAAGATGAGGAGGTCATAGTACCAGAGAGTTGGACTAGGGACCTCCTCAGCTCCAGCCCCGGAACCGGGCCTCCATCCACTTTTTGTGGGTTTTGTTGAACACGGTGCGCAGGCTTTTGATTTTATCCACAACCAGCGCCGCTGTACATATCTTCTGTGGGTGGAGCCGGTTGGAGAGCTCCACCAGCGGTATGTAGGCCGCAGCCCTCGCTGCCTGGTCGTGATAAGCAGGCAGCGACACCCGCCACAAGCATTCGTGGTCCTGGTACATGGTGAGGAGCTGTGTCACAAAATCTGAGGAGAAAAAAAAATTGTGTCCTGGAAACAAAGACATGGGCAGCACAGGTGACACCCTACTCTGTGGGCCATGTGCATGTCCAGCAATACTAATTACATGTGTTGTGGTAGTCAGCTTGATTATGGCAAAATCATTATTGGGCTTAACATGTGTCCATACATGGGGCATCCAGGACTGGCCTTGTGATAAATGTATTTTGGGGCACTGCAGGGAAATATGTCAAGGTCTGACATGACAAATGGCACACTTGGTCTGACTCTCCAAAACAAGAAAAAACACTCATCACATACAAACATATTGAGGAATCCCCATAGTGCTGTAGTACACATTATTCTGGCAAGTATCATCGAGAACATTATGTGAGCTACAGGACACGGAGTGTAGTTACGATGCGTACGCATCACAAAAGACACTTCTAGAGGACGCTACATGAAGCTGTACATAAGGTGCAAAAACATCAGCCAACATATGGGTCAGCAGCACACAAAAAATGACATCCAGGTGTACCCAATAGCATGTGCCCCCACCTACCGTCTGACCAAAAGAGATCTTGTGAGGAGATGTTAGAAATAATCTACTCAGTTTCTTCGTTCGATAAACTCCATAGACTGCGTCTTCAGAACCAAAAGTGGGTTTTATTCGGGCAGGAACAAAATACACAGAGTTCTACGGCGAAAGCAGTATAAATGGCAGGAATCTTAAATAACAGGCGCGGAAGCCCCAGGTGTCACACTCAAGATGGATTCAAAATAATGGCTTCCCGTCTCATGGCACACCAGATGGAATAGTGTCGCCTGGCACACAAGATGGAATAGTGTCGCCTGGCACACAAGATGGAATAGTGTCGCCCCGCCTGTCTAAAGCAGGGCGTTTTTATACCAATTTTCTCCATAGAGAATAACTGTAACCAATGTCCCTCTATGGACACAAAGGATTACCTCACCTGTCATGAGTGATCCCTTCACATTATTATACAACATATATTGACATGAAAGAGCACATTAATTTCATTACTAACTATATACTTCACTTAAACTTATTCACATAAATTATCTCATAATAGCCTTTTTTGGACCAAGCACAAATCATAACTTATTGACATTAATCAGCTCTGTTCTTGATCATGAGAAACGTCATATTAGCCTAGAGGGATCGAATACACCGTAAAAAATAAGACAAATTCAGAACTGGCTTATGAACTGATTATAAATTTTGCTAAATGATCAGACCAAATCTAATTAACTCCATCTGTTTTCTTATACAGGTTTAGGTCATTGCTTATAGCTAGAAGACATGACATTTAGATTTCTACTAACAGAGAAAGTTTCAATAGTTATATTTTCAAGAGACAAAATGGCTGACAGAGGCCTTGGTACCCATGGCCTCCGTCTAACAGAGACACTACTAGCACAATGCACATTCAAGTCGGAGTAGGGCTGGCGCCCCAGTACGTGCTTATTTAAACTCAACCGGACCAATCACAAAAGCGCAATTGCGCTGAATCATTGGTCGCACCTGCATACGCAAAGGCGGCTACGTCGATTACAAGATGCCCCTGCGGTCTGATTGGTTGCTTGTCATTAGTGATGGGCGAATCCTAAATTACTCGGAATCGCTTGACTCTAGCGAGTCCGAGCACAGGACTCGCTACTCGTTGCGAGTCTAGCGAGTCCAATGTTAATGAATGGGGAAGCGAGTAATAGCGAGTAGTGTGAGATTTACAAATCGCAGATGTGTCTCGGAAGCTTCAGCCTGAAGCAATCCTAGTTTTGTCATTTATTTGCATTGCTCGTTTACTTTGTAAGTAATCGCTGGGAAACTCGCACAGATAAGAGTCCTGCTTTCTCCTCTGTGCTGGCTGCCAGCTCCAGGGTCCTAGAGCCTGCCTGCTGCCTGATGTAGCAGTGCTGAGATTGTTCTCAGTCTGCTCATTCCCTGTGTACAGACATGAATGTCTGTGCACAGAGATGATGTAGCAGTGCTGAGATTGTTCTCAGTCTGCTCATTCCCTGTGTACAGACATGAATGTCTGTGCACAGAGATGATGTAGCAGAGCTGAGATTGTTCTCAGTCTGCTCATTCCCTGTGCATAGAGATCTATATCTATGCACAGGGGATGTAGCAGAGAGGACATCGCGTTTTGGACTGCGTTGGACGGAAGAGGATTTTTTTAATTAAAGATGGAGTCCCTAATGGCTTTTTTTTTTATTTCTAATAAAAAATTTTCTTTGTGTTGTGTTTTTTTTAAAACAATTTAATAGAAATTCATGGCGGTCATGTCTAATATTGGCGTGACCGCCATAAATTTCGGGCTTAGGGCCAGCTGATAATACAAAGCTGGCCCTAACCTCTTTATTACCCAGCGTGCCACCGCTACCAGGGCCGCTGGAAGAGCGGGGTTCAGCGCCAGAGGATGGCGCTTCAATGAACGCGCCATCTTCTGGGGCGGCTGCGGGCTGCAATTTGCAGCGGGGGGTGCCCAGAAAGCTTGGGCATCCCTGCGCTGCGGATTCCAGCCCCCAGCTGCTTAGCTGTACCTGGCTAGACATAGAAATTGCGCGGAGCCCCACGCATTTTTTTTTTAATTATTTCATGAAATTCTGAGATTCTGACTCTGACTCTGAGACTCTGACTCTGAAATTCATGAAATAATAAAAAAAAAATGCGTGGGTCTCCGCGCAATTTCTATGTCTAGCCAGGTACAGCTAAGCAGCTGGGGGCTGGAATCCGCAGCGCAGGGATGCCCAAGCTTTCTGGGCACCCCCCGCTGCAAATTGCAGCCCGCAGCCGCCCCAGAAGATGACGCGTTCATTGAAGCGCCATCCTCTGGCGCTGAACCCCGCTCTTCCAGCGGCCCTGGTGGCGGTAGCACGCTGGGTAATAAAGGGGTTAATACCAGCTTTGTTATACAAGCTGGTATTAAGCCCGAGATTCTTAATGTCAGGCCACGTTTGACCCAGCCACTAAGAATCTCCAATAAAGGGTTAAAAAAACACAGAGAAAATTTTTTATTTGAAATAAAAAAAAAGCCATTAGGGACTCCATCTTTAATTAAAAAAAATCCTCTTCCGTCCGACATAGTCCAAAACGCGATGTCCTCTCTGCTACATCCCCTGTGCATAGATATAGATCTCTATGCACAGGGAATGAGCAGACTGAGAACAATCTCAGCACTGCTACATCATGTCTGTGAGCAGGCGGGCTCTAGGACCCTGGAGCTGCACAGAGAAGACAGCTGGACTCGGCTCGCAAAGAAACAGCAGTTACTTTGCGAGTTTCCCTGCTATCACTGGCACAGTAGCCGAGTCTAATGCAAACAATGGCAATCCTAGTTTTGTCAGCGTTTCTGACAAAACTAGGATTGATATTGATTTGCATTGGACTCGTGCGAGTAATCACTGGGAAACTCGCAGAGTACCGAGTCCTGCGAGTCCCTTACTACTCGCCGAGTAACGAGTCCTAGCGAGTGGATTCGCCCATCCCTACTTGTCATATAAAAAGCACACAAGGCCGAGGTCGGTCACGCTTGCTGCCCAGAGTCATTCAGTAAGTACTGATGTGCATACATGAACTGTGCTATGGCTGTGTTGCATTAACAGCACCTTAACATTACGGGATGCTATTGTGTAGTGTATGTCACTCACGCCCAAGTGGTGGGGTATGTAGTTCCTCGTGAAGTTAAACTATTTTCGATTGTGTTCTGGCAAATGGATGCATGACTGCTTTGACTAACTAAACCCTATCCTCATTGTCAAGTCATTTTGCCTTTGCCATACAGGATCATGTTTGAAGGATGCGTGTGTCTTTAGTTGCGTGAATCATCGGAATTGAGGACACATAGTACAGTCGTTTACCACACACAATGGGACGTTTAAGGCCAAAATCTGAAGTGCATTTGGGCGTGTGGCTTCTGCAAATGTCTGCCTCAGAAGATCCTGTGTTAACAACACATCAGGGATGTGTCTTGGACATGATGAGTATTCAATAGTGTGCTGTGTGGCGTGATATTTTGACCATGACCCACTAAAGGCTAGGGGTACGTGTATGATGTAATTGTGTCTATTTTAGCTAAAACGAAACTACAATAATGTGACCTATGTGTTTGGCCATGCCTTTTAGTCACACGTCAACATTATGGCCACGTATATGGCCTTAGCCTCATGATGTGTTGTTTGCGACAAGGGAGATGTATTGTACTGGTGGCCTAGGGGAGTAGAGTGACCAGGTTTGGTTGGCAGACACTGCAATGTTGTATTTGGGCCTTGATTGGTGATGTATATGTATGTGTGTGGTCTGGTGAGCACATTTGGGTATGGTGTGGGAAAGTGGCCAGTAGATGGTTAGGGAAGGAGGTGTTGTGTGTAGATGATGTGTGATGAAGCGTTCTTGTCCTGATGTTTCTTTTCTCATTTTTCCAGGTGTTGGTATGTGAGACGATGTTCAACCCTGATGGAGATGCTATCGTGGCTCTTGCCTTGGTGGAAGTGCAATTGTGGCTGGAGGATAGGGAATGGCTTCTGCATCGGGACTCCCGGAGCCACATGCAGCTGTTGCGTGAGCTGGAGGATCGTAGTCTGCATGATTTCAGGAACTACCTCCATATGTCCGAGGACTTTTTCACATTCCTCTTGGAACGCATAAGGCCATTTATAGCCCGACAGGACACTGTGATGAGTCGGTCTGTGCCACCTGAGGAGCGTTTGGCTGTAACTTTGCGCTTCCTGGCAACAGGTCGTTCAAGGACCGACCTGCAATACACTTTACGTGTATCACTGTCCCTGCTGAGCCGCCTGATCCCCAAGACGTGTGAGGCCATCTGGAGTAGTCTTCTGCCATCCTATATGCAGTTTCCAACAACACCCGCTGAATGGATGGATATTGCCAGAGGGTTTGACGACCGCTGGCAATTCCCAAACTGCGGCGGGGCATTGGATGGTAAGCACGTGAGGATCACCAAACCCCCAAACTCTGGGTCTTTGTATTACAATTACAAAGGATATTGTAGTGTGGTCCTCATGGCCCTGGTGGATGAGAACTATGAGTTCCTCTACGTGGACGTTGGAATGAACGGGCGTATCTCTGATGCTCCTTGGCCCAAGACCTAAGGGCAGGTGGGCTGAACTTGCCCTCAAATGATGAGACCACCCATTATTTAAACTTTGCGTTTGCGGGGGATGAAGCCTTCCCACTTCAGGCACACCTACTACGGCCATATCCCCAGAGGACCTTTACTTCTGAGCAGCGCATTTTCAATTACCGGCTATCCCGGGCCCACCGTGTGGTTGAAAATGCGTTCGGGATCATGGCCAATACATTCTGGGTTTTTCATACACGTCTGCATATGAAACTGGAATCTATTGTGTGGTAGTGCTGGCCTGCTGTGTGCTGCATAACTTCCTGCGTCGTAGGGATCGGTCATCATACATGCCGGCAAGTTATGTGGATTCAGTGGACCCCACAACAGAGGAGGTCCGTCCCGGGGATTGGCGTGCAACCGACCATGGTGTAGCGCCACTCCAGCCACTGAGCCAGGGTCGGACTCAGCAGGAGGCCAGGAACAGTAGAGACGCATACTGCTCCTACTTTAATGGCCCTGGGGCAGTGGCCTGGCAGCACCAGCAGTTTTAGGGTGGCTGGTGTTGTCAGGCAGAAACATGATGAGAAGGGTGTAGTCAACAGGGTGGCTGCACCATGTGGTTATTTTTTTGGTTTTTGTGTGTGTGCACATTCTTTAGTTAGTTAGTTAGTATGGTATTTTTGTGTGTTTTTTACTTTCACATGTTTTTGTTGTACATTATTTCTCATCATGTTCAAGTTCTTTGTGTGATGTAAACACTTTAATTTTAGGTTATTTTGTGTGTGTTGTTGACCTTATTTTTTGAGTGCACAACAATATAACTGTTCAAAACATGGATCCAAAAAACAACCTGTATGTGTCGTTACTTTGGGATACAGGGCAGTTGCACATAGCTTTATGCTGTGCACAGAGGTATGTGAATCGTGAAAATGTAGTGATGTGTTCGTGAAACATTGTGTGGTAATATGCTGTACACAGGGGTGCACCGAGCCCCACTGCCGCCTGAGCCGCACTGACTACGGGGGGGGGTGCTGTTGGAGCCTGGGGCTGCCGCCCTTCTACAATGACCGGCTCGCCACCGCCGCCTGACCCGCGGCAGTGATTGCCGGCCGCGGCCGTGGTCCCGGGGGGGGTGCTATGGATGCCTGGGGCCCCTGCCGCCCCTTCTGTGCCTCTCCCCCGGCGGTCGCCGCTTACCTCCGGTGCGCGGGGTGAGCGGCCGGCGCCATGACAGGGGGAGGCTGCTTGCATTGAGGCGCCGCCCCCTTCTGCACTGCCGCTCCCCCTGCCGGCTGCCGCCTGAATGACAGGGCTCACCTTGTCCAATGGACGGTGCGGCCCTGGCTGTACACAGGTTCAGCCCTTTGGGCCACACTGTATGGCGCAACTGTGTGTACATAGCCATTGTGATGTGTTGGCCCCACAGAGGCATATGTTCACACACATTGAACAAACAATGGTGTTTGTGGGGGACACTCCATTCAACACACACACATGTGTACACAAACATAGTTCAGTTGTGCCATGGCAGCTGTGCCATGGCATGGACCAATGTAGGCACATATGGGCATAGTGTTGTGTGTATGTTCCCACCATCAGCTACAGACGCACACATAGCAAACCATTGTGTAGTGTTAGCCACTGTCCTGAACAAAACCGCTCCTGTGATGGTTGTGCTGCTATCGTAACAGTTCATCCACAGACGCACTCAAGCACACCATGTGTATTTACCACTTCCAACTGGAGACAATAGCGCCACTGTTAGACGCTGAGCCATCGAAAGTTCAGTGAGCCAATTGTCAGGACAGTGTGACCAAACTGGACAATGCGCAGTATTAGACTCCAGAGGCTGGCAATAGGACGATTATGCGTTTCCGATGTGTTTGGGCGTGGTGTAAAACAATGTGGCACGCTATGTTTTCGCCGCACTGAAAGGTCGCCACATTCTTTGGGATTGTGGCGTGTGGAGCGGCGACGGGAGTGTACTGGATGTTTCCCGCTGTTGGTGTGGGAACTTCCGGGACGACACATCTCCTAAGGTTGAGGGCGAAATTGCGGCGTGTAAAAGCGCCCTCGGAGATCGGAGGCAACCATGAAAAACGTGCACGCGTCGCGCACGTTAGATTGCATGCAACGTTTTTGGATTCGCAGAAAAATCCACTTCTCCAGGATACATCCGCGAGATAGCAGCCGGATGGCAGATAACTGCCATCCGGCTCCATCCAGCTCCGTTCAGCCCGATAGTATCCTATGGAGCAAAACTGAGGTCCGGGCTGTCACCCCTGACAGCCCTGGACCGGATGACGCCGCAATGTGAACCCAGCCTAAGAGATCATACTGAACTATCCTATTTAATTGATAGCTTTCATTGCACAACATAACCAGGGTTTGCCATCTTTTCCTCTGACCCTCCGCCCTATTGTTCTATCTACATTGTTAAGATGGATGATATTTACATGTCTTGAATGAATCTAGAATAACATTTGGTAATAATAAGTACTGCAGTTCTGGCAAGTAGGTTTTCCTAAATATAGTCATTCTGATGAAGATTGCACATTTAGCTATATTCACCATGTATTACGTATTCTGTTAGCAACAATCCCAGCAACTGAAATAATAGCAAGAGATAAGGCAACAGATTTCAGAACCTTTCTGTCTTGTCTTATATGTCAATGCAAATATTTCTGGCACATTACTAGAAGATAACATCATGTTGTCAAATGTTTCATGTCACAATATGTGAAGAAACTCTAAGAAACTAGAACGAGATATGTAAATCTGTGATTCTGGAGAATTCTGCCCAGTACATTAGAATAGTGGTTATTTTCAGAAAATGTCAGTGATCATAGTCACGGGCAGGAATCTCCAAAGACCAACATGTAAGGCTATGTTCACACATTGCATATTTTTGCGCGCTTTTTTATGCGCGCTTTTCAAAAATACGCAATGTGCCTTTACTTTGTCATTCAGATACTGCATAAAAATACCCTGCGCTTTTATGGGAGAAAACGCAGCTGCATAAAGAATTGACATGTCAATTCTTTACGCAGCAGCGCCTGCGTTTTCTCCCATAGGGGCCGGCGTCAGCACCCGGCGTACCCGGGCAAATGCCGGGGCCCTGGCGTGACTCAGGGGCCCGCCCGCATCGCGCCGGTATTGTTATTTTACCGGCGGCGCGTTACGGTGGCTTAATTGAAACCTGTGGCCGGCCGCCAGCCCACGCTCCGCCCCCGCTTCCGGCCCGTCATTTCTGGTGCCTTTGTGCGTTCCACAGTTAGAACGCATAGAAGAGGCGCCCCTGCTCCGCCTCCTCCTTTCACTCGCCCTCCATGTGCTCCAGTCGTCAGCACCCGGGGCCTTCGTCTGGCAGGTAGGCTGCCCTGGTCGCTGTGTATGTCTTCTCCCCTGGCCGGGACTTCTGAGCACTGTCCCCCCTTCTCTCCCTCCTAATCTGAGCCGAGCGTCAGCAGCAGATCTCTACTTCCTGCACAGCGATGCAGGAGACAGTCAGAGATCTGCTGCTCGGCTCAGATTAGGAGGGAGAGAAGGGGGGTGGAAAAGCAGCACTAAGAGGACCATAGCAAGTGGCAGATCACACAGGGGCCCCCTGTCAGGGGCAGATCACACAGGGGCCCCCTGTCAGGGGCAGATCACACAGGGGCCCCCCTGTCAGGAGCAGATCACACAGGGGCCCCCCTGTTAGGGGATAAGTGCACAGCGCACAAATGGGTGCAGGGGAGAGACACAGCGCACAGGGGGGAAATGGGTGCAGGAGGGTGAGAGACTGTGCACAGGTGGAGACTGCACAGGGGGAAAAGATATGCATGGAGTGGGAGAGACTGTACACACGGGGGGGGGGGGAGACTGAATAAGAGGGATTATATCTGTGGGGGAAGGTGTGTGCGTGTGTGTATAATATATACAGTATATATATATTATATATATATAAGATATTACAGTCTGCAGTGCAATGTTTATAATATCATATATTTACACATAGAGCAGTATATGTTAAAGGGGGCCCACTAAGACTCTTTCGCCCGGGGCCCACAAAAACCTGGAGCCGGCCCTGGGGCCGGCGCTGCTGGATCTGATGTCGCAAAGGGGGAGGAAGAATCCTGCTTCCTCCTCCCCTCTGTGACATTCTGCCAGCCCCCATTTGATCTCGCAGTGTATTAATATACACTGCGAAATCAAAATTAAACAAAGCCAGAGGTATGAAAAATATTAAAGAATTCATACTTACCCTTTCCGACGCCTTTTCGCGATCTCCGGTGCAGAGGTAAGGCGAAGTGCAGTCCTGCCAGGACCTGGCATGATGTCAGAGTGATGTTCCGGGTGCTGATTGGCCGCTCGCGGTCATGTAATACATATCACATGCCCGTAGCGTCACTCTGACTGTGCTGTTCCCTTAATATCTTCATATAGTTCAATCCACTGTTTCATTGATATCTGTTTCATACTTGTCTGCTGCCACCTGCTGACCAGTAGCTTTGTGTCACTCCCTCGCTCCTCCTTTCATGCCTTCTAGGATGTGGGAGTGTTCTGCAGCCTTGTGTACTACCTCACTTCCTGGCATCCATTTTACTCTAGCTACCAGTGTGGGAAGGACACATATTCTTGGGCTGCAGAAAGCAAAGTCTTTTGACCAGCAGCAGCTTCAGCAGTGGCTCCAGGGGTGAACACCCACAAGACAATTACCCTACTGCTACTTGTACCATCTGCATTGTATCATCATACTGTCTTCTGGCAAGGTTTAATAAACCACCGCTGATTCATCTCTATGTCCACGCTTGACTCCATCCATCCGAAGCTGCACTTGGTCCTGTCTGCCTCGCTTCAAGGATAAGAAGGTAATACTTCTCACACCATAACTTACTGCGCACCTTCATTCGCCTTAAGCGGGGACAGAACAGTCAAAAGACTGCTTTAAACCAGCCAAAAACACTTACCTTAAACTCATTATCCAGCCACAGACTCCCTAAGAATCCAGCACCTCACTGTGGAATCTGTCCGGCAACCGCTCTCGCTTGGATAAGTGCTAGGGGATCCCTCATCCACCAGGCCTGAATCACATCTCTGCATTATAAAGGAATAGTTGAGGCACCCAAAGTTTCCCTCCATCCTACGCCACATTGCTGCAGATTGTCGAACTGGAAAACCCCGCGATTCTTCTAAAACACCTTGGAAATCTTATTAGTGCGTCTTAACGGAGCTGCACCGCGATTTCCAGACCCCAATTACAAAGTTTAGTTTCTTAAAGAGACAGCGCTCCTAAAATCAAAATGGCCGAAAAAGACCTTGCACAGTCCCCAACTACTGAAACGGGACAAACACAACCCGACACTATCCACGATGAAGAGCAGGAAACAGAATGCCATATTTCTCACCAGCAGGAAACTAGATCTCACAGAACAACTTCATCTAGACACTCCTCTCGGTCATCAAGAGCATCATCCTCAAGAAGCTTAGCCCTGAGTGACAGAATACTAGAAACCCGTATAAGAGCAGAACAATCCAAAGTGAGACGTTCCTTCGCAGAAAGGGAAGCAGAAGCGGAGGCCAAGAGGGCAGAAGCGGAGGCCAAGAGGGCAGAAGCAGAGGTTCAGATAAAGATTCTTCATTCAAGGATGGAAGAGGAAGTTGCGTTAGCTGAAGTGAAGCTACTCGAGCAAGCATTGAGCCAAGGTCCTGATCCAGTTCACTCCCTTCCGCAGGAAACAGACGATCCGGTTG
The DNA here is from genome assembly GCA_033576535.1 of Allobates femoralis. Lineage (NCBI taxonomy): Eukaryota > Metazoa > Chordata > Amphibia > Anura > Aromobatidae > Allobates > Allobates femoralis. Next base: position 458,972,905 of record JARQOC010000003.1, read on the forward strand.
ATCGCACCAGAGACTACGTGCTGAACCAGTTACCTGAGTCAACCCCAGGCTACATCACAGTCCAAGCCAACAACGCTGAGATCTCCAAGTCAGCTCTACCCACAGCACCCGAGCAAGTTAATGACAGTCACCAGGAGTTGCCTTCTCAAATGAAGTCACTACAGCAAGCTGGCTACCAAGCATTTCTCCATCTACCTCCACAGCTCGAACAGCAGTCATCAGAATCTACAGAGGCTAAACCACAGCTCAACCCTGCTGCAACATCATTCTACCCGGAAACATCTCGCCCTTTCACGCCAGGCAATGCACACGTCCAAAGGGCATCACAAGTTGTCGTGGCAACAAGCAGTGAGGAATCCAATATGTCGGAGTTTGCCAGGTTTATGGTGAGCAGAGAGCTAATCAACACCAGCCTTTCAAAATTCGATGATTGTGCAGAGAGCTACAGTGCTTGGAAGGCAACCTTCAAGGCAGCAATCGCCAACCTCAGTCTCACCGCAGAACAGGAGCTCGACCTCATGATCAAATGGTTGGGTCCAGATTCTACAAACCGTATCAAGAACCTTAGAACAGTTTACATGGGACAAGCAGGAGCAGGTCTCGCTGCTGCCTGGCAAAGACTGGAACGCACCTTCGGCAGCGCAGAAGCAATAGAAAAGGCCCTATTCAAGAGACTTCAGAACGTCCCGAAGATCAACCTCAAGGAGGTCCACAAGCTTCAAGACCTAAGTGATTTGCTCATGGAGCTGGAGCTCGCGAAAAGGGACCCTCGTCTGTCCGGCCTGTGTTATCTAGATACAGCACATGGAGTTAACCCAATCGTGATGAAGCTACCATTCAGTCTGCAGGAGAAGTGGGCAACATCAGTCACAAAGTACAAGAGAGTGCATGGCGTCACCTTTCCCCCATTCATCCATTTCTGCAGGTTCATTGACGACCAATCCCAGATGAGGAACGACCCCAGCCTTGACTTCCTACAGCTTAACACTGCAACGTCAACTACACCATCATCGAAGTATGAAGGTGTCATACAGAAACGTAGAGACTTTGAGAACTCTGTGAGTGTAAGAAAGACTAATCTCCCATCACCTGTGGTATCCACCGGTACACCGTACACCCCATCATGGGGAGACAAGTCCTTCAATCAGGAATGTCCCATTCACAAGAAACCTCACTCACTGAGCAGGTGCAGAGGGTTCAGGTCCAAGGCCCTTCAGGAGCGCAAGAAAGTCCTCACCGAGCTGGGGGTATGTTTCAGATGCTGCGCTTCGGTGGAGCATATGGCCAAGGACTGTGAAGCTATCATCAAGTGTGAGGAGTGTAATAGCGGAGAACACACCTCAGCTATGCACCCGACCCCGTTCGCCAGAGATTCACCGACTGCAGTCTCTGCTATCGCTCCCACTCCAAGTCACGGCGGGGAGCAACAGAAACAGTCTAACACCGCCGCAGCCGTCTCATGCTCATGCTCTGAGGTATGTGATGAGGGTCAAAGGAGAAAGAGTTGTGCCCGAATATGTCTAATCAAGGTCTATCCAGAAGGACTTCCAGAAAAGGCAGTGAAGATGTATGCCATAATAGATGACCAAAGCAACCGGTCTTTGGCAGGACCCAAGTTCTTTGAAGCCTTTGGTATTAAAGGTCCATCAGAACCCTACACCTTAAATACCTGTTCAGGCCGTATAAAGACTAGTGGCAGGAGAGCACGGGGATTCATTGCTTCTCCTATCAATGGAGACACCGAAATACCCTTACCAACTCTTATTGAATGTGACCAAATACCTAATCACAAGGATAAGATTCCTACTCCCGAAGCCGCACTTCACCAACCACACTTGAGGCACCTGGCCAGTGTTATTCCTCCTATGGATGTCAATGCAGAGGTTCTGCTCCTGCTCGGCAGAGACAATCTAAGAGTACACAAGGTGCGTCAACAGTGTAATGGGCCCGACTATGCACCTTACGCCCAGAGACTGGACTTAGGATGGGTAGTCATAGGGAATGTATGCGCAAATCGTTCAGAGATTAATTCCTTCAAGACTTACGTACATGGGGATGGACGCACTACCCTTATCAAGCCCAAAATGAGAGAGCACAGCGTCGCCTTTATGGACAAAGATCTTCACAAGACCCATCCATGAACTTGTTCTGTTGTCACTCGTCAAGAGCATTCCTGCCGGATGAACAGTACAAGTCTCGAACCTTGAGTCTTCTTCGATACAGACTTGACTTATGTTTAATGTTGCATTTAACATGCTTTTTCTTTACAGGTTGTTTTAGCTAGAGACTCTAGTAGTGAAATCCCCAAAGTGAATTTCAGACGGGGAGTGTGCTGTTCCCTTAATATCTTCATATAGTTCAATCCACTGTTTCATTGATATCTGTTTCATACTTGTCTGCTGCCACCTGCTGACCAGTAGCTTTGTGTCACTCCCTCGCTCCTCCTTTCATGCCTTCTAGGATGTGGGAGTGTTCTGCAGCCTTGTGTACTACCTCACTTCCTGGCATCCATTTTACTCTAGCTACCAGTGTGGGAAGGACACATATTCTTGGGCTGCAGAAAGCAAAGTCTTTTGACCAGCAGGAGCTTCAGCAGTGGCTCCAGGGGTGAACACCCACAAGACAATTACCCTACTGCTACTTGTACCATCTGCATTGTATCATCATACTGTCTTCTGGCAAGGTTCAATAAACCACCGCTGATTCATCTCTATGTCCACGCTTGACTCCATCCATCCGAAGCTGCACTTGGTCCTGTCTGCCTCGCTTCAAGGATAAGAAGGTAATACTTCTCACACCATAACTTACTGCGCACCTTCATTCGCCTTAAGCGGGGACAGAACACTGACATAAAGCTAGGTCCTGGCAGGACGATATGTTGAGCCCTAGGGCGTGGGGTACTCGGGTATCAGGCGGCAGAGGGTTAACTTTGTCATGGGAAATGGCGGCCGTGCCTGATCCCGTGTCCTGGGTGACACTTCAAAAGGGGGGATTATTTACAAGTCTATAGTTTGTCGTGACACCACCTGCAGTGTCTGGTGATGTGCACCAGCGCCGCTACAGTCTGCCGGAAGCCGATGTGATTGCAGCCAAGATGGTGTGGTCCTCCGCAGGCAGGACTGGGACCTCCGGGGCAGCGTAGTGAGAAGGGGAGCAGCTTGGAGTGGAGCTGGGATCGTGTGGAGAGCGTTAGTACTGACTCTACGATCCAGGGCACTGACGGGTGACCGGGCTGCACAGTGGGTTCCCACAGCAAGTGGGTATAAGGCCTCCTCCGCTTTGTGTAGTTTCTGAAGCACAGCCTGCTGCAGCCTGACTTGCCTCCACTCTCTTCCTTTGCCTGTGTCTCTCTCTCCTCCTGTGTGGTCTCCGGGATGACCCTCTCTGGACACTGCGGCTGGTCTGCCGTGTCTGGCTTCCTCTCTTGACCCACCTGGGAGACCAGGTAGCTGAAGCTTCCACGGTGCGACAGGGTTTTCTGTGGGCCTATAGTCCCCCACAGGTGCAGATCCCAAATATCTGGCGTTTCTCCTGGGACAAACCCTCTCGAGTTCCTCGCTCCCTTTCCTGTTCTGAGCTCCCTGCCTTCAGTCCCACTTAGGCTTGTGGGACACAGAAGGGCCACTCCGGGTCACTGGTTCTGGCCTAATTACAGCACCGACCACCAGGACGTCCTTGCAGCTCTCCTAGCGTCTGCACACTCTGACTAACTCCTCCCCCAGCAGCAGTATTTATTGGGGATCTTGCCTAAAGTCAGCAAGTGAAGCCCCCCTTACTGTGACGGGATGGAAGGTGTTGTATGTAGTAGGTACCTGCTGTGGAAACCAACTGTGCATTAGAGAGATCTGTGGTTACCTGTGTGAGCAGGGCGCCACATATACATTGCCTTGCCTCTGCACCAGAGTCTGCGAAAAGGCGTTGGAAAGGGTAAGTATTCATTGTTTATTATTTTTAATACATTTGGCTTTGTTTAATTTTAATTTCGCAGTCTATATTAATACACTGCGAAATCAAATGGGGGCGGTGACACATGGCACAGAGGGGAGGAGGAAGCAGGATTCTTCCTCCCCCTTTGTGACATCAGATCTCCCCCGGGCCGTAAAAAAGTGCAGTGTGTGAAAAGCACTGCTTCTTTTTTTGCGTGGGTAAAAAAAGCACCTGTGCAAAAAAACACAAAAAAGCGCACTGTGTGAACGTAGCCTTAAAATAATTAGGCTATGTGCACACACTGCATTTTATGTGTTTTTCATGCACTTTTTGGTGCCATTTTGTCAAAACTCTGCATGCCTATCCTGAAGCCAGCAAAGTCAATGAGAATTCTGAAGTATTGGACACATGGTACTTCTTTTTTCCTTGCAGATTAAGTACAGATTTGCAGCAGATAAAAATCTGCAGCATTTCAATTGATGGGGTGCTTTTTGCAGCATTTTTGTTCACAGTTCATCTTTTTGAAGCAGATTTATTGCGTTTAAAAAAAAATATGCTTTATGAAATGCTCTAAAAATATTTCTGGATACCAGATCTCTCTCTCACTCTCTTTCCTCCCCCCTCCCTCCCCTCCCATCCTCCGGAGGGAAAAATGCACCAAAAACGCACCAAATACTTAACGTGCGCACATAGTTTTACTGAATTATCCTACAGGTATACAAGCTAAGACTGCTGTTCACCCCCTGTATGATCAAGTATTTGATTCCTAAATGTTCCACATCGAAATTTCATCTCTAAAGGTACCTTTACGATGGGAATAGGTCCGGTCTTTATGGCATGGCTGAAATTATTATACAAACACCCAGTGGCTAGACTGAGAGTTAATGGGGAACATTCAGATATATTCAACATGTACAGGGGAACGAGGCAGGGTTGTCCCCTTTCTCCGCTGCTGTTCGCCATGGCCATAGAGCCGTTAGCTGCTGTGCTGAGGCGGTCGGGGGCGGTGAAGGGGTTCCGATATGGTGTGGTGGAAGAAAAGGTGGCGTTATACGCTGATGATATTCTCTTGTTTTTACAAGACCCTCAGGATTCATTGCAGGGTGCGATAGATATAATTAATAGATTTGGTTTACTATCTGGGTTGCAAATTAACTGGGACAAATCTCACATCCTGGGAGTAGATGCCCTAGATGGTTCAGATGTTGAGCAGGTAGAACGTACTGTGAGGCACCGCCGGCATAATCCTCATGGCCGGGGCGCATCACATGCAGGATCAGGAGCATCCTGTGCACACTGGCCGGTTTTCCTGTGATAATGCTGTTTGAACCTATCCTGAACACAATGAGGTTTAAGGTGACTAATGAGTGGCTCATGAGATCGAGGAAGCCCTGAGGAAAGGGATGTAGTGAGTGATTGCTGATAGCCCAGGTGGGTGTGTCAGGTGGGTGTGTCCGGACGAATAGCAGCCCAGCTGGGTGACTCAGTGTGGGTGTGGCCGACACGATAAGAGTCAGCCAGCTGAGTGATTGAAAGATTCATTCTCAGCCAGAGATCAGCCTGAGAGCATGTGGGCTAGTTTCCAGCCAAGTGCAGAGCAGTCCAGAGGCTCTGTGTGAACCTGAAGGGAGCAAGCTAGCTCCATACCGGTAGCCAGGACTTGGGTCGTTACAGCACCTGGTGTGGGGAAGCCGTGGCTGACCTGGTGGACGCTGGACTGGACGTGGGGTGAAACACGTCCAGGAAGGAGCCCGTGGGGGAGGCTTGGCCAACCCGTGATCCGTGCCCGGTAAGACAGCAGTTCCGTGTAACGGAATGAGCTGTGTGCGTGATTAATGCCAGGCGGGCATAACCGCCATTGGGTCCGACTAGGCAGTCGGTAGAGGACCCGTAGACGTATGAAAGGGCTTAGGTGACAGTGCCCTGAATGAAAGACGATGGCCTATGTGTAACAGCCACGTATAATGTTGTGGGGGAGAGTGACCCAGCCAGTGTGGATGATGCATTGGAGGCGATCCGTCCCTGTGGGACGAGAGGGAGGCTTGCCCTGCTGCTTGCAGAGGGTACCCGTCCCTCAACCACGGCCTCTAATGGTGTGGGTGTGCCTGTGGTGCCAGACACAGGGGTAATAGGGCTCCTAGTAGGTAACGGATGAGTTTCCCGGGTACTAAGGTTTGCCAATCCCTGTAATGGACCCAGGAGAGCCACAGTCCATGGATGATGGGCTGTGAGCATGTGGAAGGATGCGTGTGATCCATGGACGTTTGAATGATGGATCACATACGGTATGTAAGGACCTGGTCAGGCAGGAATCCTGACTACGGGTAAATGGTATATCATCATGCTGGGTGACTAAAGTCAGGCGGCAGGTACCGCCATTGGGACCCACAGGGCCCATTGAGGCGTATGTAACGAAGGTCAGAAGCAGGGGTTAAAAAGGGCTCCTAGAGTGGGGACACCATGGTTGAACCAGGTGGGCGCTGACCTGGACGTGGGGTGAAACACGTCCAGGAAGGAGCCCCTTGGGGATACATGACATACCCGGTACTCAGGTTGCTCAATCCCTGTTATGAACCCGGAGGGGTCATCGTTGTAATGTAACGTAGCTATTGATGTATAGTGTAAGTAGGCTGGAGGCCGTAGCCACCACAGGAGCTGTTAGTAGAGCTCCAATGGGGACAGAGAGATGGTTAGAGGTCCTGGGTTACAATAAGATGTCATGTGCAATAAGTGTTATGTAATGTTATATGTAAATGTATGGTGTATTTATGTATGGTGTTTATAATCAATGTGATATGTGTCAAACATGCTACCCGGGTTATGTTATTAATATGTGAAAAATAAACGGGTAGACATTGGTTAACTTATAAACACGTGTTTGTTGTCGTTATGCAAGCGGGTTCCCCGGTTGCTACCTCACAGTACGCAACTCAAACTAGTAAGGGAATTCAAATATCTTGGTATTAACATAGCACTACCATTGAGGGACTATCTGCAATTGAACATAAACCCGATACTTGGGAAGTTAAAGGATAAAGCGTCTACGTGGAGTAAAATGCGCCTCTCGGTGGTGGGACGTACCAACTTACTTAAAATGGTGCTCATGCCCAAATTGTTATATGCACTACATAATTCCCCGGTGTGGATTCCTCAGCCGATATTCCAACGTGTCAATGCTATCTTTAGAGATTTGGTGTGGGGCGGGGGACAGCCAAGGATCAAACTGGAGACTCTTCAAAGGCCAAAGGAGGAGGGAGGTTTGGCATTACCAAATTCATGGATATATTTTTTGGCGGCACAGTCCCAACATATTAGAGGGTGGGCACAAAGGGCAATAAAGGGAACTATTCAGGAAGTCTTGGAGCGGCATCTTAAAACACGCCCTTTGGTAACAGGTTTAGAGTCAGGGCTGTTTAGACGGATGGATAAAAAATACCCGACATGTGAATTAGTTTATAAAGTATGGATGAGAGTGAAGAAGGTTAGAGGATTGACGGGTCTGACAATGTACACTCCGATATGGGATAACGAACATCTAGGCGAATTCTATGGGATGGGTGACCTAAAAGACTGGAAGACAAAGGGAGTGCAGTTTGTCTATCAACTGATGAATGATCAGGCTCTCAAAACCCTAGCAATGCTAAAGGAGGAATTTCACTTGTCAGACAAACACGGTTACCAGTATATGCAGGTTAAACACGCATTCCTTCAACAGAGGAAAAAGGGGACCATGGTTATCCAGAAAGATATTATCCTCGACTACATCTGCAAAGAGGGGCGTACTAAAGGGGTTATATCTGAGATTTATGCCGCTCTACTTCACACCTTTTTGCTGAAATACCCTGTTGCGGTGAAGGAAAGATGGGAGGCAGACGTTGGTAATATAGAGGACGACAAATGGGAGTCCATCTTAGAGTATATTCCCAAATTATCATTAAATGAACCGGCTAGAATGTCCCAACTATTTCTCGTACATAGGGCATACAGATCACCTGAATTTTTGTATAAAATAGGGGTGCGGGAGACCTCGGAATGTACGAGATGCGGAGCTGAAGCCGCTGTTTGGGGCCGGGACCTGATATATATAGAAAATGTATATGTTTTGTATGAATAATTTGTTATTTGTGCTTTTTCATTAATAAAATATATCTTATTAAAAAAAAAAAAGGTACCTTTACACACCGCCACTGTGCCTAGCAACAGGTATCCACCGCACGTGCACGCGCACGTTTTTAACGGTGGATGCCGATGCCGCATATACACGCCGCCATTGCGGTGTCAACTGGAGGCATCTTTGTTCCCCGGAAGTTCCGACAGATCCTGCGGCTTACTTCCTGTTGAATAACTTCCCCGCTTTACACGCTGCTACCACAAAGGAATATGGGCGTACCTGTGCAGCAGGTACAACACATAGGCGTGCCACACTGTTACGCCGCGCCCAAACTGCAACCATTGGCCAACACAATAGAGTTCTGATTGGTCAGGGCGCGAAGGGCGGATGGCGAATACATGACGCAATAGTGTTTGCATTGTCGGAATAGGCGCTTGTGGCGTAGCGAAGTGTGCCGATATGCACTTAGGAGACGCTCATGCGTCACACAGGAGCGTTTTACAGTCACACAGTCAGTGCGTTACAATAACTAAGTGTTTTGCTATGTGTGCGTCTGGATCTAAATGTGTGAATAGAGCCACAATGCAGATAGCATATGTGCCAACATAGGTCAATGGCATTGAGCAGCTACCATGTCTCCACTACACTATGTGTGTGTCTGCACATGTGCTGCACTACTTAGTTAAACCTACATGCCTCACAATATCATGTGCTGCATCAATGTGTTGTGTCCAGGTGACACTCTGCCCACACCACACCACTACGGTTTTGTACACTCATTTGTCACATACACTGTTGACCCAATACCTTAACATGGCTCTTGCCTACCCACACATAATGTGTCTCGTACCCAGCCATAGGTGCCAATGGGTGTCAAAGCACTGGGCACAACCCAAACCTTGATCATGCTGCCCTCAATCCCCAAGGAATCAGGCCCACACATAGTAATTTGGATCCACAAAAATATATAACTAACTAACTAAAACATGTGCACACCAGAAAATACTCAAAGAAACAAGCATGGTGCAGCCACCCTGCTGTGTACACCATGGCCACCATTTGGTCTCCTCCCAACACCAGCCCCACTACACGTGCTGGTTCTGCCAGCCCACTGCCCCAGGGCCATTAAAGTAGGAGCAGTATGCGTCTCTACTGTTCCTGGCCTCCTGCTGAGTGCTCAGCGGCTGGAGTGGCGCCACACCATGGTCGTCATCACGCCAAGCCCCTGGACGGACCTCCCCTGTTGTGGGGTCCACAGAGTCTACAAAACTTGCCGGCGTGTATGATGCTCGATCCCTACGACGCAGGAAGTTATGCAGCACACAGCAGGCCAGCACTACCGCGTCAATAGATTCCAGTTTCATATGCAGAGGCGTATGAAAAACCCAGAATGTATTCGCCATGATCCCAAACGCATTTTCAACCACACGGCGGGCCCGTAATTGAAAATGCGTCGCTCAGAAGTAAGGGTCCTCTGGGGATATGGCCGCAGTAGGTGTGCCTGAAGTGGGAACGCTTCATCCGCCACAAACGCAAAGTTGAGATGATGGCTCGTCTCTTCATTTGAGGGCAAGTGCAGGCCACCTCTCCTTAGTTCTTGTGCCAAGTCGCAGTGGGCGAACACACCCCCATCTGAGATTCGCTCGTTCATGCCAACGTCCACGTAGAGGAACTCATAGTTCGCATCCACCAGGGCCATGAGGACTATACTAAAATACCCTTTGTAATTATAATACAAAGAGCCCGAGTTGGGGGGTTTAGTAATTCTCACATGCTTACCATCCAAAGCGCCACCGCAATTTGTGAAGTTCCAGCAGCTTTCAAAGCCTTGGGCTACTCGCATCCATTCTGCGGATGTTTCTGGCAACTTCATGTAGGATGGCAGCAGAGCACTCCAGATGGCCTCACACGTCTCGAGGATCAGGCGGCTCAGCAGGGACAGTGATACACGTGGCATGTATGTGAGGTTGGTCCTTGACCGGCATGTAGCCAGGAACCGCAAAGTAATCGCCAAACGCTCCTCAGCTGATACAGATCGACGCATGACAGTGTCCTGACGGGCTATCATTGGCCCTACGCGCTCCAAAAGGAAGTTGAAAGAGTCCTCGGACATACGGAGGTAGTTTTGAAAGTCATGCGGATTATTATCCTCCAGCTCACGCAACAGCTGCATGTGGCTCCGGGTGTCCCGGCGGCAGAGCCAATCCCGACTCCACACACGTCGTTGTCTGCGACGCATCAACCTTTCATATCTGTCCTCCATCCACAGTTGCTCTTCCACCAACGCAAGAGCCATGATAACACGTCGATCACGATTATACTGCATCTCCTGTATCAGCACCTGTATATGATAAACATACATAATCAGGAAATAGAACAATATGGTCACATGTTTGCATATAAAGTAAGCCGCACAATACTTACTGTAGCCTGGCCAGTAGGGAAAAGCATATTTAAACAGTCGTGTGTGCACAACACACATCCATTTTAACATTGCAAGACCATCAAGCACAAGTGGCCGGGAAACAAACGAAAAAAACTCACTGATCAGCCCCGTCCATCCTTCTATACTTGTTAGTGGTGCAAAAAGTTTAACATGACGCCATATCTGTGTCAAAAATTTACATGTGTCACCACAAAGAACGTCTATACATGTCAGACAAACAATGTAGGATACCATATATTTACACTTCTACAGTCTGTAAGTATGAACGTACCCCAGCCTTTGTGGGTGAGTAATCGCAGATGCCACAAAGAACAGTATACATGACTCATCCTGTAGTGATGGCGGGCCGCATGTGTTTGCAAGGGGGGACCTCCACATCTACACATTCTGTGATGCCTCAAGCCTCAATCCATGCCTGATCCTAGCCATGTAGGTCCCACTGTGTGTAGACCCCAAACAGTACGATTTCTCCGCTAAATTGCCCATCTTTGCAAACAAACACTCAAGCATCCAGCAGCCATGATCCTGTATGGCAAATGGAATCAAACACATTACTTGGAAAAATATAATGTGGCATTGTAGGTGCACAACCGGCTTTGCTAAGGTTTTTTTTTTTAGTTTGTAGCCAAACTACACAGAAAACACATGGGTGTCACATACAGTGCACTATTGCATCCCAAAGACTATTTGGCATAATGTTTCGAGACGCTGATACCTCCATGTCTGCACACAAATACTTACTTAATGACTCTGGGAAGCAAGCGTGACACCCATCCGCCGTGAGCTCTTTTTGTGTGTGAAAGCACCCAATCACGACGCTTTGTCGTCACGAAATCAGCAGGCGCATGGGAGCTCACAGGTGTTTCCAAGTAATGTGCCTAATTGGTGTGTGATGATTGGTCCGGCTCAGGATAAATTTCCCCTCTTGTCTGCCATTCCCTGTCCAGAAGGGAATGTGCATTGAGCTAGTGGTGTCTACGATTCCTTTCTCTGTTGGATCTACGGTAAGTGTAGTCCCATGGTTATGTTTTTTGTCTGCTATTGCTTTGGATGAGACGCGGTTTCTGTATGTACATGCAGCTTGGGCGCAATGTAAGTCAGGTCAGGTAGCGCCATGTGGAAGTGTCTTTAGTGTCTTGAAACTAGTGTTTAAGGCTACATTCATATTTGTGTTCCCCTCCGCAGTGTTTTGCATAGGGGATCTGCAATGTGCCTGCAGCAACGCAAGTCCCTATCTTTTTAATGTGAGTGCACGGTGCTGCACATGACCGTGCGCAGCCATTCCCTGCCATATGTGATCTGTGCACAGGCGGGTGCCTGCGCACAAATCACCCAGTGTTGTCTGCACCAGAAATGCAACATGGCGCGTTCATGGTGTGTGCGAAACTGGGTGATTTGTGTGCAGCCAGGTGCCTGCACACAGATCACATATGGCAGTGAATGGGTGGCCATGGTCATAGCTAGGGACTTGGGGTTCTGCGGGCACATTGTGGATCACCTCCGCAGAACGCTGCAGAGGGGAATGCAAATGTGAAGGTAGCCTTAGAAGCCAAACTCTCTGCATGACACATTGTTAAATAGTTATGTAGCCATGTTTCAGCCCAGTTTGTTATGGTGTTGTGTAGTGCTACTTCTTTTAGCCTGTGTGGTTTTGAGTATGATCTTGGCCCATCTTGTCCCTTTGTTAAATTTAACTAATAAAGACCAGAGCCATACATCACTTCACATCACAGCTTATTGAATGCTCATTCTTCAAGGGTGTACAACATGCCAACATACATCATCCACACATGTTTGTTCCGTGCAACCTGAGTGGTGGTTGATCTTCTTTTTTGTGCGATGTATGCTGCCCATGTGTTGCCCATGAATGTTTATATATGTCATTTTTCAACAGATGACTGGGTATTCGGAGTTTGTGACCCAACTCCTTGCCTTGTATCAGGAGCACGAGTGCCTGTGGCGGACGGCGATGCCGGAGTATCACGACGCGGCAGCGCGGGCTGCGACCTACAAGCCTCTTGTGGAGCTGGCACAACGCCTCCGGCCCAACAAGAGGTGGGACGCACGCCAAATATATGATAAGATGAAAGGTCTGCGCTCCGTGTTCCAGCGAGTTTTCCGCCAATACACCGAGGCACGGTCCGGGGCTGGAGGTGAGGAGGTACCCAAGCCCAAATTGTGGTATTATGACCTCCTCAACTTCACCCTGGGCCAAGAGAGCTCGCGTGGAATGTGGAGCAGCCTGCGCCGGCGCGCGTCCTCTGTAGGCCCAGCCCAAGAAACATCCCCGCCGCAGGAGGTGGGTAATTGTCTTGGGGGGGGAGGGAGACCATGTTTGCTACACAGGTGTGTTTGGTTGCATGCTTTTCCCAAGCACACTTCTCCATTGGTGGTAACTTAGAATTGTTCATGTGTGGAGTTATTTGCTTTTTGGGTATGTGCCCACAGTGGCATTTCAACACATTCCGTGAAACTCCAACAATGGTGGTCGGCCACTCATTAACATTACAGTAGCTAGGTTATTTTTCTATTTGGAGGTTGATATTGTGAAAACAATGTCTGATTTGGGTTGTATAAGGCCAATTTGACACAAATGACCGATGGAACACAGCCATGTTTCATGGCTTTGCGTCATTGAGTGTTTTGAAATTGCAGTAGGAACTTACATTTTTTTGGGAAATTGTAAGGCTGCCCAGCATGGCCTCCCAGCTGGTAAAAGGCAGCATAAAGATCCTGTGGGCACATACCGTGTTTTTTGGGTTGTGGTTAGGTGTTCTTGTTTCTTATTTTCCTACATTATTTGCTGGCGCAGGTGAGTAAGGGTCACTAGTGCGGGTGTTACCCATTTGAACCTTGCTCCTGATCTCTGTTTCGGTGCTGCGGGAGAGGTTCTGTTGTGTGGTGGAGCGTGGGTATGGGTTTTTTGCGCTTGACATCAATGTTCTTGCTTCGTGGTTTTGATGTTTTTTCTTTCTGGTTTCTTCTGTAGGCCCCTCAGCTGCCTGGCTCCAGTGATTATGACTCAGCAGATGGCAAAGCTCTCCCTACTACATCTGCGGGAGAGCCAGTGGCCGGAACCAGTGGTGGGGAGCCGGCCCCAGGGCCCAGCTCTGCAATTAGACGAAGAAGAACACCTGCCCCACCAAATACGGAGCTGGGTACCTGGGCCAAAAAAGTGTTACTTGATGAAGAACGAACATCCGGCTCTGGTTTCGGCCACATGACCAGCAAAATGCTGGGTCGGATGGAGCCAGAGCATAGACACATCGCTGAATGGGCCATTACTCGTGTCCTGGAGGCGGGCGTAGTTGGGTCTCTGCGATGGGGGGGGATGATGACGCTCCCCCTCAAGACCACCCCTTTGCCCACTGCGCCCGCCCAACGCAGGGTGAGGAGGACCCAACCTCCGGATATCCCACCTCCCCTAGAAGATCTGCCAGAAGACAAGCACTCTCTCAGGGAGGGTGGGTCTACCATGAGAGGGTGGGGGAGGAGCCATTGTCAGATCCAGCAGAGGATGCTGATGACATCGGACACTACTAGCCAATGCACTCTATTGCCCCAATGGACTGCCTGCAGGCCTTTAAATGAACATTGTGGGGTATGTGGGCCCCAAACTTTCAAGGGCCAGGATGTGCCCGTTTTTATTTTTGGTTATGTATGTTAATTTTGTTTAAAAAATTTGGAAAAAATATAATCCACCCAAAAAAAATAAAAAAGTATTGTTGAAAAATGTCCTTCTCTGTGTTACCAACACAAGTATGTGGAGTGGGCGTGGGGATGTGTTGTCAATTTTGGGTGACATTGAGCCCACATTATGGCCAATGTTGGGAGTGATGGGACACAATGTTGTCTGGTGAAATAGGTACCTACATCAAGCAGGAAGCCAACTATGGGTCTGACAGATCTTTCCATTTGTAGTGTCTCACCCAAACATGTGTGTGTTGTCAGAAAGGAGCACACAGGATTTAAGGCCAAAAGTTTTTATTGACACATGTGTGCCACACAGTGGCCAAACCATAGACAATGGTGACTTGTTTGAGGAGGAGCCACAACTCACTCCTCAAACTCACCATGGTCCCAATGTGGGACACTGGAAAAAGATCAACGGGGCCTAAAAACACAAATGCCAACAAGGCAACATCATGACCTAAATGTCCAACATGGACAACAGTAGCCATGGCCATATTAGCTCATTATTCCTCCTGGGCAGGTGCCTGGAAGGCCATGCCGCCATGTTGTTGCTGGAGAACGGCAATCATGGCAACCAACCGGGCAAGATGTCGCTGCCCGCGTTGGTGTGCCCTCTCCAGCAGTTCCCCCACCTCCTGGTGTGCAACCACAAGGTCCTGTATAGTAGTGACACCTGTAGGGGAAATTAGACAGACATTACTTTTATACAGTAGCAAGACATGCATTTCTGACTCACACTACATGATAGTACTTACGGTGTTCCTCACCATCAGCATTCCCATGCGGAGGTGATGGCGAGGGGCTCAGCTGCCACCCACCAGCCTGTGCACCTTCGACCTCTGCAAGTAATATAATGGGAAAACACGTCACAAATAGCAAATACTGATGTCCACACACCCCAAACCAAAAACCATTGTCAAGGCCGTATTCATCTAGAACAACAATTAATACCATAGCTAACAAAGCTAGGTGCAATAGGAGGATGAGGGGACATGGCCAACACACGGCTCTCCACAGAGCTACACACACTTGGAGGTGCTGTTACTACAGCTCTGGGGGGGTGTGGCCACAGGATGGGGCTGTGTGGCACAAGGGCGCCAGGACTGGGAGAAGTGAAAGATTCAGGCACTGCAGGTGCCGCCATGTGCTCACCCTCTGGCTCTGGGTATGGTGGAGTCCCGGATGGGGAGGGTGCTGCTGGGCCCTCGGGGACCAGTGGTGTAAGGGGCCCAGTGCCCCTAATAGACTGCTCCAACATCCCCTACACTGACCTACAGCTCCACTCCAAGCTGCCCCTTCACACTATACTGCCCTGGAGAACCCGCTCTGCCTGTAGGTAGCTTTGCCAACTCAGCTGCACTACCATCTACCTCTGACGGACTGTGGCGGCGCTGGTGACCCATCACTAGGTACTACAGGTGGCGTCACATGACAATAACTTTTATTCCGCTGTAAATACACCCTTTTTGAAATGCCACCGAGGCCACGGGATCAGGCGCTGCCACCCGTGACATCCCAAGCAACACCACCGAGCCTGATACCCGAGTATTCCAGGGCCTGGGGCTCGACACATGTGTGTCCATACCCTTAGTGTGAATTTTGTGAGCAGCTGTTCCCCATAATTAAAAGGCTGTGAGTGGCTGATCCATCTGAAGGATTCACCAGTACTGCCCTCTCCTCCATCTGTGGAAAGTTCTCTGCTCCCAGCTTGTGCATAGTATTAGATGGCCAAAGTGAGTGTTATGGAATTTTTTTCCTTATGGTGGGTTTACACACTAGGATATCGTTAGCGATATCCTTGGAACGATCACGTGAACGTGATCGTTACGACATCGTTAGTGCGCTGTCACAAACAAGGCTATCGTTAACGATATCCTATGCGGCAGCGCAACTGTTAAATAGGAGAGGAAGGAGTGAACAATGTAATAATGCGGCAGGAATAGGAGCTTTTTGAAAGATATCGTTCATAAAGGTGTCACACTGAACGATGTAGCGTACAGAAGCAGCGTTAATTGGATGACGAACGATAGATTTGAGGTCAGGATCTCAAATCCATGATGAATGATCCAACGATCTTTTCATCCTATATCGTTCGTTTACACGCAACGACGCCCGAATGATATCTTTTCAACGATCACATATGTGTGACGTTTCAAGGATATCGTTCAGGATATCCTAACGTGTAAATCCACCATAAGAGGTATAATTCTCATAGCTCTCACCCTGGATCTGCCCCAGTCATTGTTCTTATGGGCCCCACCCTGGATCTGCCCCCATCCATTGTTCTTATAGCCCCCACACTGGATCTGCCCTTCCGTCGTTCCTACAGTCCCTACCCATCATCCCCACAGTCCCTATTCCCTACTGTATGTGCACTTTGGCAAATTGTATGTCTATTTAGTCCTGCCAATAAAGCTTCTTTGAATATGAATTTAGAAGATAGACAGATGATGATAGATAGATAGATAGATAGATAGATAGATAGATAGATAGATAGAGCCAAGCAGACAGGGGCAGACTGGCCCAGGTGGCAGGGGGCAAGCCACAGAGATCCTGAAAGACAAGGCCTCTTCTGCAGACCAGCTGGTAATTTTGTCCCTTCCATTCACTGTATAAAATATTCATAGGAGCGGTCATAGAGTTGACAATTTCTTAGTCACAATGTATTCTATCTACACCCCCGTCCTGTACTCTATGGTAGATGATGACGTCACACTGAAGCTGATGCCGCCATCTTTGTTTTGGGAGTGATCGTGCTACAACACAAACTGCACAGAACAAACCAAACCCCCCTACACTATATCGGTACAAGCGTCTCATGGAGACGAGTACACTTCAGGCTCCGTGTGTTTATATCAGTAGTGCAAAGTTCAAACGAGAACCAAACATGGCGGCCGCAGCAGCTTCTTCTGTTGCTTAGTAACGACGCACACGTCTACTCTTCCCTACGAGCGCTTGGCAAGATGGCGGCGCCCCCACCGGCAGCAGGTACAAGCAACGGGGACATTGGGATTAATTGGTGTCCAGGGACAGGCCGAGTACGGGGGTATTATTATAAAGGGGACCCTCTATTATCCACCACACTACGTTAGTAGTGTCTTCTTCCCTCCTCCGGGTGCGGAGGGCAGCTCACAGCCGGGATGCTTCATGTGCACCGTGCACTGCAGCCTTTACAGTTATAGGGAGGGGGAGGTTTGTGGTAGGAACAACTATTGAAGAAATGAGCTGTACCTCACAATAGAGGCACTAGTTTACCATACAATGACAAGCCTGTGTGTGTATACATATATCTCTTCAGTGGCGTAACTAGAGTCCGATGGGCCCTAGTGCAAAATGTAGACCTTACACCCCCCACCACCACCACCTCTGGTCTCCCCTTCATTATGTATTAATCTCCCTCATCCTGGAATATGGCCCTTATAATGGTATATATGGTATGTCCCCCGTCCTGGTATATATAGTCTTCCTCCTCCTGCCAACATAGTCCTCCAATTATTATGATTCATACTCCTATATTTATTGCAATGTACCCCCATAGTCCTCTGTGTATTTTAATGCATCCCATTTTCCTCTATTCATAAGGTAGAATCCATAGTCATCCATTTATTATAATGCACCTCCATTATCCACCCACCATACAGAATAATGCAGCCTCATATTCCTCCATAGAGCATGTTAATACACCCTCATAACCCTCTATATAGTATAATGCAGCCTCACATGCCTCTATATAGTATAATGCAGCCTCAGCCCCTCATATAGCATAATGCAGTCTCAATAGTATAAGGCAGCCTCATAGCCCTCCATATAGTATAATGCACCCTTATTTCTCCATATAGTGCAGACTCATATTTCTCCATATAGTGCAGCCTAATCTCTCCATATAGTGCAACCACATATATTGAAGCCTCATATAGTGCAGCCTCCTATAGTGCACTTCCTCTCTCCATAATGCAGCCTTCTCTTTCCATATAGTGCAGCCTCATATATATACAGATTCATATCTCTTCATACTGTAAACTGCACCCCCCTCCTATCACTCCCATTGTCCTCTGGCCACCATGTACTCAAAAAAATAAATCTGTACTTACCTCTCCTGGTTTCCCCGCCGGGAAAAACTGAAGACTCAGGAGGAGAGGAGGCAGTGCCGACCTGTGTTCCACTGTGGAACACATAAAGCAGGAAGTGCCACCTACTCCTAGTGTGGAGGAGGCAGCACCAGCCTGATATACACGTTCCACAGTGGAACGCATGTAGACACCGCTGCAGGAAGAAGCGAGGGGAGTGTACTTCAGTAGTTGGAAGCAGGAAGCTCCCCCCTCCTCTCCCTGACACACAGGCCCTAAAGCGGCGTGTGCTGCCGCACGGCTACATGGATGTGGGTCCTCGGAGACGCACATCCGTTGTGAAGTGGGCGGTGGGATCGGCGGTCACTGGGGGCAGCAGGCGACGCATGCCCCTTATAGGCTCGGGCCCTGTCACAGCTGCAACCCCTGCAACCGCGATTGTTACGCCCCTGTGTCTCTTGTAGTAGTAAGTGACAGGTACTCGCTGGTTCTGAAATGCCAAGCTGCCCACCTAACCATGATTGCAGTGCCCAGTGATTGGTGCAGCCAGCGCTCAGATCTTCACCTCTGCTGATTGTCATCCTAACTTTGGGCAGCAGTCAGTAGGTTCCAGCTCATTCTCTCTGATATTCACATACATAGCACACTGAGTGTCTAAGGCAGGGGTCTCAAACTCGCGGCCCGAGGGCCGCATGCGGCCCCTGGGGCTTCACTATGCGGCCCGCAGCACCTTGGACAACTTAATGATGCATTGCCCCAGTGCAGGGGGCCGCTGCAGTCCCCGCTGTGTGATGACTTCTGTCCGCAGCACTAACCAGCTCTGCCACTCAGCAAGATCAATGCAAGCTGCCAGCCAATGAGAGGCCCGCAGCTGACGGCAGAATATGACGTCACCTGCAGGCCTCTGGCTGGTAGATTGCATTGATCTTGATGAGCAACAGAGCTTGTCTGGGCGGCGGCTGGAGGAAGTCTTAGCACAGCGGAGGCCGGAAGTCAGTACAGTGGGGACCGCGGCGGCCCCCTGCACTGGAACAATGCATCATTAAAGTGAGAAAAGTGTGAGTGTGTGTGAGAAGGTGTGTGTGTGAGGGTGAGTGTGTGAGTGAGGATGTGTGTATAAGAAAGTGTGTGCGAGTTTCAGTGTGTGTATGAGTGTAAGAGTGTGTATGAGGATGTGTGAGAGTGTGTTTGAGAGTATGTGTGTGTGTGTGTGTGGGGGGGGGTTTGTGTGTGAGTGTGATAGAGTGTGTATTTGAGTGTGTAAGAAGGTAAAACAGGATGGGGGGACATCACTATAAAAGTAGATCAGGATGGGGGGGGCATCACTTTAAAAGTAGATCAGGATGGGGGACATCACTATAAAAGGGGATCAGGATGGGGGACACCACTATAAAAGGGGATCAGGATGGGGGACATCACTATAAAAGGGGATCAGGATGGGGGACACCACTATAAAAGGGGATCAGGATGGGGGACATCACTATAAAAGGGGATCAGGATGGGGGACATCACTATAAAAGTAGATCAGGATGGGGGACATCACTATAAAAGGGGATCTGGATGGGACATCATCACTAAAGGGGATCAAGATGGGGGACATCACTACTAAAGGAGATCAGGAAGGGGGTCATCACTAGAAAAGGGGATCAGGATGGGGGACATCACTACAAAAGGAGATCAGTGTGGGGACATCACTACAAAAGGGGACCATGATCGATGGGGGACATCACTAGAAAAAGGGATCAGGATGGTGGACATCACTAGAAAAAGGGATCAGGATAGGGATCATCACTAGAAAAAGGGGATCAGGATGGGGGACTTCAGTAGAAAAGGACATTACTACAGGATGGAGACATTACTACAAGAAAGGGATCAGGACTTGTACTTTACTACATTGAGCAAGAAATTCTGGTATTACTAAAAATATCACTTAGTCCTACAAGGGATGCGGCCCCCCGCTATAAATGTTTTTCTATGTGCGGCCCACCAACCCAGCTGAGTTTGAGACCCCTGGTCTAAGGGGTACTTCACACATAGCAACATCGCCAATGATGTCGCTGAAACGTCACAGAATTTGTGAAGTAACAGCGACCTAGCTGCGTGAAACGCATCAGTGATCTGACCCCTGCTGTGAGATCGTCAATCGTTATTTTTTGGTCGTCGCACTCCCGCTGGGCAGCGTGCATCGGTGTATTTGACACCTTAACAACAACATCGTTAGTGACTCAGAATCCGGCAACATAGGCGTGCTTTTGTGTTGCCTTTCCCGCCCCCTCAGCTCCGATTGGTGCCCGCTGCTGCGTCCTGGTTGGGCAGCTTTGACTGAAAAGATGGCAACTTAGTAGCGCTTCCGTCCTTTGTTCCAAAGCTACTTTTGTTCCTGAGCTTGCTGGTTTGCGGATCATAGTAGAGAGGTCTCCAGGCTGCGATACTGCAGATGGAGTATAGTTGTATAGTTGCTGTATAGATGAACTAGTGTGGAGTCGCAGCACAGAGAACTCTACAAAGATCCGCCAACCAACACAAGCAAAGAATATAAGGCCATCCTTTCACGCTCGGTCAACCAATCAGAACGCACTAGCGAGCACTAATCGGAGCTGAGGCGGCGTGGTAAAGCACACGTAGGTGGCTTCAGAGTCAAACACCACACCCCTAACATAGGTGTGAGATGTCAAATTAGCTGCTGTGTGACACGTCTCCAACGACCAGCGAGGTTGTTACGTGGGTCCATATCATTGCTGCGTCGCTGGTGAGATCTCACCAGCGACCACGTAGCGACGCTGGAAAGTTGCAGCATGTAAAAGGGCCCTAAGAGAAACAAAGAGTCACAGATTAGGCTTTCCATCCATGGTTCTGGTATAAAGCTGGACCGCACTGCAGTTATCATTGTTTAATTATGATTATATAGGAAGTCTGAGATATACCTAGCATGGAAACAAAAAAAAACCTGATAAATTTCTGGTAGTAAAGATATGCGTACACGTCTCCAAAACAGCACTACAAAGAATGACCATATGCACAGCGATGTGACAGCGACTTGTGCACATGTTCTGTCTTTTGTAACTTTTTATTCACTTCAGGCTTCAAAATCCATTAAACAGCTAAAAGAAGCGACATTACTATTCATCAGGAAACCGCCGATATGTTATGAATAGAAAGCCACTGTGAAAGACATACTGGAAGATATCACAGAAGACATTTCAGGAAAAACACAGCCGACATTTTCATGAAGCATCTTCTACTTCAAAAACTATGCGGTTACCCAGGAGTCTAAAAAACGTGGTGTGCACATACCTTAAAACTGACTTGTGGACAAAACACTGAGGGCCGGTTTCACATTTGCATTAGGGACACAGCGTTTGCGAACACAGCCAAACGCATGCGTACTGCATCTGTCTGTCTGTCTCTCAAAAAGGACTTTCTTCTTTCATGGTCTACAGCTCGTTGTCTAGGTTACTGGTCACCCTGCAGTCCTGGGTGCAGAGAGCACGGATCCTGGGATCTATGCTGTAGAGCCTCCTCACACAGCTCTCAAAGTGTCAGGACCTTTGCGACCCTGCACGTCTCCCATTTTGTAGAGGCAAAGCTGTTTCTGCTAGCTACAAGGTAGAGCTCTCCATTTGAACCAGCAGCAAACTAATGCCGCTGGTCTGAAGTGTCAATCTAGGTGCACAAAGCCCCTAGGAACCAAAAGGTTGTTAGACAGAGGAGCAATGAACGCTTGGAGATCCAAAATGAAAGCCTTTTTTAAAGGGTTTCTCCACCATTTAGACAAATTTTTTTCTCAATCGCCATATTCTGCCACATACACAGCATGTACTTGCCCCTCATATGGGTGCTGTTTTATGCTTGAGTGACATTGCACAGGAGCCCTGCAGCCAATCAGCGTCCACTTTATCATCACTTCCTTTGGACAATACTGACTTCCTGAAGAGATGAGAGCAAAGTGCTGATTGGCTGCAGGGCTTATGTGACATAACCATCACTTGAGCCCCGACATCGCATGAACAGTACCAGAGGTGAGTATAGTCTGTTATTTCACATAGCAGAATATGGTGATTGAGAAAGCATAGTCCATGTGCTGGACTACCCCTTTTAAAGCTGCATTATTTTTTGTGATGGTATGTATCTTCGGCTGGAATCACATTTGGGTGAGTCTTGCATTGCATCATCCGGCAAGGCTGCCCACTTTCCTGACAGGAGCGTGCAGCTGTATAGAATTCAGTACATGCAGTTGACACGTTCCAATCCAGAGGCCACGCCCTGTATTTTGACATTGAGGTGCAAATCACAGCAGGGGACTTGTTGGCTTGCTGACCTAGTGAGCAACCATGAATATCTTGGAAGTTAAAGCAAACATTGCAGGTAAACAACTGTGCCGCACAGTGTGAAAAAAACCCAAAACGTTTCCGCCGGCTGTCAGGGACCCAAGGGGAAGACGTCTGATCACTGCCAGGACATTAAAGATGTGATTGGCCGGTAGCGATCAGGTGATACGTCACGTGACATCACTTCCCACTCCGTTCCTGGGGGAAAAATGCAATCGTAAAAAAAAAATGCGGCAGTTACGCCGCGTGTGAACGAATCGCTAGGGTGCGTTCACACACTCCATATTTGCTACGTATTTTTACGTGAGTGCTGTTGCAGTTTTTGTAGCCAAAACCAGGAGAGGAAAAGTCTAAGGCCAGCTTCACATTGCGGGTCAGATCCGATCCGAGGATCAGCACACAGAACCGGAGGGTTAATATGCCTTCCAGTCCGGTGTGCACCCGCATGCAGCTGCCACCACTGATGAATCAGGACCGCGGCTGGCAGGGAGCTAGCTGGGGTCCTGAAACAACTGCGGCGTGCACCCGCAGGAGTCCAATTCCCAAATCCTCATGGACCGGTGCAATCCGGCCCCATAGGCTCCCATGTTAGGGAGCGCCATATTGCCCCGGATCCGGGCGAATCCGGTGCAATCCAGGAATAGGCAATTAGAGGAGATATTCTCCGGACACAAAAACGTTGCAAGCAACATTTTGGTGTCCGTGAGAGAATACTGAATTCTCCCGGATTGTCCCGGACAGATAGAAACCGGATGGCAGAGAGCTGCCATCCGGCTTCTATCTGGCCCCATAGTATACTATGGGGCCAAAATTAGGTCTGGGGCTGTCCAGTTTACACAGACAGCCTCAGATTGGATGTGACCCCTAATGTGAAGCCAGCCTAATAGAAAAGTGCTCCACTTCTGTATTTAATCAGCCACTCCTAGGTTTGGCTACAAAAACTGCAAGAGCACTCGCGTAATAATACGTAGCAAATACGCAGTGTGTGAACGCACCCTAAGTCTTAGCAATGCTCACTGTACTGTACACTATACTGAGAGTGATGACTGTAAGAATGCCCCCGACACTTTTATTAACAGCTGTCTTTTCTCTGTCAGACAAATTAATTTAGGTTTTATGTAGTAAAAAATTGTCTTGAAACTAAGTGAAATGGTTATTCCAGTCTCCGCCTGTCATGACTGATGTAATCATAATCTTCCATGCCTAGCCTGTTGAGGTAGTTCTATGGAAGCAGCTGAGTGCAACCATGATGCACAGCTTTCATAACTCCATTCATTTCTATAGGAGTTATGAAAACGTCGAAGCTGAGCTGCTTTTGATGGTTTCCATAGTTTGGCCTTCCATAGCCGGGGCATGGATGAATTATTTCTATCAAAGCTAATAACAACTAAAATGGGAATACCTCTTTAATGATCAAATTGGTGAGTCAGTTACTTTACCCGGAATATATAGCCTGTTTTGTGGGCGCACCCTATATATAGACTCCTGAATGGATGAGTGGACCTCTTTCTTTAGTGACATGTACATGCAGATTCTTCTAGAAGCCTGTAAAAGGTTTATTTTAAGCGGGAATATTGTGCAAGCAGTCAAGTAAAACTTGAATGATGTGAGCCACTGCGCGCCCGCTGTCATCTGATGTCATTAAGATTGCTCTGTCTATTTACTGCAAGCTGTTGTGTAGCACTCAGCGGTGAATGCGCTGCTAAGAGTGCACAGCCCTTGTATCTAGTCTCCATTAGTACACCAATTCAGAAGCTTTGGCTATATATAGCACAAGGAGTAACAGTGCATGTCAGTAATTGACATCAGGAGGCAGATTCATCAAGCAGTTTATGCCAGGTTTCCGGGGGTAAAACATCTTGAAATGTTTCAAAATGTTTTCTGCACAAAAACTTTCCGGCTTTTGGCGTTTTCCTCCCATTCCAGCCAACTCCACCATCTTTTTGAAAAGTGAATGGAACTTGTCCAGGAGGGAACATTGCTGAGTGAGTCCAACAAATTCATTATAATTTACACGACAAAGATGGTGTAAATTACGCTGAGAATTAACACCAATCTTATAGTTGTAGATGTCTTGTGGTGACACATGGCTGCTAATAGATGCAGCAGATTGAGAGATGTAAGCCTCTATGACTTTGTTGCATATTCCTCTAGTGCACCCTTTATCAAGACTGACATAAAAAATCCTTGTTACAAAATAGCCCGGCAGGTCAGATGCTTGACCCACACTCTTATTTATTTTCTACGGGGCTTCTGGAAATGGCTAAGCACCTCACCCAGCAGCCGCTTAGGGAATGACGAGAGCAGGGATTAAACATGCTGCTCTGTTTTAATTGGATCAAATTTCTCCATTCTGCTTATCAGTTGGACCCCCACCGATTGAGCTGTGAGTATGTGATAACTTGTTTTTACTAAGGCGGGGTTCACATTGCGTATTCTTTCCTGTCCGTGGGATCCTACTTTTTGTAGGACCCCACCGACAGGAACGGACACCACAGGAGGTGACCTTTTCTGTGTCCGGGTCCATGATTATCACGGGTCCGGACACAGAAAGAGCTCTGCGGGGCCCTTTCACTTCCGCAATGTATATACAATAATGTAGTAAAAGAAAGGGTTAAAAATAATAAAAATCCACACCTACCTCATCCACATACCCCAGAAGGCACACCCCCGGTTCTCTAGGTATTACACATCTATAAGCTCCCTCAAATCTGGCAAGCACCATCAGCCAAAATATCCTCAAATGTGAGCACGTCCACAACATATGAATTATAACTGCATTCTCCGTTCTGCATCTATTACATGATCTTTTTATTTTTAATAATTTCTTTTTCTTAATTTCGCTTCTGCAATGTATATATATATCGCTGACAGGTGATGGAGGGTATAGATGGAGTCTGCCCACCGAGAGGTGGGGGAGCGGAAAAGGAGGACTTGGGTGTCAGCATAGGACTCGTCGTGCCTGAAGTCACTTTGTCGCAGTTGATGAGCAAACAGACCTTGGCCAATGTTTGTACTAAGAACTTCAGAATTAAAAGATAAGATTTTGAGTTTTTTCAGAAAAACGTAAGTTTTTAAACTTTTTTCTCAAACACATGGCTTATAGCATTATACAACATTGGTAATAGCTGTGTGCTGCAAGGAATTTTTTCTAGTTTATATGTTTCTGCGTCTCTGCATGCACCAGTTCACACTGGTCTGTGAGTGCTGTGCAGCTTTTTTCATTATATATATATATATATACACATTGTGGAAGTATAATTAGATGGTTAAGAGCAGTTTTAGTGTACTGAGCATGCTCAGTACACTAAAATCAGGTCCGAGAAACAATCCTGTCTTTTCTTGGACCCGTGCTCCTTTGGTCCCCATGTTAAAGGCCGAGGATCGGATCGGATTTGGCCTAATTGCCATCCGATTTTGTGGGATCCGATTTGTGTCTGATTTATTTCTGTGCCCAAAATCGGAGCAGTGTCCGATTTTGGGTACAGCAAAAAATCAGATCCCACAAAATCTGATGGCAATTAGGCCAAATCCGATCCGATCCCCATAGGATAACATGGGGGCCAAATCAGAGCCGTGGCTGTCCATTTTACAACGGACAGCCACGGATGCTCCAAAATCGCAATGTGAAACCAGCCTAAGCCTTCTATATGGACATGTACGTCATGGGAAGCTTAGTAAAATGATATCTTGCTATGGCGGCCGTCACACGCATCAATATCGCTAGCGATATTGTTAGCGATCACGCGCGATCGCTAACAATATCGCTCACATCGCTGATGAGCTGTCATACAGACTCACCAGCGATGTGGACCAGCGAGATCGCTGGTAACTATGGTACACATCGGGTTACTAGGCGCCGCGCGGCGCTTAGTAACCCGACGTTTACCATAGATACCATCTCCCAGCATAGGCTCTGCTACTGGGAGATCGTTCATCGTGGTGTCACACACCACGATGAAGCAGATTGAACAAGCGATGATCGCTTGATATGAGCTCCGGCTCACAAATCTGCGATCTAACGATCAAGCGATTTTACACTGTAAAATCGCTTAATTGCACGCAGCGATGCACAAACGATATCGCTTACGCGATCAAAAAGCAGATCGCTTAAGCGATATCGTGCATTAAATTGAAGCGTGTGACGGCCGCCTATATATGATCTGATGTTTTATTCCAGTGCAATCCACATTTTTCTTCCATGTAAATAAGCTGTTCCAGGTTCCATAGCTTGTTATAAATAGAAGGGGACAATACTGTTGTGATGTGTAATGGCCGCTCTCTGTTGATCTCACTGCAAAGCTATGTGTGATATACACGCATCTCTCTGTGTCCTCACAGCATCAGCCTCTCTCTCACAGGAAGACAGTGCTGCAATACAGCAGAGCTGTGAGAGCTGCAGCAAGTGTGTTTGTAATGAGACAATGTTCAGTTCTACTGTTTTGTATTAGTTACATGTCTCTCACTGGTAATGTCCCCTTTCATTTGCAATAATCTTTGGCAGCAGATTCTCCTGCAGATCAGTGCCTGGCCCATAGATCTTAACAGCTCATATACATGTAAGAATAATGTGGATTTCTGTTTAGTAAAACATCAGATTACAGATAGCAACATAGCATTTTATTCAGCTTCCTATGACCTACATAGCCAAATAGATGACAGGACGGTTGATCAGGCTGACAGTTTCCCTTTAATGTTTTTACTACAATATAAACCTACATATGTACTTTGAGAGCAAATATACAAGCCCAAAAGCACAAAATGAAACAAAATCTACAAAAAAAAAGTGTGCTGGGCAACAAATTAAAATTGTATTATGTCAGCCAAAAAGAGTATTTAAAAAACATACAAAAATAGCAACTTAGAATACACTCGAATCTGGTAAGAAGGGATATACAATATCACCTCAAAACAGTGTGCACAGATTTACAGAGCTGTTATATCAGGAATGATGACTATACATCATGCAGTAAAAAATGGCAAAATAAGAAAAATACCAAAATTCTAAATGGATATTCATAATCAAATGGGTGTCCAATGCACAAATAAATTATTGATAATATATACCAGGCAAATAGCACAATGCAATGCACAGTGGCATCAGTATAAGGGTCTTGCCAGTTAGAAATGGTGCACGTAATGCACATAGCACCCCTGACGAAGAAAAGTGTGAAACATATGTTGGCTGCATCATTTCTAACTGGTGATTCCCTTATACTGATGCCACTGTACATTGTGCTATTTGCCTGGTATGTTTTACCCTCATTACTTTATTTGTGTATTGGACACCCCATTGATCACCCTTATTGGTCATTACTAGTGATGAGCAAGTAGTTTGGTATTCAGGTTCAGATAAGTCTAACTGAATACTTGTTACTATTCAGCTATTCTTCTCGAATAGTGAACATAATACTGCAAGTCAATGGGAAACTTGGATATTATTCTGGGGAATCTTGTACACAATTAGTATTTGTGTAAAAAAACAAATAAGTACAAAACAGTAAACCTATCCAAACAAGGACCTAGTGATTCATTAAAAACAAGCTTTTATTATAAGTTAACCTAAAAAAAAAGGTCACAAAAAAACAAGAAAATGTGCAAAAAAATGGAAAAGTAAACACAAATGTTGATATCAGGATAGTACAACTTATAACTCTACCCTGATACTCGTACCCCTGCTTGTTATTACTACCTATATAGCGGAGGTCGGCACCCTCTTGATACGCCTGTGGTGCCCTCATTCACTATCGACTCTCCCTCCCTCACCCTCGGTTGTCCAATAATAGGACTGTATATAAACCAATAATAAGACTGTATATAAACCAGTAATACCTACTCAATCTAGGATCAAGTTCTCCACCATTAAAAGGAGCCATGCAACTTGTGCACCAAACATCAACTAGTTGGTAGACAATTTGCTAGAATAACCACAAAATTATTGCAAAAAATAAATATTGATATGATTGACTATATTGATATGAACAAATTTACTAAGGTGATATTAGGGGTAAAGTATATCACATCTCAGAATTTATCAATATGAAAGAGGTCATATATATCATCCTCCCATTAGGGATTCATATAAAGCCGAAAGTACCATAAATGTCAAAGGTACTCATCAGTTAATGTAGTGGTCCCATATGCCTCAACATGTTTCTCCTGTGGTTCATTAGGAGGCTAGGTTAGAAATAGTTAATATCCTTGATGTCAAGATAGAAAAATGTGTCCCTTTTAGAGAGCGAATGAAATCAAATATCTTGATTATTGTATGATAATAATTAAAAGCCTGATGTTCACATTGTACTTTAATAAATTTACCACTTAAACATGAGCCATGTACTGTATGAAGGAGTCGGGGGTTTGACTTACTTGGCTCCACAGCCCTGGTTGTTGCTTACCAGGCGTGGGGAAGCACGGTGGAGTGGAGTCACGGAGGCATTGTCCCCGCTGCATGACTGTGGCAGGAGTAGAGCGATGCTGCCTGTTTGTGTGGTGCGTGTCTCAGTGATGCAGGAGCCATCCTGGCAAAGTAGGGGGCATTGCAAGGCAGGAGAGGGTAGTGATTGTATATAAAGCAAGCTTCAAAGAAATGATGCTTGGAGGCAGCACGTGCGCATATTGAGTTCTCGGCTCAGTGACGAGCCGAGATCTCATCTGCGCACGCACTGCATCCGGGCACTATTTTCCTTAAGTCTGCTGCTGGGAGATCAATGGACTGGGGATGGCACGTGCACAGATGATCTCGGGCTTGGCTCATCTTAGAGCCGAGAGCTCAATCTGCGCATGTGCTACCTCCAAGCACCATTTCTTTAAAGCAGGGGTCAGGAACCTATGGCTCGCGAATCAGTTGTGGCTCTTTTGCTGGCTGCTTCTGACTCGCAGGTAAATCTATATAAAACTGTTTTACTCGCTACTGCCGCCGTATGCTATTCCGGGTGCCGAGCTCTGTCCCTGCTGCCGTGCAGGTTAAGCCAGGCGGCGGTGATCCAATCAGAGGCCAGCAGCTGCATGCCAATCAGTGCCGCATGTGGACAAGGGGATGATGGGGGTACCATATTAGGTGCTGCAAGGGGATGATAGGGATACCATATTGGGTGCTGCAAGGGGATGATAGGGATACCATATTGGGTGCTGCAAGGGGATGATGAGGATACCATATTGGGGGCTGCAAGTGAATGATGGGGGTACCATATTGGGGGCTGCAAGTGAATGATGGGGGTACCATATTGGGGGCTGCAAGTGAATGATGGGGGTACCATATTGGGGGCTGCAAGTGAATGATGGGGGTATCATATTGGGGGTGTGAGGCACCGGCCGGGTCGGTATGCTGCGACCGGTATGTGCCTCTTTGGGTGCGTGCTCCAGTGCCTCAGGATGTACTCCATCCCAGGTATTAGATGGGATTCCTCTTCTCAGAGCAGAAGGGGTTAAGAGGACATAGGAACCCTGGGTGTGGTTCCTTGAGTCTGGAGTGAGATTTTCTCCAGTGCAGAGCCTGATTGAGGAGCTCTGAAGGAAAGTGAAGTGGTCCTGGGAAGGGATTATCTCTGGTGGGGCTGATAGAGCCTGTCAGCGGTCGGGAGATACACCAAGCGGTGTGCAGTGTGCCGGCTGCGCTCCGGATCTGTGTTTTGGTGACTGTAACCGGACGGAGATCAATAAACCGTGAGTTGAGAACTGTCCGGGCCTGGTTCCCTGCCTCCCCAACACCGCTACACCTCACATATGGTGGAGAATGCGGGCATTGCCGGCCCGGTGAGGTGTAGCCGGCACTACCGTTGCCCTCTGTTTCGGTGGGGAAGTGACGTTTCATGAGGCTAATGAGCGGCTGATAAGTAAGAGGAGCAGCAGTCATCATTGCGGCCAGTCTCTTGCGTGGTGCCCGGCATCGCATGTCCTGGATTCGGCCGGCTACATTACAACACAAACCAGCAGCCAGCATGGAGGAGGTGCTCAAACACCTGGTGCTGGCCCAGCAGCAGCAACAGGAAGCTCAGCAGCAGCAAGAGAGGAGGCACCAGGAGCAGATGGCCCTGTTGATCGAGGCTGTGCGGACCATACCGGGGGATCCGCCCCGAGGACCAGGTGACGACTGCAGCGTCCGTAAAGCGGTAAGACAAGCGCTGCAAAAGATGACCCCGGGGGATGATGTGGAGGCATTCCTGGCCGTGTTTGAGCGGGTGGCTGAACGGGAGAGACTGCCGGTTGCCCAGTGGGCCGAGGTGCTGGCGCCCTATTTGACTGGTGATCCCCAAAAGGCATACATAGACCTGTGTACTGAGGATGCCCTGGACTATGGAGCCCTGAAGGGGGAGATATTGGCCCGTACCGGGGTCAATACATATGTGAGGGCCCAACGGGTGAGCCAATGGGCCTACGAGGAAGGCAAACCCGTGCGCTCACAGGCCTATGATTTGTTGCATCTGGTTAAAAAATGGCTGCAGCCTGAAGCCCTGAGTCCAGCTCAGATGGTAGAGCGGGTGGTGGTGGATCGCTTCGTGCGTACGCTGCCCGTCCCCATACAAAAGTGGGTGGGACACAGTGACCCGGGTTCCCTAGACCAGTTGGTGAACGTGGTGGAGCGCCATGTGGCCACACAGGAACTGATCCGGGACACTGGGACAATGCGGGCTACCCGCAAGGCCGCGCCCACCACACCAGACAGTAGGGACCCCCAACCCGGCCCCCGGGCGGGCGAGCGCCCGGCTCAGGCTGAAAACGGGCCTCCCCATGCAGCAAAGCAGCGATCCGTACAGCCACGGTGTGGCCCCTGGTATAGCGGGGAACCACCCCGATGTAGAAGATGCCGGGAGGTGGGACATATGATGGCGCAGTGTCCCCTCAACGGGGAACCAATGGACTGTGACTATTCCCGGAGGCGGTCCATGTTCGCCCACCTCATCGGAAAACGGGGCTCGGCCCCCCGGGATACTGAGAATGTACTGTGCCGCGTACGGCTTAACGGTCATGAGGTGACGGCCCTACTGGACTCAGGGAGCAACGTGACCCTCGTGTGTGCCTCCTTGGTCTCCAGGACCAAATCCACTGGCCGTACGGTCAGGGTGATGAGTGTCCATGGGGATCATCGCAGGTATCCAATGAAGCGTGTCACGTTTGCTACCCCAGCCAGGCGGGTTCAACATGTGGTTGGGGTGGTAAAGGATCTCCCTTATGATGTTGTGCTGGGGAGGGATATGCCCTTGTTCCGGGTATTGTGGAACGGGTATATGGCCCTTCGGATGAAGGATAGACAGGGCCCGGAGCCCGAGGATCCTGCCCCCGGGATACCCAGAGGACTTGATGTGACTAACCCCCGGGTGCAGAGCCCCGTGCGCCGGCCGCGCCGACTCCCCGTCCGGAACGGTGCAGCAGTGCCGCGCGCCGACCCCGTTTTCCTCGTAGGGCCCCAGGGCTCTGTCGTTGGTACCCGTCCGGGGTTGGTGGGTGCCAGGAGCCCGAACGGGTTGGTTGCTCGTGGGGTCTGGCACCGCTGGTACCCCCAGGTGCCCCTGCTTGGCTCCGCCGGTGCTCCGCGCCGTGACGTGGTCCCCTCACAGGGCCCAGGGTTATGGCCTGGTGTTCAAACCCATACGCTTGAACATAGGGGGGGGATATGTGAGGCACCGGCCGGGTCGGTATGCTGCGACCGGTATGTGCCTCTTTGGG
The DNA here is from genome assembly GCA_033576535.1 of Allobates femoralis. Lineage (NCBI taxonomy): Eukaryota > Metazoa > Chordata > Amphibia > Anura > Aromobatidae > Allobates > Allobates femoralis. The sequence continues at coordinate 459,005,143 of JARQOC010000003.1, forward strand.
TGCGTGCTCCAGTGCCTCAGGATGTACTCCATCCCAGGTATTAGATGGGATTCCTCTTCTCAGAGCAGAAGGGGTTAAGAGGACATAGGAACCCTGGGTGTGGTTCCTTGAGTCTGGAGTGAGATTTTCTCCAGTGCAGAGCCTGATTGAGGAGCTCTGAAGGAAAGTGAAGTGGTCCTGGGAAGGGATTATCTCTGGTGGGGCTGATAGAGCCTGTCAGCGGTCGGGAGATACACCAAGCGGTGTGCAGTGTGCCGGCTGCGCTCCGGATCTGTGTTTTGGTGACTGTAACCGGACGGAGATCAATAAACCGTGAGTTGAGAACTGTCCGGGCCTGGTTCCCTGCCTCCCCAACACCGCTACACCTCACAGGGGATGCAAGGGGATTCATCATTCGTTAGCAACAGCATAACGTTATATAAAAGAATTCAGAGACTTATTGTACTTTAAAAGTGTTGGTTACATAAAATGCACACATTTACTAGTATTTAGTATTAAACATATTGTACGGCTCTCACAGAATTAAATTTTAAAATACTGGTATGGTGGGAATCATGGCTCTCTCAGCCTGACCTCTGCTTTAAAGCTTGCACCCCTGATATTTTCTTACATACAAGCGCTGCTTGCTCCTGCCTTGCAATGCCCGCTGCTTCTCCAAAATGGCTCCTGCATCTTTAAGACAGACAAGGATAACACAAATAAGTGCAGGATAAAATGTGGCAACGAAGTCTGCAGATGGTTTACAGGATAATTCTGGGTCATACAAAGTTTAAATTCACAATTGTTAAACAGTCTATTGTTGTACATATAGTTAAGGCCCGATAACACATAAAGAGATCGCTAACGAGATCGCTATTGGGATCGCTTTTGCGTCACGAAATCCGTGACGCAACAGCGATGTCGCCCTGTGTGACACGCACCAACGATCTGGCCCCTAATGTGAGATCGTTGATTGTTACACACTGCTCTAGGTCATTCCTGTGTCGTTGTGCTCCCGCTGGGAACGCTACATCGTTATGTTTGACAAAGATAATGAGCAACGATCTCAATGCTACGCTATGGAGATAAAATTCACAACGACCGTATAATTCTGGATCGCTAGTGCGTCGTTTTTCACATTGCTGGTAAGATGCCTGTTTGACATCTTACCAGCGATGTGATGTGTAAACTACACACCAGCGATCTCTCCACATTATCGGGATCGCTGATGCGTCGTTATGTGAGACTGGGCCTTTAATGTTTTCACATAAGTCACCACATCAAGGCTATTATAACCATCCCAATGGTGTACAAACAATACTTAATGGATAATTACACCTATTTTCCCACTCTGTGGGGAGATTGGGACAAACATAAGAATTAGACAGCTCAATTGTCAGATGTAAAGAGGAGGATACAACTGATAGTCAATGCAGGGTCAATATTTCATTAGGTAAATAATAGTGATTCATAATAGATATCAACCCATACAACCGGTATCAGACATTTTACCTCTATGTCGAGTTTTACCAGAAAGTTATGGCAGACACTGTGGTGGGATAAGGATCCCAGGAGAGATGACCCCTACAAAACGTTTCTTTTTGGGCCTTAAATGCCGGAATATTCCGGTCACATGTCTAAATTCAACCTATCACAGCACCAAAATTGGCACATGTGCACTCGCCGCTGCTGCCGACTTTCGCCTGTAGAGCGTCACCAGCGCCGAGCTGGAAGCCCAGCTAGACGTCGGAAACTAATGACGCTATGCTGGAAGGGAAGGCAGCCTGGCGAAGCCCGCAGGCGCGCAGACATTGTGATAAGGCAGATTATGACAGGAGACACATGGGGCAAGAATATATGAAATTACAAATCATTATAAGACAATTTAACAAAGAAGGATCCAACAGATGTAGTAATCCGGTTCATATTATTTATCATTCTTCTTTCTGTAAGCTCATAACTAACAGTATAAGAAGTACATAATGTAAGAATTAGACCAAATTTCTTCCCAGGCTCCAATTTAAGGTCACTATGGAGGTGAAAAAACAAAAATTACCACGATGATAAAAACAATAAAAAAAATACACATATACAGGAGTATAATGTGTATTGGTCCTGTGATACAAGGCCCAGCACAAATCTATTGGTAGGACAACAGTAGATAACACAATAGATATAACGACCCTCTACAAATCTAAAGGTAAATGCATAATTACTTAGGTACAGTTGTCAAAAGGATCGGCTTTCAAAGAAATGGAACAAAACTCATGGTTTCGTTAAGGCTTCTAGGTGACATTGTGTCCAGAGTGACAATCCACCTCAGTTCACGCTGTGCCGGGATCCTCCTTAGATCTCCACCTCTGATTCCACCACTAATAAGATCAATGTCTCAAATTTTGAGAGATTTAGGATTACTGCCATGGCATTTCTTAAAATGCCTAGGCAATGTCTTCAACAGGGAATCATCCTTCACCTTAACAGCAGCTTCAATATCTCTAATGTGCTCTATCCCTCGAACACGAAGCTCTCATGAGGTGAGTCCGACATAGATTTTCCCGCAACCACATGTGGCATGATATACCACATGGGTTGAACTGCAAGTAATATATTGGTTATCCTAAATTGTTTACTTCCATCACTTGACTGGAATTCAAGAGCACGATAGAGATTGGAGCAAGCTGAACATTATCCTCATGGATAGAATCCATTCAATTTCTTGTCCTATCCAATCACCATTATTATTTACCTAATGAAATATTGACACTGACTATCAGTTGGTAGTGACCCCACTCCACTGTGCTCCCCCACCTACAGTACGCTACAACCAGACTATAAAATGTACCCCCAATTTCCTCCCAAATTTTTGGGAGGAAATGTGCGTCTTATAATTCGGAAAACACGGTAAGTTGCATTTTTATCCATTTAAGATACTTTTTATTGCCCATCCTTTCGTGTTCCCTAGGATTTGCAAGCAAGAACAGAGTTGCTATATTGGCAGAACTAGACAAAGAGAAGAGAAAATTGATTCTGCAAAACCAATCTTCAACAAACAATCCAGGGGCAAGGTAAACATGTTTCCAGTCATCGTTACAAATCTGTCCAAAACCCAATATATATAAGGCTGAGTTCACATTTGCGGACCCCTCCGCAGCGTCCTGCGGAGGGGTCCGCAATGTGACCGCAGCGGCTGCCAGCTCCTATCTTTATAATGGGAGCGCACAGTGCTGCGCTTGACAGCGCATGACCGTGCGCACCCATTCACTCCCATATGTGATCGGTGCAACATGTCGCGTCCCTGGTGCGGGCGAGAGTGTGTGATTTGTGCGCAGGCATCCGCCTGCGCACCGATCACATATGGGAGTGAATGGGTGCCCACGGTCATGCGCTGTCAAGCGCAGCACCGTGCGCTCCCATTATAAAGATAGGGGCTGGCGGCCGCTGCGCACACATGGCGATTCCCCTCTGCAGAACGCTGCGGAGGGGAACGCTAATGTGAAGGCAGCCTAAGCGGTTTCTTTTGTTGACATGACCAAGTCACCCAAGAATAAAGCACAGAACAGTTAGGGAACTTTAATTAACCCATTACCAGCATACAACATACATTGAAATCATATGCCAGCTCCCTGAGTTTGATGAAGGCTTGCATCAAGTTCAAATCACCCCCTTTAAAAATGAAAAATACACATGTTTGGCATTGCTATTTTAAGTCCATTCTATCAAGGTATAAAATTAATTTACCCAATTGGTAAATGGTGTAACAAGAAAAAAATTCAATACACCAGAATGACTTCTTTTTGGCAGCCTCAACACTGCAGTAGTAACCTGCTGCCATTTACCCAACTGTGCCCACACCACTGATTGGCAGATTTCAGTGTACACTGTGTATTGGCAGAAAGCTGCCAGGCAGTGATGTGGGCAGGGTTATAGAGCTTGTCATTCTGAGCACTGCTAGATTTGCAACACAGAAAATAGCGATTCTATCAAAATAACCAGAAAGTGACACATTGGTGGTATCAGGGTCTCAGCCCCTGCATCATTCTGTCCTCCGATTACATAGCACAAACTTGGTGACATAGTCACTTTAATTAGTTCCATGTGGATGGATGCATTTAATCACCTCTCCTTCGTGGCAAAATTGGGTTACATACTATAGTTCAGGAAACATTTAAGACAAAGATGTTCTTTTTGGAAAGTGTTTATAATGTTACCTACAGCTTGGGCTTTCCCAATCAAAATCCAGATTTGGTGTTTGGGGGACTGCACTGGGGAAGCCGGGTGGCTGGCTGCTCCTACAGCTGTCAAACAACTCCACTTTTTGCATAGTTTAGCGCTTCAATAAATGTAAACATTGCTTGGTATCCAAGGAATGACTAATATATCGTCCTTATTACATACCTAGCTGTGCATGTCTAGGGAAAGGGTAGACAGAGATGAGCATAGGTCTCGTGACTGCAGTACATTCTGCTTGAGGCCTGCATTTTCTAAGTGTGATTATAAAATCAATCAACCTTATATTTGTATATCTTCTTACAGCATAGCCCTCGCACGGCCGAATGTTAACAAGGACTTCCGTGACCACGCAGAACAGCAGCATATAGCTGCCCAACAGAAAGCTGCCCTTCAGGTACGTTTAACATAAAAAAGAAATGAGATAGAAATGTCCACATCACATGAAGTAAGGTCTGGCTATAGTCAACTACAGTATGTACTATACTACTATAGTATGTAGTCGCCTACAGCTGTTTTATTATAGACTGCTCATGCTTCTGACAGGTGGTAAAGGTTACTTTCAGTGCTTCATTGTAAAAATATTGTAAACTATCTCACAAACTGCAAAGTTGAAACTGTAACCATCGTTTGCATTTTTATTTCATAAATCAGTAGTAAACATGAAAATAAGTAACTTTGTAATATACACTACTCACAAAAAGTTAGGGATATTTAGCTTTCGGGTGAAATTTAGGGAAAACTTAAAAGTTCACGCTGTTGTGATCAATGCATGTAATGGGGATTTCCCCATCTCAAACAATTTATTGAAACATAAGCCAGCAATAGTGGAGGGTATACCCCAACAAAAGAGGTCAATGTATCAATAACTTGCCATGTGGCTTTGAGCATCAATTACTGCTAGATAATGATGTCTCACGCTTGTTCACAAGTCAAGTTATTGTCTGCTGAGGCATGGCATCCCATTCATCTTGAAGGGCGGTCCTCAGGTCATTGAGGTTCTGGGGTACAGAGTTATGAGCTTCTATATGGTGACCCATAGGTTTTTTTTATGGGATTCAGGTCTGGAGAAAGTGCAGTCCACTGCATTTGAGGTATCCCAGTCTCCAGCACCCGTTCCCTATTGATGCAACCTCAATGAGCTGGAGCATTGTTGTCCATGAAGATAAAACTAGGCCTGTGTTGTTCATGCAGCAGTACAATAACTGGATTAATGATATTATTTAAGTAGTCGGGGCTTGTTACTGTATCATTCACAAAGTGTATAGTAGTTCAGTATTGACTAGACCTACCTGCCCACATTCAAAAGCCAGGACAGGCCTCCAACTTATGTTTCACAGGGATATCTTATTGCTTCGTAAGGGAGGAGAAACTGGAAACGCCTTCTCACATTGTAATACCACCACTACTACCAAAGGCTTATCTGGTGATAACGGTGGCTGATGCATCACGCTCTCCTAGATGTCTCCAAGATCATTGGCTCAGCGTGAATCAACTTTTATTAGTGAACAGAACTGAGGCCCACTGGTCCATTGTAGCTGCTCCCTGACCACATGATGGTGTGGTCAGTTAACCTTGCAGGTTGTTTAGCACGCAGACCACGTTGATGTTAACGGTATAGAATGGTCTGACTTGACACTTGGCTGCCTCTCACTTCCCTTAAATGTGCCTGGAGTTGTGTGGTATTCATCATCCAGGACATTGTTCACAATGAAGCGGGCATCAGTCTGGGCTGTGGCCAGAGGACGTCCATTTCTATGCCTTTCTGTGACTCTTCCAGACTCTCTCTATCTCCATTGCAACCTGCTGATGACATTATGTGACACTCCTATCTCATTGGCCACTTCCATCTGAGAACATCCTGCTTGAAACCTAGCAATGGTGAGGTACTGTGTGCTGATCAATTGGAAGGTGTTGTCTTGGTCTTGTGATGTCATTCAGAAGTTAGAGAAGGTCACAGTAACCTGAAAAGGTTAGAGTGTATTTTAGATTATTCCTGAAACTTAACCTGAAAGACAAATATCCTAACTTTTCTGGTCATCATAATGGGAGACCCAGACAATGGGGTTAAGGGCACTGCCCTCCGGAGGCCACACTAGGTACTACAAGTTTGTAGACACCGCCCCCTCCGCTTATAAACCCCTACCGCAGGGAATATCCTCAGTTTTTAACTTAGTGTGCTCGGAGGTATCACACGCTTTGCTTGCACTTCACTGCATTCTCACTACTTACGTGATGGCGTCTGAAGACAAGGTAATATGGTCCCGGTCGGGGACCTTCGGCAGTCTCCCTGCTCACCCTTAGGGAACACGCAGGTCGAGGTACCGGAGGGCCTAGAGCCTGGACACTTTGTGTTCTCCCGGTACGCTGTCGCACTCCTTCCCATCCCTGTTTGGGGGCTCTGGAAAGTGGGAGACTGGAGCCTTGCACAGCTCCGCTCCGTCCGAGGCCTCCCTAAATGGTGCTTACAGACCGGACTGGAGCCAGCCCAGTCCGAGGCCTCCCTAAATGGTGCTTACAGACCGGACTGGTGCTGCACCCCCGTCCGAGCCTCCCTAAATGGTGCTTACAGACCGGACCGGCACTGAGGCACCTTGTGTGTCTCCGGTGTGCCTGGGGGTAGTGTCGGCACTATATGTGTTGGGACACTCAGACCGCGCGCAACCCTCGGGTCCGCGGTTCTGGCGGTGGACCCCGTGCTGGGGCCACTCTGGCTGACCGCCCTGTGTCTCACAGGGGCTGCGGCTGTCGGCTCCAGACCTTGTCTGCAGCCTTAGTATTGTGTTTTGTGTCACGGTACTTTCCCGCGCTGCGGGCCTCGGCGCCTTCATTACTGGGGCTGCCTGAGGAGATGGAAGCAGCCCAGGCGGTGACGTCATTAGTGGGCGTGCGTGTGGCTTCCCGCGTGTTTTCGGCTCCGCCCACAGTTGATTTGTCGGCGGCCATCTTCCCCTCACTTCCCGGCTGGGATCTGCTTGAAGTGCACGGCTGCACTCATTACAGGGGAGACCGGAAGACTCGCGGAGGCCACACACGCACACACCTCTTCCTCCACCGCTTTACTGCGGTCGGTAAGCCGCCGGTTGTACCGGTTTTTTTCTTTAAAGATTGGCTTATCCCCCCTGCTGTGGGAATGTCCTCAGCTGGGAAGAACGCTGCTAAGGCGGCCAGTAACACCACTACCTGTGCTACATGCAACGGGACACTGGTGGAGGGGTCCTGCAATAACTGCGGACGCCCAGAGGCCCGGGCTGATACTGCTGAGACAGCAGCTTCGGTGCTGTACCCTGTGGTCCATGTGGGCCCAGGGCCATGGGAGACACAGAACAAGATAAATGAATCTATGTTATCCCAGCTGTCCTCCATGTCGCAATCCCTGGAGGTACTGACCAGGAGACTGGAAAATCCAGCGGCTCCTTCACATTACCCCAGGGTGTCCCCTGCCTCAACTGTGAGACCCCTTAAGCGGACTCGACGTGAGGATTCACCCGAGCTCCAGACACTCTCTGAAGAGGAGGGTCTCTCTGAGGTTGATGAGGATGATGGGGGTTCATTACTCGGGTCCGTGTCAGAACCACCAGAGGGGGTGGAGGATCTGGTGTCCTCCATCAACGAGACTCTGCGTCTCGTGACACCCCCTGAGGAGGTGAACGTTCACCCGAGGGAGGTCTACCAATGGCTGCGGCCGGAGGCTAGACCAAGTGGTTCCTTTATGGACCACACTAACTTTGGAAGGGTGGTTAGAGCGCCCAGGATTCATCCGGGACGGCGTTATGTCCGTAAATCCAAGGACAATTGCTTCCCCTTCCCTGAGGAGGTGCTTCAGGAGTGGTCGCAGTCCCCTAAGGTGGACGCTTCCATGACCAGGATTGCTGCACGCTCTCTGTTCTCTGCCTCTGATAGCTCCTCATTGAAGGATGCGACTGATAGACAGGTCGAGCAACTCGCCAAGTCTTCTTATGAGGCTGTGGGGTCTTCATTTGCCCCTAATTTTGCCGCGGTCTGGACTCTGCAGGCGATCACCTCCTGCTTGGATGGTATCGCGGACCTGGCAGGGTCCAGTTCAGAAGTCCTGGCGCTTACTGATAGAGCAAGGGCCTATGCGGATTACGCCAGGACTGCAGTACTGGAAACTGCAAATCGCTCTGCTGTGGCTTCGGCCAATGCTATTGCGATCCGCAGGTTATTGTGGCTGCGTCTTTGGGACTCAGATGCCACGTCTAAGAAGATTTTGCAAAATCTTCCGTTCTCTGGCGACCGGCTTTTTGGTACCGAACTGGACAAACTGATAAAGGATTCTGCGGAGTCAAAGATTCCACAGAATAAACCTAAGCCACGGTATACCGTGAAGAGGAACCCAAAACAGTGGTCCTTTCGGTCCAGTTCACAGCCATCAGCATCGTCTGCCCGTGCGGACAGAGGGAACAAGCCCTCTACTCAGTGGCGTCCCAAGGGTCGCCAGAAGAAACCGGCGGGGGCAGCAGCTGCCACCCCCAAACCCACTTCCGCATGACTCGCTCTCTCATCCTGCCTCCCCACAGGTGGGGGGCCGCCTGTCTCTTTTTCGGGACAGATGGCTACTCCAGGTCCAAGATCAGTGGGTACGAGATATAGTCTCCAGAGGCTACAGGATAGAGCTGACGTCTCAGCCGGCACACCGATTCCATCGATCGGTCCCGTCTCCAGAAAAGGCTCAGGCTTTTCATCTGGTGTTGGAGGGTCTCCGCAGAGACGGAGTAGTGGTCCCAGTGCCTCCCGGGGAGAGGTTCCGGGGTTTTTACTCCAACCTCTTTATCGTCCCAAAGAAGGACGGCTCTTTTCGCCCGGTTCTGGACCTCAAATTGTTCAACCGTCACGTGTTGGTTCGGAAGTTCCGCATGGAATCCCTGCGCTCCGTGATAGCGGCTGTGTCACAGGGGGACTTCTTAGCGTCCATAGATATCCGGGACGCTTACCTTCACGTGCCCATTGCACCAGCTCATCAACGCTGGTTAAGATTCGCAGTGGGGGACGAACACTACCAGTTCGTGGCTCTCCCTTTCGGTCTAGCCTCGGCTCCGCGGGTGTTCACAAAAGTGATGGCCTCTATGATGGCTCTCCTGCATGTGCAGGGACATGCCGCCATCCCCTATCTAGACGACCTTCTGGTCAGGGCGCCATCGGAACACCTGTGTCGGGTGAGCCTGGAGGTGACCATGAAGTCTCTGGAACATTTTGGGTGGCTTCTCAATGTTCAGAAATCGACCCTGGTTCCGACCCAGTCACTGACATATCTGGGCATGGACTTCCACACAGACTCAGCCCTGGTGTCTCTGCCACGAGCCAAACAGTTGGCCATCCATTCCGGAGTACAACAGGTCCTCCTGTCACCACAGTCATCCATACGAGTGTTGATGAAGCTGGTGGGGCGTATGGTGGCAGCAATAGAGGCGGTGCCTTTCGCACAATTTCGCCTCCGTCCTCTCCAGCTGGAGATTCTCCGCAGATGGGACAAGAGGACGATTTCTCTGAATCGGCTGGTGACTCTTTCTCAACCGACCAGGGATTCCCTGCAGTGGTGGCTACTGCCACGTCACTTGTCTCGGGGCCGGTCTTTCATCAAACCATCTTGGTTAGTGGTGACCACCGACGCCAGTTTGACGGGCTGGGGGGCGGTGTTCTTACACCACAGGGCCCAAGGCCTCTGGACTCAGTCGGAGTCGGCGTTGCAGATCAACGTGCTGGAGATCAAGGCAATCTATCTGGCGCTCCTGGCTTTTCAGAGATTCCTCTCAGGACAACCAATTCGGGTTCAGTCCGACAATGCGACGGCCGTCGCATATATAAATCATCAGGGAGGAACCAGGAGTGCACAGGCTCTGGCCGAAGTCCACCGCATCCTATCCTGGGCGGAGGACAACAACTGCCTGATTTCCGCAGTTCACATCCCAGGGGTCGAAAACTGGGAGGCCGACTATCTGAGCCGGCAGGGGATGGACGCCGGAGAGTGGTCTCTTCATCCGGATGTCTTCCGAGACGTCTGCAGCAGATGGGGCACTCCGGATGTGGATCTGATGGCCTCACGGCTGAATCATCAGGTGCCGCAATACATGGCGAGGTCGTGGGATCCTCAGTCTCTGGGAGCAGACGCTCTGATCCTGAGTTGGTCCAGATTTCATCTGCCGTATGTGTTCCCGCCTCTAGCTCTGATTCCCAAGGTGTTGTGGAAGATCAGGACGGAGTGCAGAGTGGCCATTCTAGTGGCTCCGGATTGGCCCAGGAGGTCCTGGTATCCAGACCTGTGGCAGCTGTCAGGCGGACACAGGTGGGCTCTTCCAGAACGCGCAGATCTTCTCGCGCAAGGCCCATTCTTCCACCTCAATTCCAGGGCCCTCAGATTGACTGCATGGCTCTTGAGGCCTGGCTGCTGACGTCCAGGGGTTTCTCCTCTACAGTGGTTGCCACTATGAATCGGGCTAGGAAACCTGTTTCGCGGAAGATATACCACAGGACGTGGAAAATCTTTTTCGCCTGGTGTGCTTCTGGTAGACGGTCACCTTGGCCCTTGTCGGTTCCGACGCTGTTGGCTTTCCTTCAGTCGGGTTTGGAGCTGGGCTTATCCCTTAGCTCCCTGAAGGGTCAGGTGTCAGCGCTGTCTGTGCTGTTTGACAGACGTTTGGCGCTGCTACCAAAGGTCCGTCAATTCCTACAGGGGGTGTCTCGGGTGGTTCCGCCATATAGGCGACCACTGGACCCTTGGGACCTCAACATGGTCCTGGCGGCACTTCAGAAGCCGCCGTTTGAACCGCTGAGAGAAGTTCCCCTCTCTCGTCTGTCCCAGAAAGTGGTCTTTTTGGTGGCGATTACGTCTCTGAGGAGGGTCTCAGAATTGGCTGCACTTTCGTGCAAGTCACCCTTCCTGGTGGTTCACCAAGACAAGGTGGTGTTACGCCCACGGCCAGAATTCTTGCCTAAGGTGGTGTCCACTTTTCATCTGAACCAAGAGATTGTGCTTCCATCATTTTGTCCCGCTCCCGTTCATCAGGTTGAGCGCGACCTTCACACTCTGGATCTCGTGAGGGCTGTACGCATTTATGTGTCCAGGACTGCCTCCTTCCGGAGTTCTGACTCCTTGTTTATCCTTACGGCGGGTCGCTGTAAGGGGTCCACGGCATCAAAATCTACCTTGGCCAGATGGATCAAGGTGCCCATTCAGGAGGCCTACCGTTCTTCCGGTCTGCCTCTCCCGGTGGGATTGAAGGCGCACTCGACTAGAGCTGTCGGTGCCTCCTGGGCTTTGCGACATCAAGCTTCTGCTCTACAGGTGTGTCAGGCAGCCACATGGTCAAGCCTGCATACTTTTTCTAAGCACTATATGGTGCATGCCCATGCCTCTGCGGATGCAAGTCTGGGCAGGCGGGTCCTCCAGGCGGCGGTTGCCCACCTTTAAAAAGGGGGACCATGTGTTATCCGTCTTTTGAGGAACTCTTCCCGCCCTGGGGTATTGCTTTAGGACATCCCCATTGTCTGGGTCTCCCATTATGATGACCAGAAAAAAGAGAATTTTGTTTACTTACCGTAAATTCTTTTTTCTTTAATCATCAATGGGAGACCCAGCACCCACCCAGTGTTCCGTTGGTTGTTGTCACATTTGACTTGTTCCCAGTTGGAACAGTTTATTCCGGGTTGTTGGACCGTTTGTTCACGGTTTTTCTCCCGAGGTTTCGGGTGTGGTTATTTTTTTGTCTCCTCGCAGCTTATGGACCAAACTGAGGATATTCCCTGCGGTAGGGGTTTATAAGCGGAGGGGGCGGTGTCTACAAACTTGTAGTACCTAGTGTGGCCTCCGGAGGGCAGTGCCCTTAACCCCATTGTCTGGGTCTCCCATTGATGATTAAAGAAAAAAGAATTTACGGTAAGTAAACAAAATTCTCTTTTTTTGTGAGTAGTGTATCTTATCAGACGAAGAATCTTATTTCCCTGCCAGAATTGATCAGTCATTATGAAAATTCTCACTTCTGATGTAAAATCTGTATTCAGTGAAGACTTTCCCATTACTCAGATAGGAGATGTTAGCTGTTACTAATGAAAAGGAAGAGGGGTGTGGCTCTGCCTATAGCTCCTCCCTTCTCCCATCTGATAGAATCTCATCAGATTCATCAACTGCAAATTTGTCTGATAACATATATTACAAAGAAAAACAAAACTCTGCTTTTTCATAAAACCACCCAAAAACTGGAATAAAACACAATCAAAAAGACGATTGTAAATAAAAATGGTGTTTCTAAAAACGTCATCTTGTCCCATAAAAAACAAAGCCACAAAACCGCTCCATCTGCAGAAAAATAAAAAGTTATAGCTCTCAGAATATAGCGATGCAAAAACAATTCTTTTTTGCTATAAAATAGTTTTTATTGTGTAAAACCACATTAAGGGCCCTTTCACATCAGCGTTTTTCGTAATTCGCGGCAGATGCGGTGAAAAAACCGCATCTGCCGCGTTTGCCGCATAACGGTTCCACTTGCGGCACGGTTGCGGTTTTTTCCATAGGAAGTATAGGGGGACTTGCGGCAGATGCGGCAAGTGCGGTATTGCACTTGCGGCAGGTGCGGCAGAGAAAAAAACCGCGGCTTACTGCGGTTTTTTTCTCTGCCGCACCTGCCGCAAGTGCAATACCGCACTTGCCGCATCTGCCGCAAGTCCCCCTATACTTCCTATGGAAAAAACCGCAACCGTGCCGCAAGTGGAACCGTTATGCGGCAGTTGCGGCAGATGCGGTTTTTTTCACCGCATCTGCCGCAAATTTAAAAAAACGCTGATGTGAAAGGGCCCTAAGAAAACTAGATAAATAAGGTATTGCTGTAATTATATAGACCCGAAGAATAAGGCTGTCATCCCTTTTACCACGCGGTTAACGGCACATATAAAATTCTGCCTCCTCAAAATCGGACTAGAAATCTATAAAAAAAAGTTATGTGCCCAGAAATGGCATCAGTAGAAACAACAACTCGTCCCGCAAAACCGACCCGAAGAATAAAGTCGTCTAATCACTTATACTTATGAAGAATGATTTAAAAAGAAATACAAGCAATTCCTGACCTGATGTTGATTTGTTTGTTCTGCTCCCCACCGAAGAACACCGTTCACATGTATCCTGCGCTATATGGCTAACATTTACACAAAAGGTTTCCATGTACATTTTTTAAATAAAAGATTCAGACGGAACCCCTGAAGGAAGATTCACTATAGTGAGGCAGAGGGAGTCACTATGGACTTTGTCTGATCTATGATCCAGCAGTTTCCCTCGGCCACAGGTTTGTTCACTTCTTAAAACCTGGACACCGCTAGACAGAGGCCAAACGGAGTCTGTAGTAACTCTGCTGCCCCATTAGTGAATGGATCCGTCAGGGGTTTCACCTGATTCACGTATTTTGGAGATATTGCTGGAAAACCAAATGTAAGCGCTCATCATAGTGCACAGGATACATGATAACTGATCCAAAATGTTCCCACTCTGGTCCATCATCTGTTTACAAAAATACAGGAAGCTTCCATGTTACTGGTAGCACAAAGGCTCTCGAAAGGCTTGTTTCAAAAGAAATCTAGCAAAATCTGCACTCCTAAATCCAGACGCCCACCCTTCCTTTTTTGTCTTAACCATGTGCCTAAACTGCAGTTAGCATCCATATGGTTGACATTATTGTGATTAGGGGAGCTCACGTATGTTAGATATGCGGCTAAAGAAACATAAGCTGGGCACAATATTGGACACTGCAATGTATCGGGAACTACAATGACATATTTGCAATTTTCACTCTGCAATTTCCACTATTATTTAGCTTCTGGAAAACGTCCATAGCATAAAAAGTTACAACACCCATAGATACATTTCCAGAAGGGCTGTGCAAAAACGAAACAGCATCCGCTATCTATTCCAGCTAAATTTGCATTCTACAATTCAAATGGCATTCCTTCCCTTCTGAGTCTTGCGGTGCGCCCAAACAGTAGTTTTCCACCTGTTGCCCATTCAAATTTTCAGGCCTAATCAACATTTTTGTTGGAAAAAGTAAATTTTTAATTTTTTCCTTCCACTTTGCTTTAGTTCCTGTGAAGCACCTGGAGGGTCAATAATCTTCTTGAATGCGGTTTTGAGCAATTTGAGGGGTGCAGTTTTTGGAATGGTGTCACTTTTGGGCATTTGCTGCCATATAGTCCCCTCAAAGTCATTTCAAATGTGATGTGGTCCCTGAAAAATATGGATTTATAAATTTTGTTGGAAAAATGAGAAAATGCTGATACATTTTTTTTTAACCCTACTAACTTCCTAAAAAAAATTATATTACACAAATGTGATATAACTGTCTAGTTCAACCGTGCTGTTCTGTCGGGTCTGCTATACACTTCTAATCTTCTGGTAACTTTTACCGGACCTATTAAAGTCTTGACTTTTAGCCAATTTAAGTGTTTCTTTGAATACCTGTTGCATTATTAAATTGTATGTGAACATGGTTGTTCATAAACAAATGAAAAATGAAATAAATTTCAGATTCAGTCATTTTTGACCAAACAGAACAACATGGTTAATAACATAAAACTTAAATGTTTAAAAATTGCTAAACTTTGCACATTTATGCCAAAATTCTAATTATTTTCATACATAAACACACAAAATATCGACCTAAATTTACCACTGTCATAAAGTACTATGTATCATGAAAAAACGTTTTCAGAGTCACTGTTGAAGCTCCAGAGTTGTAACCTCAAAGAGACACTGGTCAGAGTTGTGAAATTTGGCCTGGTCATTAAGGTGAAAACAGCCTGGGGGGTCAAAGGGTTTAAGGGAACCTGTCATTCGATTCATGCTGGCCAAACTACAAGAAGCACCAATCAGAGCCTGACTGCATCCGGAGCGTTTCCAAGAAAAGAGTTTGAGAATCTGATCGGGGATCATAGAGAGGAGTTTGAAGTGATCCTCGGCTGGATTCTTCCAAACCCATTTCAGGTAATTGAAAGGTCTCTCCCAATGAAAACACAAGGAAGAATGCATCACGTGGCCTGTGGTTTGTTTAGCATGGATCAAATAAAAGGTATTCTGTCCTGCTAAATTTATACTGATGTTTCCATTACAATCTTGCACATGAAAAATCATCCCCGGCTATAGATTGCACTACATGTTTTGTTACTTACCAGCAAGTTACCATTTCACATTACAAACCATCCCAAAAGTTAACTGTCTTGAAAGCAATCAGTTAGTTTTGGTGATAGTTAGATAGATGGATGGATGGATAGATAGATAGATACAGAAGAAAAGCTGCACAGCACTCAAGATATAGTGTGAACTGATGCAAGCTGCAATACTGGAACAAACAACCAGAAAAAAATCACTGCAGCACTCAGTTACTACCAAAAATGTACACATGCTAATAAGTGGTTTATATATGAGGAAAAAAATAAAAAATACGCTGACATCGCCCTCAGGTGGTCTGAGATTGAGATGGTGTCCACCCACTTAGAAGTGTGATAGGGAGGACAGGGATGTCAGCGTAGGACTCATCGGATCTGGGGTCACCGTGGAGTGGTTGATGAGCAAACAGATATTGGCCAATATATGTACCAAGAACCTCAGTAAATAAAAAGATAAGAATATTGAGTTTTTGGAAAAAAACTTAAGTTTTAAAATTTTTTCCTCATATATAAACTGCTTATTAGCATGTGTATATTTTTGGTAGTAACTGAGTGCTGCAGTGAGTTTTTTCTGGTAGATAGATAGAATAAACAATAGAAGCAGCAACATCTGCTGTTTTTTTTTTTTTAAGTGCAAAGCGTCCCCAGGAGCTCCTTACAGTTCCTATGTTATATACGGTTCAAGCAAAGAGTCCACAGCACTCCCAATTGACGCAGCAAAGGTTTTACTCCAGCTCAGGCATGGTTATGGCAACGTTTCAAGCTCAAAAGGCTCTTCTTCCAGGCTTGAAGAAAAGCCTTTTGAGCTTGAAACGTTGCCATAACCATGCCTGAGCTGGATTAAAACCTTTGCTGCGTCAATAGGGAGCGCTGTGGACTCTTTGCTTGAACTGTAGATAGATAGATAGATAGATAGATAGAAAGAAAGATACGGCAATCTTTTATGTGCTCTTTATTACCAGCTTCAGGCAAGTATGATGACATTTTGGACTCATACGTCCTTAGTCCAGCTGGACTAAGGACGTGTGAGTCCGAAATGTCGCCATACTTGCCTGAAGCTGGTAATAAAGAGCACATAAAAGATCATCTCAGAGTGCTGCAATTTTTCTACAAAGACTAGATACGGTAGATAGATACAGGGGTTGGACAAAATAATGGAAACACCTAACGTATTGGCATCATAATCTTCGAACATGTTATAAACATGCAAACCGTGACATATGTTAATGTTTTGTAGTTGAGTATTTGTGTTAAGTGATATGTGTATGTAAATTGTTTTGCCGAATTGTAAGAACATTGATGAGAACCTGATACCAATGGGCCATTGCACACCTTTCGGATTTTCAAAAAGGCCAAATTGTTGGTGCTCGTATGGCAGGCGCTAGTGTAACAAAGTGCCTGAATGCTTGGCGTGTCAAGAGGTACTGTCTCCAAAGTAATGACTGCGTTTGAAAGAGAAGGAAAAACGTCCGCGGCAAAGCACAGGTCCGGCCAAAAGTCGAAGTTGACTGAGAGAGACCGTCAGGCTCTAAAGCTAATTGTGAGAGAGGATCGCAAGACCACGGCTCCGAAAATGACTACTGAGCTCAATGAACACCTACAGAACTCAGTTTCCGCGAAAACTGTTCATCGGGAGCTGCACAAATCTGGATTCCACGGAAGAGCTGCAATTAGAAAACCGCTGCTCTCAATGACAAATGTTTCCAAGCATTTAGAGTGGTGTAGAAACCTCCAGAATTGGTCCTTCGAGCAGTGGAAACATGTGATATTCTCAGACGAATCATCGTTTACCCCATTTTCCGACCTCCGGCCGAGTGTATGTTTGAAGACAGCCGAAAGAAGCATTCCATCCACACTATCTTCTCCCAACTGTAAAACATGGCGGAGGTTCTGTGATGATCTGGGGTGCTATTTCGTGGAGATCCGCCAGGCCAATGATATCACCTTGTATGAGTCCATACCTCGGAGAATTGAGGCTGTAATCGCCGCAAAAGGTGGACCTACACCATATTAAATTACGTTTTGGTGATTTTTCCAGGTGTTTCCATTATTTTGTCCAACCCCTGTATGTCTGTGTATGTATATAACATACTCTATATAATATATCTATGTATATACACACACACAATGTAGCTCCAAGTCAATCACACTTTCGTGAAATCAACCTTTCCAGTTATGAAGCAACACTGATTGTGAATCAATTTATCCTGCTGTTCTGCAAATAGAGCAGACAACAGGTAGAAATGATAAACAATTAGCAAGACACTCCCCATAAAGGACTGGATCTGCAGGTGGTGACCACTGACCATTTCTCTGTTCTCATCCTTTTTGGATGTTGTTTTGGTTACCAGGAGTGTGGAGTCGGTAAGCCAAACCACCGACTCCGACTAACTCATACATGGCTCATATTTATAAAGTGTAAATATCATGTAATTGCAAAAAGAAACAAAATACTGCATTGGTTATTAATGATGGGTTACATAGCAGCTAAAATGATGCTTTTTTGTGCCCTATGATTTATTTTCTCACTTTTTTCTGTGCTCTTTAAAAAACTGTGTTTTATGGTTGTGTGGGCGTGGCAAGCATCTGCCAGCACTGTGTGTGTATTTCCACAGCTTCTGAGAGCAGGCTGGTAGTGAGCTGGGTGGGGAGCCAGCAGACGAGGTTGACAGAGATTGTGACTGAGCTATGTGAAGCTTGGAAAAAGCTTCTGAGGAGTTTGCAGTGATCTTGACATTCTGACATAGTAACATAGTAACATAGTAACATAGTTTTTAAGGTTGAAGGAAGACTTTAAATCCATCTAGTTCAACCCATAGCCTAACATGTTGATCCAGAGGAAGGCAAAAAAAACCCCATGTGGCAACACTAATCTCCACATTGGGGGAAAAAATTCCTTCCTGACTCCAGATACGGCAATCAGACTAATTCCCTGGATCAACGCCCTATCAAAGAATCTAGTATGTATAACTGGTAATATTATAGTTTTCAAGAAAGGCATCCAGGCCCCTCTTAAATGTTAGTAGTGACTCACTCATTACAACATCATGTGGCAGAGAGTTCCATAGTCTCACTGCTCTTACAGTAAAGAATCCGCGTCTGTGATTATGATTAAACCTTCTTCCCTCCAGACGTATAGGATGCCCCCTTGTCCCAGTCTCAGGCCTAAGAGTAAAGAGATCATTAGAAAGGTCTCTGTACTGCCCCCTCATATATTTGTACATTATTATAAGATCACCCCTAAGCCTTCGTTTTTCCAAGCTAAATAACCCCAAGTTTAATAACCTGTCTTGGTATTGCAGACCCCTTAGTCCTCTAATAACTTTTGTCGCTCTTCTCTGGACCCGCTCTAGTTCAGCATTACTTATAAACTATGTTGTATGCTGAGATAATCTGATACATTGTTTTCTCATGAGCTGCAGTCAGCAGTGTATGCCTTGCCTCCTCCCTTATATGGTTACATGTCCATATTCAGCATAAGGACGAATCTGACTGATAATGAACATATGTCGGCTTCACACGCAGTCTAGTGGAAACACCTTGTGGAATGTTTATGAATGGTTTTCAACAGTAATTTTCAAATTAAGTACGGTATATTAGAAAGGTTATTAAAATCACCTGCTCCACACCCACTTGTGGACGTCGGGTCTTCATACACGACTCATGGTCTGTTTCTGACCGTTTGAGCAGACACATGGATATTAGTGCCCTGCTGGAGGTAATTTAGCAGGGCTCCAGCACTGCTCCTCCTGTTCCTTATTGCACAAAGGAGGAGGTAGCGGTCTTGCTGCTGGGTTGTTGCCCTCCTATAGCCCTCTCCACATCTCCTTGTGTACTGGCATATCTTCTAGTGTCTGCTCCATGCTCTGGGCACTGTTCTGACAGACACAGCTACTCTTCTTGCCACAGGCCACGTTGATGTGCCATCCTTGACGAGCTGCACTACCTGAGCAACTTCTGTGAATTGTAGACACCGCCTTATGCTACATCTAGGGGTGAGAGCAATGACCAAAAGTAAAAGTGATCAAAACCACATCTAAAAAGGATGAGAACAGGGAAATGGTCAGTGGTCACCACCTGCAGACCCACTCCTTTATAGGGGGTGTCTTGAGAATTTCATATTTCTACCTGGTGTCTGTTCTATTTGCACAACAGCACTAGAAATTGATTCACAATCAGTGTTGCTTCATAACTGGACAGGTTAATTTCACAGAAGTGTGACTGCCTTGACTTACATTGTGTTATTTGGGCTCCCTCTATTTTTTGAGCAGTGTATATATTTGAATATAATCTTTTTTTTATTGGTCTTATTTGAGCAGTTGCCTATTAATTGTATCTGTAGGCTCATGACAATTGTTAGATATTCTCAGTTATTGTTGTAATTTTTAACAATCGTTGCAGCTAATAATGTATGTTCTTTCTGCAGCATGCACATGCACACTCCACTGGATACTTTATTACCCAAGACTCTGCTTTTGGCAACTTGATCCTTCCGGTTATCCCACGTCTGGAGGCAGAGTAACACCACACGGCATCTTTTCTACTGACTGAGGCTGCTCTTCTATGACCTGTCCATAAGCTGTGTATAACTTATATATATATTATGATTTTTCTTTTTTTACTGTCATGCTTTTTTTTATATACAGACAAGTAAAACCTTTCATGTTATGGTATAAGGATTTGCCATAAAATAAGCAAAACTGTAGACCTAAGAGTAATGTAATGCATTTGTCTGCTCACCTCAATAAAATAAGCCTGCTTTTAATTTTTTAGATAATTATGTGAATTTTGTCTATTTCATATCATCATGGAGACCATCCATACTTATTAATTCAGTACCCGACAGTCTCAGGCTGGTTTCACACTACGGATTTTTCAGATCCGATGCTGTCCGATTAAATCAGACAGCATCGGATCCGAATTTGGCCCCATGCAGCCCTATGGGCATCGGACCGAATCGGATGTGCACTAAATGCCATCCGATTTGGTCCGATCCGATTCTGTCCGATTTTATTATCGGTGCAAAAATCGGAGCCTGCTCCGATTTTTGCACCGAAAATAAAATCTGACAGAATCGCGTCGGACCAAATGGCATTTAGTGCACATCCGATGTGACCCGATCCCTATAACATGGGGCCCTATGGAGAAGGGTCCGAGGAAACATCTGATGTCTCCTCGGACCCGATTTTACTGTACTGAGCATGCTCAGTACAGTAAAACTGCTCCTAACTGGGAGCACAAGGGTTAAAAAAAAAAAAAAAGTTTATGCTCACCTTCCCCCGAGCCCCCGCCGTCTCCCGCTGTCTTCTTGGAGGCTCCCGGTGGCTCCTGCAGGCTCCCATTGTCAGCAGAAGGTCTCCTTCTGCTGTTCAGGACCTGCGGTGATGTCACAGTCATGTGACCGCGGGTTACCATGGTGGAACCCGTGGTCACGTGACTGTGACATCACCGCAGGTCCTGTACACATGAAGACCACCGCTGCAGCCTGCGGGAGCCACCGGGAGCCTGCAGGAAGACAGCGGGAGACGGCGGGGGCTCGGGGAGAGGTGAGCATAAACTTTTTTTTTTTTTTCTTTTTTCAGCCCGGAGGCTACGATTTAATGCCGGAATCTGATGCCTATTTGGCATCCGATTCCAGGCATCAGAAGGGAGCCGATGCTGTCCGATTTATATCGGACAGCATCGGCTCCCTAAAAATCGAAATGTGAAAGTAGCCTCAGATGTAAATACCGTATTTTTCCTTTTATAAGACGCACTTTTTTTCCTCCAAGTTTTGGAGGAAAGTGGGGGTGCGTCTTATAAAAGGAATATAACATTCTAGCATCCTCAGTTGCTGGGAGGGGGAGACAGCAGTGAAGTGGGGACAGAAGTGGCAGGGAATGGTCCCTGCTGAAGAATCCAGGCGGCAGGAGCACCACGTGTCCCGGCTCATTAACTACTTAGATATTCACTTCACTTGCTCCCAGTCTCCACCCACCTCTCTGCACTGAAGACAGCGAGGAGAGGTGAGAGCACGGGGAGCAGGAGAAGCTGCTTAGCCTGCACACATGGTCTCTCACCAGCTTCTTGCAGTGGCTGGGGATATTGTGTGCTGGAGAAAGTGAGAATGCAGGTGCCGGGGGTGCAGCTGCAGCAAGTGAAGGAGCACTGAGCTTTGTGCTTTGTGCTGCGATGGAGACAGGGGTAGAGCAGATCGGCACCTTATCACAGGCACCTTGTCACAGTGTCCTGCCTCACTCCCTCTGCTCTCTGTAATGTGTCCTCCTGCTGAGCCCTGCCCTGTGCAGAAATCCAGGAAGGTCGGTCAGGTCTGCAGTTCAGGAGCTTCAGTCTATTAGAGCAGGGCTGGAGCCTGCATAACACCAGTGTACAGCTCCTGTATCTACATCCTGCACCTATAGGTCAAGCTCTGTAGTGGTGACTTGTAATTAGGAGACAGAGGCTGGAGCATTGTATTTCAGCACAGTGTTCAGACCCCTTCCCTGGCCCTCCCTCTTTACAGTACATCACATCAGAACTTTATATGCAGACTGGCCACAAAGCAAGACACATTAAAGTGAGTGCACATGGATGTGTAACATAACCACTAATAAAGTAAAGTTAACACAACAATACTGTGCTTAACTAGAACTCCAAGCATGCCATAGGATCTACAGAACATGCTGGGAGTTATAGTTCTTAAAGGATTGCTACTACATGAACAAATCCCTTCTCATTCACCTTGTTGGCCCTTGTAAAAGTAATAAGGACCATACTAAGGCTGTGTGCTCATGGTCGGGAGGAGCTGCATGTTGGACGCGGCTCCTCCGGACCTAAGTGAAGCCACGGGTGGCCGCAGGGAGACCGCAGCCGTCCTGTACTCACCATGTGCAGCGGGTGCAGGGCAGTTTCTCCCTGCAGTCACCCGATGGAAGCCGCTTCCAACTCCGCAGCATGAAATAAACATGCGGAGGGGGAACCGGCAACCTGCACCGCAGCTGTCAGATCACTGCGGGCGGGTTAAGCATAGTGAGGATGGGATTTCTACATATCCCATCCACTATGCTTGTACTGTACTACGCAGCATTTTGGACACAGCAGCAAGACGCTGCGTCCAAAACGCTGCTTATACTGATCGTGTGCACGCACCCTTCCCCCCATGCTGCAGCAGTTCCAACATTGTCAGAAGTTGCATATTCATGTCCCATTAATATGAGACTCAGCCCTCCGACAAATCAGTGCTGGCATCTTCTCCCCGCCATCAGATACTGGAGGAGAAGTCATTGGTGTTGCTCACATGCTGCACCTGCATTCTAAGGAAACAGACACCAGCGCTGACTGGTCGCAGGGCCTGAGTGTCATATCAAAGTCATTTTTGCTACAAATATTTTTTTCCCTATTTTCCACCCCTAAAATCTGAGTGCGTCTTATAATCCGGAGCGTCTTATAAAGCGAAAAATACGTACTTATTAGTAGAAGAGCATAACGCAACCAGACTACACCAGGTTTTGTTTGTAGTCTTTAACCATAAAAAATGAAGGTCTGCTTCAAATCTCCACAAACAAATTAGATTTTTTTTAAATAAAAAGCATTTGTGAAGTTGTTTTCCCTTGTTTTTGATGGATCAAATAAAAATTGTAAATATACTTTTATAAAAGTAAAAAGATGCAAATTTTGTCACAATGTTCTTTCAAAAAATGTGTGACTATTCTGCTATTTTGTCACTTTTGCATCCTTCAAAAAGTTGTGGTCTGGGTATGATATTAACCATACAAGTATAGTTTAGGCCAGAGACATTTTAAAAAGTCACATCTAACTCCAGTTGGGTTCATAATGTGTGTAAAATCAATTTTAGATAGAAACATTATATCCAGAGTCATATAGGGTTTGACACGGGGAGTGGGGTGAGAGATAGGCAAGCATATTTGAGTGGTCGCCTAAGGGGAACCTTAACAGCTAAGAATGTTGTTAATGAAAATACCTATACAATAACCACCAGGATTGATATTGCCACCATAATGTGACCAGATTCTCATAAATTCCAGTTCTACAGAACATGTTAAGACTGGCTTCACAGTACGGCTTTGTTCCTGTATGTGGGATCCGTTTTTTTTTTTTGCAGGACCCCACGGACAGGAATGGACAGGTCTGGATTGTAAACTCCGGATGCCATTTCTATGTCCGGATCCGGAATTTTGACAGATCCGGACACAGAAAGAGCTGGGAGGGCCGAGCCTGCAAAGCGCAGGCAAGTGGTGTTGGCGCTGTTCACTTTCACTTTAGCAGTGTACTTACATACATAAATCTTTAAACTGCACTGATGAGCTCATATGACCCATCAGCTAATCTGGTTGCCCCGCCCCTTCCCGGTCAGCTGATTAAGGTCCTTGAGCCATCGGAGGTGAATGCATCATGGGACACATGGCGGACAGGTGGGAATTTATTTTTTTATTTTTAACCATTCCTTAACTTAATTTCACTTTAGCAGTGTATGTATGAATCTGGAGGTTCCTGACATTTTTACTTAGACCCCTTTCAGATTTACGGCATCTGCCGCGTAACGGTTGCACTTGCAGCAACCTCATTCATTCTGTATGGGACTTGCGGCAGGTGCAGCAAATGCGGTTTTTGCCGTGATCCGGCAGTCGCAGCAGGTCAAAAAGCGCAGCTGCCACAACTACCGCAAGTGCTGGATCATGGCAAAATCCGCATTTGCTATTCCTGCCACAAGTGCCATAGAGAATGCATGGGGCTTACCGCACCTGCCGTAAGTCCCAAAAAGAATGCATGGGGCTTGCCACAAGTGTGCCGCAAGTGCAGCTGTGACGCGGCAGATGCAGTATATCTGCCGCAAATCAGCAAAAACCCTGTTGTGAAAGGGGCCTTAGGCTGGTTTCACACTTGCGCTTTTTTTCAAATCAGGAAGATCAATTATTTCAGGTAAAAACCTGATTCTTTGCAGATCCAGTTTTTTGCCCATTCACTTTAGTGATGTTAGGAAGAAAGCTGAAGCAACAGGATTCTACCTGACATCATTACATTTTTACCTGAAATAACTGATCTTCCTGATTTGAAAAAAAAAAAACGCAAATGTGAAACCAGCCTAAAGCCCCTTTCACATCAGCGTTTTTTTAAATTTGCGGCAGATCCGGCAGATTTACTGCATCTGCCGCGTAACGGCTGCCTTTGCAGCACACTTTGTGGCAAGCCCCATTTATTCTCTATGGGGCTTGCGGTCAGGTGCAACAAGTGCGGTTTGCCGGATCTGGCACTTGCAGTGTGTGAAAAAAACTGCCGCTAGCTGCTTTTTTGACTTGCTGCAAGTGCCATATTTGCCAGATCGCAGCAAAAACCACATTTGCTGCACCTGCCGCAAGTCCCATAGAGAATGAATGGGGGCTTGCCGCAAATCGTCTGTTATACTGCAGATGGGGTAAATCTGCCACAAATCAGCAAATCAGCTGATGTGAAAGGGGCCTTTAGGATGAGAATCTTCACATAATAAATGAAAAAAAAAACCCAGACAGCACTTCCTTATACTCTTCAGCCCAGGTGCATATATAATTCGGCTATATAGATTGGCACCTGGGCTGAAGAGCATAAGGAAGTGCTGGCTGTTTTTTTTTCTTCATTTATTATGTGTGGAACAGGCTGGTTCTGCTGCTAGACTTGCACTCCTGCCTCCCTACCATAGGGTCCAACTAAAGTGGTATGTCTCCTGCTACTGCCCATTGCAACAGGCCCCTAGGGTACGAAAGAGGCTATTAGTGTAGACAGGGAACCCTTCAGAATTATGGTCACCGTGGAATGGTTGAAGGGCAGGCATATATTGGCCAATGCATGCGCTGAGAACCATTAAACAAAAAAAATTTTATCTGAGTTTTTTTTATTAGAAAACTTCTTAGTTTTTATTTTTTCTCAAAGTAACATCTAGAAACATCATTGTCTGCATGTATTGGCTTTACCAGTGTGCTGCAACCTTTTTAATGCATATATATTCTATAATATATATACATATAATCCCCACAAATATAATCCCTCTCTGATCTTGTCTTCCCTTCCCCTATGCGCTGTCTCCCAACCCTGTGTCTGTCTCTCCCCTGTGTGTGCTGTCTCACCTCTCTGTGCCTGTCTCTCCCTGTGTACTGTGTCTCCCCCTCTCAGTGTCTGTCTCCTCGTGTGCTGTCTCTCCCCTGCATCTGTCTCTTCCCTGTATGATGTATCTCCCCCATGTACGCTGTTTTCCCTCTCTGTGTCTGTCTCCCCCTTGTACGTTGTCTCTCTCCCCCATCTGCTTCATTTCTGTGCACTCACTTGCTGTCTCTTTTCTCTCTCTATCTCCCACCCTCCCAGAAACATTAATTTGGTACAGTCTGGAACATAAATTAAAACAAAAACACACCTTATCCGCAGCAAAAGAAACGCACCGTTGGCACAACCATTTTTCTGTTGTAGTGACAGAAAAGCACATTGGAGGCAGACCACAGACAACAGAGCCCACCGGCGGAAGCAGAGTCCTCCAGTCTACACCTGTGCTCAGCAAAATGCAGCAGCCAGTGCACAGAGCAGGGCTGGTGGGGTGGGATGCAATGCTCTGCAGCCCCTGGCCTTTACATGCACACAACTGCAGCAGAATAGCTGAGCAGTGGACACATTACATGATCTGCAGATCAGTGGGCACGCAATCTGCAGAGCACTGGGCACTAGACATGATCTGCAAAACACTGGATATAATCTGCAGAGCACTGGACACACTCTGCAGAGCTCTGGACACACTGCAGAGCACTGGACATACTGCAGAGCACTGGATACATTGCAGAGTACTGGGCACAGCTCATAAATACTCTGCAGAGCACTGGTGTCCCCTCTGCTGTAGGCCCATGGGCGCTGTGTATTTGTTCCTGACATGGGGGTCACCTGTGTGCTGCTGCAGCCCCCCTCCCACTCTCACTCCTATCTTGTGTGGCAGAAGCGATATCACAATGCCCATCTGCACTGAGCAAAACTCTATGGTCTCCTGCAAGAAGTGCAGGAGATCATAGAGCTCTGCAGCCAGCTCAGTGCAGACGGACATTGTGATATCGCATCTGCCACTCAAGTTAGGAGGGAGAGCGGGGGCCCACTGTCAGGGGTACATACAGAGCGGGGGCCCACAGCCATCGGAGGATACAGGACAGGGGACGCTGTTTTGAGGCAGATGGCGTGGGATCCCCCAGCCACTTATGGGCCCTGGCACTTGCCCCGATGCACCAGGTGCTGATGCCAGTCTTGGGATCTGGCCTCAGTGTTGCATGCACCCTTGTCAAATTTAAACTCAATAAAAATCAAATAGTGTCTTCAAAGACTGTGAGGTCAGCGAGACTGGGGATAGAGGAGAAAAGAGAAGGCGCAGATCTTTCTGGTGTCTTGTGCAGTTTGCATATAATCCTACAGAGGATATTTCCTGGATCTCCTGGCCTGCTCCTTGTTCCCAGAGAAGCAAGCCACCCAAAGAGAGGCTCGTGTTGAAGTGCAGGAAAACAAAATAAATTTTCTGGTTTGAATTGAAGCGCTACCAGAGGGATCACAGGGATTTTATCTGATGAAGGCTTGTTATATGTTAAGCCGAAACGCGTAATAAAACAAAAAAAAAACCAAGAAATTATTTTGGAATAATTTGCCATCCCTGTGATCCCTCTGGTAGCGCTTCAATTCAAACCAGAAAAATTTTTTTTTTTTTTTCCCAAACTCTATAATAAGGAATTCCATGATATGTAAAGATACAATAATTGCTTGGAGGCTGGTGAGGAAGAAACGGAGGGTGGTGAGGAAGAAACGTAGGCTATCTAGGAAGGAGTCCATATTCTTAAATCCGTGGGCCCATCCTAATTTCAAATTGGGAGAGAAAAATAGTCTATTTAGAGAAAGGGGTAGGAAGATGGGAGACCTAATGCATGAGTCTGAAGTGAGATGGCTGAGCCAAACGGAAGTAATTAGAAGGTTTGGACTAACCAAATTTCTTACCAAACAATATTTGCAGCTGAAGAGATATATTATGCAAGGCATGATTGAGGTATCAAATGAGCTACACAAAAATGAAATAGTTGAACTACTGAAGATTTAGTAAATTTGAGTATATCAACAATATATGGTGCTTTGGAATATTAATACCAGTGGGAGAGGATGGAATATTTAAGGCATGGGCAAACAGAGGTTCCAGATAAGATTTTACAAGGGTAGAGAGAGGTCAAGAATAATGTATTAAACAAAAATTGGAGAGACACTCAGTTTCATTTAATTCACAGGGCAATATATGGGTTCAGTATACCTTATAGCACGACGAGACCAGTGCAAGATCAGAGATGCCCGAAATGTCATATGGCCCTAACAGACGTGTGCCATGGTCTATGGAGCAGCACATTCGTCTGGAAATTCTGGGTGATGATATGCTCACTTGCCTCAGACTTATGGAGAAGGGGATGGGAAATGGACCCGATGTTCTGGCTATTTCATTATTCAAGGCAAGTAGAAGGAGATGGGAGGGGATGTACTCAAATGTTTGGCCATAAACTGCTGCATAATATCTTGATAATAGAAAAATAATGCATATTGTGGAATTGGTTGACAGCCGAAAAGCTTTCCATGGTTGAGTTCCTGAAAAACTTGAAACATCTGCTAAATCTAGAAAAATTGGAGACAGAAAGAAGTAAGACCAAATTGACAGAGAATTTTTTAAGGCGTGGAAGGAGGTTATAGAAAGAAAATGTTCATTTGCAGAGATATGACGATTGATGCTGCCATTTGGGCACGCTGAATGGTATCTACTGAACAAGATCCAGGGTTGCTTGGGGAAGTAATTAGAACAATCCGTACTTCGTGGTGAGAGAGGGGAGAAGTAAGTAAAGCAGGAAAAGGGAAAATATCTGTAGTGAAGGGGCATTGGATGTGGAAGGGAGGATATCTCCAAAGGAATGATGTTTATCACTGTACAACAATGCTAGATGCTGTGATTTGCTGGTTTTATTTATTTGTTCATTATGAAATGTAATGAGAAAGAAAATAAAAATGATTGTTTAATCTGGGAAGTGACACCAGAGACATCTATCGTCTAAATTTTCAACCAATTATACTAAAGATTGAACGTGAATTGGAACGCTGGAAATCTCTCCCGCTGTCTCTCCTGGGTAGAGCACATCTCATTAAAATGGTGAGTTTCCAGCGTCTGCTTTACCCTCTGCAGACAATACCCCTCCTACTTCGGCATGTTGATGTCAACAGGTTGAACAGGGCGTTCTCTGGTTTTCTCTGGAGAGGGAGAAGAAGTAGGATCAAGTTGCGTACTCTAATGTTTTCCAAAGACGAGGGGGGTTTGGCTTTCCCCAATATACGGGGATATAACCTAGCATGTGTATTTAGACACGCAATAGATTGGCTTAAGGGGACGAGCAGGCACTCCGACTACGAACTTGAATCGCAGTGGTGTACACCATGGGACTTAGGCGCGGTACTCCATGCCCCGAGTAGTGTGCTCGACCCACACATCAAAAACTCCATGCTACTCAGAGATACTAGAGCAGCGTGGAAGGCTGTCAGATGTAGGATGGGCCTAGCTTGGAGAGTCTCAAAATACGCTTCGCTATGGGGGAACCCGGATTTTCCCCAGGATCACGACAATGCATTGTTCTCACTATGGCGAGTTAGAGGGATCAAAAATATGGGAGACCTAATGCGAATGTCTGAGGGTAGATGGATGACAGCAAAAGAAATGGACACAAAATGGCAACTGGGCCCTTCGATGGTTCTACAATATGCCCAAATTAAGGGGCACTTGTTTTCGAGGTTACGGGACTTAACAAAGGAGTGTCGGGTGTCGGCATTGGATACTTTATTATCCCAAGAGGCTCCTATGACTAACATCTGTTCCATATACCTTAACCTCCGGAACAATCTGATTCCTTCTGGCCCTAGCAATCTTTTTAAGGGATGGGAGTCGAGACTGGGTGAGGAAGGGGTAGAGGAAATGATCCTGACAGGTTGGAGGGAGGTGCGGCGTCATATAATAGATGAAAGGTGGCGAGATACACATTATCGCTTAATACATAGAGCTATACTGGGTTTTAATATCCCTCCATCGATTCATAACCCAAACAGGAAGCAGTCTTGTCCAAAGTGTGCAAGTCCCAAACCTGACTTCTTCCATGGTCTGTGGGAGTGCGAGGTGATTAGGGAGATATGGTCTTCGGTGCAAAAATGGATTGGGGACGTATTGGGCTTGAGAATGCCTCTGGATAGGAAGACATGTGTGTTTCATGATACCATTGCACAAGGTATTCCGATCAAAAAGAGTGGATTCCTACATATAGTTATGCTAACATTTAAACGCCTCATCTTGAGACATTGGTTAGATCCAGGCCCACCTACAATTGAAACTCTGAGAAAGGAACTGGAAAGGGTCATGAGATTGGAGAGGCTAGAGGCTCTCACGGATAAGGAGAATAAGACTAAGAAATTTTTCGCTACCTGGCGCTACCTCATAGAATACCAATTATCTTCGAATGAGATAGTAGAAATTGTGATGCCATTTCGAAATACTCAATGGTACTGTATGGAAGATCTGGGGGGCACATTAGGAAAGCTTAGATTAAATATTTAACAAGCAGTTTACATTCATTTAATCACAACAAGAGGATGGAATACGACGACGGGGGGGGGGGGGGGGGGAGAGGGAAGGGAATGTTCCGATTGAGGTTATTTTTGTTTTTGATAAAGCTGTAACTTATGTATTTAGTGTGACAATTGATGAATCTCACGGTATGCTTTAATGTTATGTTAATAATTGAAACAAAATCTTAATAAACATATATTTCAAAAAAAAAAAAAAAAATGATTGTTAAAAAAAAACACCAACCCCCAAATGTGTATGGATTTTACTTTGTGAATTGAATAAAACACAATCAGTTTCATTCACCTGTATTCAACAGTAGAAGTAAAATATGATTTCTAAAGATTTCTGATATTTTCAGAGCATTGAAGCACAATACATCAACTGGAGAAAGCAGAATCCTATGAAGCTAATAGTATTAATCTTAGGCTGGAAACACACTGGGAAGTTAAAAATGCACCGATTCACGGATCCAAGAGTTGGACGAGTGTCATCTGACTTTTGGTCAGTGTGGCTTGTGAGTGCTGTCCGAGTGCAATCCGTTTTTTTACTCAGCAGCTATTTACAGTATAATCATTTACAGGAACAGTTTTTACAGTTGTCTGAGCTACAGAATGAGAAAGCATCAATTAAAACTTGCATCCAACTCAGATGGTGCGAGTGCGGTATGACTGTGGTCCGTGTTTTTGTCGGACCCATAGACTTGCATTGGCAAGTGTCGTCTGATACTCACATGAAATCGCAGCATGTTGCGAATGACTCATCATCCAAGTGTCGGACGAAGAATAAAACGTCCAATACTCGAAAATGTGTTCCCGGACATTGAGTAACATTGGTCCGACTGCAATGCGATTTTTACTCGCATTGCAGTTGTCCGAGTTTCACGCCAGTGTAAACCCCTTACTAACAGTGCGTAGTCCCAATTAATGATTTATAATCACACATGTCCGTATATTCCCTAGCTATGCAATTTGTATAGGGAGAGCTGTCGATCATTTGGACAACAGCTATTCCTGCCTTCCCCTGAGAGTGTGTGTTTCAGTATGGAGAGGGAAGTAAAAGCACCTGTACACATTAGATAGTTGTCAGCACGGGTAAGTCCTCTTGTGTTCTCTATGAGAAAGCTGTTAAGATCTTTCTGCCTAACACAAGGCTCAGCGTTTGAAATTCCATGATCATATTGAGGGAAATACACCATACACATTAGATTGTCTATCCTTCCCACCAATATTGGCATGCTTGGGCGGCTTACGCATCTAGTAAACACCCCTGGTAGGAATTTAGTTCTCTGAGAACAAAATGATCAGGTTGACATTGATCTTCCGAGGGATAGTTAGCAATCATGAAGTACACAATACAGTTGGCTAATCTCTAGAGATGAGCGAGCACTAAAATGCTCAGGTTTTCGGTGCTCTGGCCGAGCATCTCAAGATATTCGTGTACTCGGCCAGAGCACTGAGCCCAATGTAAGTCAATTAGTGACAGGCTCCGCCCGCAGACTTCCGGCTATAAACCGAGTGTTTCTGGGAAAGGGCGGGAGGGTGAGCTTTTTCAAATCGTCCGGGCATATAACACCTTGCTGTGGCCCCCAGAGGGACCCTAATAGTTAATCTGCTCTCTGTGAGGTGCCAGCTCACTGTGGGCTGTGTAATTGTGCCAGATCGATATTTATTAGTGATGAGTCCGAGCATCTCTGCGGTACTTGGTGCTCGCCAAGTATCCAGAGTACAGGGATACTCGTGCGAATAACGAGTAGTGCCGAGCAGGGCTGTGGAGTCGGTAAGACACAGTTGCGACTCCGACTCCTGGATTTTATCAGGTTCCGACTCCGACTCCGACTCCTTCATAAATGGCCACTTCGTAACAATAAATTTACTGTTGTAAAATATTAACATGGAGCTTATTCAGTTTCTCACCATCATATAAATAATCAGACCACTTAGAGCAAACACTATATTTATTAGATACAATTAGAATATACCAAATAACTTTTATAAACTTTTCAAAACTGTAAGTAAATTTCAATAAACCCTGTTATTCTGTTAATAAGAAATCTATACATTTGTCCTCAGAAAAAGTATAGCCTCTGTCAGATCCTCCTTCATGGATGCCCTCAAGTCTGATCTAATTATTTTGAGAGCAGAGAACAACCTCTCTACGCTAACTTGGGTTGGTGGCAAAGCAGTAACCACTCGGGCAACATCTCTGACAATGTCAGGATACAGGGGAATCGCTTGTTGCACTGTTATTTTTGATGAACGATCAAATTTCTCAATCTCTTTTAGTGCACATGAAAAATTCTGCTGAAATGTACTGGCTGTGTTCATTGATGGGGATGACTCTTCCATGCGGGAACGCTTTGCACGGTCCTTCTGATCCAAATATTTTTCGATATTAACCCCTTCAGGACCCAGCCTATTTTGACCCTAAAAATAAGGGCGTTATCTGCTGCGACACTAAACACTACGAACTGTGTACTATGAACACTTTAATGAGTGGCACAAGTAGCTAAACTGCACAGCTAATGCAGACACAATGTGAATAGGGGTATAGCAATCACTGCTCTAGATTCAAAGTAAAATGGAAGACTTAGCTTCAACAGTAGCTACTGTGGAGTGCCCGGAAACCAGCGACAAGGTGCTTCCGTTTTTCCGGGTCCTAACGCTATGACTAATGGTGATATATGAGATACTGGGTTTATATGCCTCTATTCTGATTAAAAACAAGAAAAGTATGTGTTGGACTCAGACAAAATGGAGACCTCAGCTGGTCACAGGGCGGGGGAAGGGGGATAGGGAGGGAGCTCAGTCATAAAAAATACAATAGTAACTAAATAATATGAATGACTGGCATCGACCTCTAAGTGTAGGTGCAAGCAGAAAAAATACATTAATAATAAGGGCGTTATCTGCTGCGACACTAAACACTACGAACTGTGTACTATGAACACTTTAATGAGTGGCACAAGTAGCTAAACTGCACAGCTAATGCAGACACAATGTGAATAGGGGTATAGCAATCACTGCTCTAGATTCAAAGTAAAATGGAAGACTTAGCTTCAACAGTAGCTACTGTGGAGTGCCCGGAAACCAGCGACAAGGTGCTTCCGTTTTTCCGGGTCCTAACGCTATGACTAATGGTGATATATGAGATACTGGGTTTATATGCCTCTATATTGATTAAAAACAAGAAAAGTATGTGTTGGACTCAGACAAAATGGAGACCTCAGCTGGTCACAGGGCGGGGGAAGGGGGATAGGGAGGGAGCTCAGTCATAAAAAATACAATAGTAACTAAATAATATGAATGACTGGCATCGACCTCTAAGTGTAGGTGCAAGCAGAAAAAATACATTAATAATAAGGGCGTTATCTGCTGCGACACTAAACACTACGAACTGTGTACTATGAACACTTTAATGAGTGGCACAAGTAGCTAAACTGCACAGCTAATGCAGACACAATGTGAATAGGGGTATAGCAATCACTGCTCTAGATTCAAAGTAAAATGGAAGACTTAGCTTCAACAGTAGCTACTGTGGAGTGCCCGGAAACCAGCGACAAGGTGCTTCCGTTTTTCCGGGTCCTAACGCTATGACTAATGGTGATATATGAGATACTGGGTTTATATGCCTCTATTCTGATTAAAAACAAGAAAAGTATGTGTTGGACTCAGACAAAATGGAGACCTCAGCTGGTCACAGGGCGGGGGAAGGGGGATAGGGAGGGAGCTCAGTCATAAAAAATACAATAGTAACTAAATAATATGAATGACTGTAGTAACTAAATAATATGAATGACTGGCATCGACCTCTAAGTGTAGGTGCAAGCAGAAAAAATACATTAATAATAAGGGCGTTATCTGCTGCGACACTAAACACTACGAACTGTGTACTATGAACACTTTAATGAGTGGCACAAGTAGCTAAACTGCACAGCTAATGCAGACACAATGTGAATAGGGGTATAGCAATCACTGCTCTAGATTCAAAGTAAAATGGAAGACTTAGCTTCAACAGTAGCTACTGTGGAGTGCCCGGAAACCAGCGACAAGGTGCTTCCGTTTTTCCGGGTCCTAACGCTATGACTAATGGTGATATATGAGATACTGGGTTTATATGCCTCTATTCTGATTAAAAACAAGAAAAGTATGTGTTGGACTCAGACAAAATGGAGACCTCAGCTGGTCACAGGGCGGGGGAAGGGGGATAGGGAGGGAGCTCAGTCATAAAAAATACAATAGTAACTAAATAATATGAATGACTGTAGTAACTAAATAATATGAATGACTGGCATCGACCTCTAAGTGTAGGTGCAAGCAGAAAAAATACATTAATAATAAGGGCGTTATCTGCTGCGACACTAAACACTACGAACTGTGTACTATGAACACTTTAATGAGTGGCACAAGTAGCTAAACTGCACAGCTAATGCAGACACATGTGAATAGGGGTATAGCAATCACTGCTCTAGATTCAAAGTAAAATGGAAGACTTAGCTTCAACAGTAGCTACTGTGGAGTGCCCGGAAACCAGCGACAAGGTGCTTCCGTTTTTCCGGGTCCTAACGCTATGACTAATGGTGATATATGAGATACTGGGTTTATATGCCTCTATTCTGATTAAAAACAAGAAAAGTATGTGTTGGACTCAGACAAAATGGAGACCTCAGCTGGTCACAGGGCGGGGGAAGGGGGATAGGGAGGGAGCTCAGTCATAAAAAATACAATAGTAACTAAATAATATGAATGACTGGCATCGACCTCTAAGTGTAGGTGCAAGCAGAAAAAATACATTAATAATAAGGGCGTTATCTGCTGCGACACTAAACACTACGAACTGTGTACTATGAACACTTTAATGAGTGGCACAAGTAGCTAAACTGCACAGCTAATGCAGACACAATGTGAATAGGGGTATAGCAATCACTGCTCTAGATTCAAAGTAAAATGGAAGACTTAGCTTCAACAGTAGCTACTGTGGAGTGCCCGGAAACCAGCGTCAGCGTATTTTGACCCTAAAGACCTTGGCCTTTTTTGCAATTCTGACCAGTGTCCCTTTATGAGGTGATAACTCGGGAACGCTTCAACCGATCCTAGCGATTCTGAGATTGTTTTTTCGTGACATATTGGGCTTCATGCTAGTATTAAATTTAAGTCGCTAATTTTTGCGTTTATTTGTGAAAAAATCAAAAATATGGCAAAAATTTTGAAAATTTCACAATTTTCACATTTATAATTTTTTTTTCTGATAAACAAGAGAGATATGTGACAGAAAAAAGTTATTAAATAATATTTCCTACATGTCTACTTCACATCAGCACAATGTTGGAAAAAAAAAAAATTTTTGTTAGGTCGTTATAAGGGTTCAAAGTTCATGAGCAATTTTTCATTTTTCAACCAAAATTTACAAAACCATTTTTTTTAGTGACCACATCACATTTGAAGTCCTTTTGAGGGGTGTACATGACAGAAAACACCCAAAAGTGACACCATTCCAAAAACTGCACCCCTCAAGCTACTCAAAACTACATTCAAGAAGATTATTAACCCTTCAGGTGCTTCACAGGAACTAAAGCAAAGTGGAAACAAAAAATGGATATTTTAATTTTTTTATCAAAAATGTTCTTTTAGCCTCAATTCTTTCATTTTCACATGGGCAACAGGATAAAATGGATCTTAAAATGTGTTGTGCAAATTCTCCCGAGTACATCGATACCTCATATGTGGTCATAAACCACTGTTTGGGCGCACGGCAGGGCTCAGAAGTGAAGGAGCGCAATTTGACTTTTGGAGCTAATTTTACATTCAAAAAGTGAAATTGCGCTCCTTCCCTTCTGACCCCTGCCGTGCGGCCAAACAGTGGTTTATGACCACATATGAGGTATCGGTGTACTCAGGAGAAATTGCCCAACAAATTTTAGGATGAATTTTATGCAGTTGCTATGTGAAAACGAAAAAATGTAGGCTAAAAGAAAATTTTTGTGAAAAAAAAAAGTACTATTTCATTTTCACAGATCAATTTGTAAAGCACCTGGGGGTTCAATATGCTCAATACCCATCTCGATATGTTCCCTGGAGGGTCTAGTTTCCAAAATGGGGTCACTTGTGGGGGAGCTCCAATATTTAGGCACACAGGGGCCCTCCAAACGCGACATGGTGTCCGCTAACAATTTGAATAAAAATCAGCTCAAATTGTTAGCTGTCACCATGTTGTGTTTGGTGAGCCCCTGTGTGCCTAAACATTAGGGCTCCCCCACAAGTGACCCTATTTTGGAAACTAGACCCCCAGGGAACGTATCTAGATGCATAGTGAGCACTTTCAACCCCCAGGTGTT
Source organism: Allobates femoralis (assembly GCA_033576535.1). NCBI lineage: Eukaryota > Metazoa > Chordata > Amphibia > Anura > Aromobatidae > Allobates > Allobates femoralis. The sequence goes on from JARQOC010000003.1 coordinate 459,041,466, forward strand.
TCACAAATTCATCCATAAAAATGAAAAAGCACTTTTTTTTCCACAAAAATTTTCTTTTTTCATTATTGCGGATCAATTTGTGAAGCACCTGGGGGTTGAAAGTGCTCACTATGCACCTAGATACGTTCCTTTGGGGGTCTAGTTTCAGAAATGGGGTGACTTGTGGTGGAGCTCCAATGTGGAGACGCACAGGGGCTCTCCAAACGCAACATGGTGTCCGCTAACAATTTGAATGCAAAATGAGCTCAAATTGTTAGCGGACACCATGTTGCGTTTGGAGAGCCCCTGTGCGTCTCCACACTGGAGCTCCCCACAAGTGACCCCATTTTGGAAACTAGACCCCCAAAGGAACGTATCTAGATGCATAGTGAGCACTTTCAACCCCCAGGTGCTTCACAAATTGATCTGTAAAAATGAAAAAGTACTTTTTTTCCGCAAAAATCTTTTCTTTTTCATTAATTTGTGAAGCACCTGGGGGTTCAATATGCTCAATACCCATCTCGATATGTTCCCTGGGTGGTTTAGTTTCCAAAATGGGGTCACTTGTGGGGGAGCTCCAATGTTTAGGCACACAGGGGCTCACCAAACGCGACATGGTGTCTGCTAACAATTTGAATAAAAATCAGCTCAAATTGTTAGCTGTCACCATGTTGTGTTTGGTGAGCCCCTGTGTGCCTAAACATTAGGCTCCCCCACAAGTGACCCTATTTTGGAAACTAGACCCCCAGGGAACGTATCTAGATGCATAGTGAGCACTTTCAACCCTCAGGTGTTTCACAAATTCATCCATAAAATGAAAAAAGCACTTTTTTTTGCACAAAAATTTTCTTTTTGATTATTGCGGATCAATTTGTGAAGCACCTGGGGGTTGAAAGTGCTCACTATGCACCTAGATACGTTCCTTTGGGGGTCTAGTTTCAGAAATGGGGTGACTTGTGGTGGAGCTCCAATGTGGAGACGCACAGGGGCTCTCCAAACGCAACATGGTGTCCCCTAACAATTTGAATGCAAAATGAGCTCAAATTGTTAGCGGACACCATGTTGCGTTTGGAGAGCCCCTGTGCGTCTCCACACTGGAGCTCCCCCACAAGTGACCCCATTTTGGAAACTAGACCCCAAAGGAACGTATCTAGATGCATAGTGAGCACTTTCAACCCCAGGTGCTTCACAAATTGATCTGTAAAAATGAAAAAGTACTTTTTTCCTCAAAAATCTTTTTTTTCCATTAATTTGTGAAGCACCTGGGGGTTCAATATGCTCAATACCCATCTCGATATGTTCCCTGGGGGTCTAGTTTCCAAAATGGGGTCACTTGTGGGGGAGCACCAATATTTAGGCACACAGGGGCCCTCCAAACGCGACATGGTGTCCGCTAACAATTCCAATTGTTAGCAAACACCAGGTTGCTTATGGAGAGCCCCTGTGTGCCCAAACATTAGAGCTCCCCCACAAGAGACCCCATTTCAGAAACTAGACCCCCCCAGGGAACGTATATAGATGCATAGTGAGCACTTTGAACCCCAGGGGCTGCACAAATTGATCCGTAAAAATTAAAAAAGAAAATTTGTGTGAAAATAAAGTATTTTTTCCTTATTATGGATCAATTTGTGAAGCACCTGAGGGTTTAAAGTGCTCACTATGCAGCTAGATATGTTCCCTGGGGGGTCTAGTTTCCAAAATGGGGTCACTTGTGGGGAGCTCCAATATTTAGGCACACGGGTTCTCCATACGTGACATGGTGTCCGCTAACAATTCCAATTGTTAGCAAACACCAGGTTGCGTATGGAGAGCCCCTGTGTGCCTAAACATTGGAGCTCCCCCACAAGTGACCCCATACACATATAGAGCATAATTACACATCTGTACCCAGCCTTCCAGAAGGACAGGTCAACTTGTAACCTGGCCGTTCTGCAGGAAGGGATTTGTTCTAGCACCGGAATGAGACCCAAAGCCATGGTAAAGACTAAGGGTGCTCTTATCAGTGCAAGGTCCAATGTTCGGGTGTTTGTGCGCGTGTGTGTGTGTGTGTGTGTGATGTTGTGTATGTCATGCTGGTGTGGGTGAGTTGTGTAGGAAAGGTCAGTATGTCAGTCCGGGGACTGGTGATGAATTTTAAAGCAATCATTCACACACAGTCCTGGTTTGTCTGGACACGTTTCACATATGAAACGTGTTTTCTGGTTTCTCCCTCTTTGATAGCAGACCCGGCACCTTTTTCTTTCTGCAGTTGTGACCTCACGGGGAAAATGTTGCCCTGGTACCACACGGGAGCCTCTAGTTCCAGGAGTGCTGGGGCACGCTTCTTCTTCTTCTCCTCCTCTTCTAAACATCAGGGCCTTGATCACCTTCTCCTGGAACTGGAGGAAGGTATTGCTGGTCTGGCCTGCACATCGTGATAGCACGTATGCGTTATACATTGCCATTTGAACGATATGCACGGCCAGTTTTTTGTACCAAACCTTCGCCTTCCGCATGGCACTGTAGGGCTGGAGGACTTGATCAGACAGATCAACCCCCCCCATGTGCTTGTTGTATCCCAGGGCGCAGTCCGGTTTGTGGACCTGTCCTGGGGTACCTCTGGTGGTGGTGGCCGTGGTGCCGGGACCATGAATTGTGGTCAAGAAAAAGACATCCCTTCGGTCTTTGAACTTGACCACAAGCATGTTGCTGCTACATTGAGCTCGACTCTCACCTCTTGGGAGAGGCTGCTCAACCAGCGTCAGAGGGAGACCCTTTTGGTTTCTGCGCACAGTACCGCAAGCGGCGGTAGTTCTGGCAGAAAGGGAATTAAATAGTTGGATACTTGTATAAAAGTTATCAACGTACAGATGGTAACCTTTATCAAGTAGTGGGTGGAGCAGATCCCACACTATTTTCCCACTCACCCCCAGAGCAGGTGGACACTCTGGGGGCTGGATCCTGGAATCCTTTCCTTGGTACACTCTAAAGCTGTAAGTGTACCCTGAGGTACTCTCACACAGCTTGTAGAGTTTGATTCCATACCTCGCCCTCTTGCTGGGGAGGTATTGCCGGAATGTAAGCCTACCTTTGAAGTGGACGAGGGATTCATCCACACAAATTTCCCGTTCTGGAACGTACACTTCAGCAAACTTGTTGCTGAAGTGTTCGATGACCGGCCGAATTTTGAACAATCTGTCGAAATTCGGGTCATCACGGGGAAGGCTGTCCGCGTTGTCCCTAAAATGTAAAAATTTGTGAATGACCTCGAATCGCTTTCGGGTCATCACCGCGCCGACCACTGGAGTGTGATAGAAAATATCGGTACTCCAGTATTGGCGGATTTCTGGTTTCTTCACAATCCCCATGTGAAGTACCAATCCCCAATACTTCAACATTTCTCCAGAGTCCACGGGACTCCAAGAAGAAAATATGGAATTTGGGTTTTGGACCAGAAACTGTTGGGCGTAAATGTTGGTCTGGTCCACCATGAGACTCACAATGTCCTCAGAGAAAAAGACTTTGAAAAAGTCAATTTCCTGAAGTTTGTGGTCTCAAGCTGGATTCCTGATTGGGGAAGGAAATCAGGAATCTGTGGAGTGTATTGTTCAGGGACGGGGGTCCACACGGGGGCCCTGGTGCTAGCTTGGGCGTGATAGCACCAGGTTGAGGGTTACTCACAGACGGCTGTGGGTCCATGGCCTCCGGCTCCTCTTCTCCAGGCTGCGGCTCTTCTCAGGCTGCGGCTCTTCTCCAGGCTGCGGCTCTTCTCCAGGCTGCGGCTCCTCCAGGCTGCGGCTCTTCTTCTACGGCCCCCGGACGATGTCTTGTCCTGCGACGTTGTCTTGGAGGCGAGTTGGTGTCACTGGAGGAGGAAGAATGTGAGGAATAGAGGAACGTGGGGTCCTCTCCCTCACTGTCAGCATCGGAGGCAAGTATAGCATATGCCTCCTCAGCCGAGTACGCCCTTTCTGACTGTGACGAACGGGACGGGCGGGACATTGTGTGCTGTGTTTTGTGTGCGTGTGTAAAAAAAAATCTAGAATTTATTGTACCGTAGTGTGAGTGTACGTGTGTATGCGGGTGCTTGGTGTAACTTTGATGTGTGGGGTCAGTCGGGCGGAGGAGTCTGTTTGATGTGTGGGGTCAGTCGGGCGGAGGGGTCAGTCGGGCGGAGGGGTCAGTCGGGCGGAGGGGCCTGTCGGGCGGAGGGGCCTGTCGGGCGGAGGGGCCTGTCGGGCAGACAGCGAGGACGGACGGCGAGCGCTCGGGCAGAAAGGCGAGCGCTCAGGCAGACGGCGAGGGCTGGGCAGACGGCGAGGTGGGCGGGCAGACGGCGAGGGCTAACGGCAAGAGCTAGGGCTAACGGCGAGAGCTAGGGCGGACGGCGAGAGCTAGGGCGGACGGCGAGAGCTAGGGCGGACGGTGAGGGCTAACGGCGAGGGCTAAGCAGACGGCAAGGAGCGGACGGCGAGGGCTGCGGGGCAGACGGCGAGGGAGCTGGGCAGACGGCGGAGAGCTAGGGGCGGACGGGCGGGAGAGCTGAGGGGGACCGGCTGAGAGCTAGGGAGGTGGGGACGGCGAGAGCTAGGGGACGCGAGAGCGGGCGGACGGAGAGCTAGGGCGGACGGCGAGAGCTAGGGCGGAGGCGGAGCTAGGGCGGATGGTGAGGGCTAACGGCGAGGGCTAGGCAGACGGCGAGGGCTAAGCAGACGGCAAGGGCGGACGGCGAGCGCTCGGCAGAAAGGCGAGCGCTTGGGCAGACGGCGAGGGCTGGGCAGACGGCGAGGGCTAACGGCGAGAGCTAGGGCTAACGGCGAGAGCTAGCGGGCGGACGGCGGCGAGAGCTAGGGCGGACGGCGAGGGCTGACGGCGAGGGCTAAGCAGACGGCAAGGGCGGACGGCGAGCGCTCGGGCAGAAAGGCGAGCGCTCGGGCAGACGGCGAGGGCTGGGCAGACGGCGAGGGCTAACGGCGAGAGCTAGGGCGGACGCCGAGAGCTAGGGTGGACGGCGAGAGCTAGGGCGGACGGCGAGAGCTAGGGCGGACGGCGAGGGCTAGGGCGGACGGCGAGGGCTAGGGCGGACGGCGAGGGTGAGGGCGGACGGCTAGGGTGAGGGCGGACGGCGAGGGATAGGCCGGACGGCGAGGGCGGACGGCGAACGCTCTGGCAGACGGCGAGGGCTGGGCGGACGGCGAGCGCTCGGGCGGACGGGGCGCAGGAGAGCAGGCGGTCAAGCGTGCAGGTGCAAGAGGGAGCTAAGGAGCCAGCAGCGGGGGGGGGGGGGGAGATGAATAAGGGGGGCAGTAGCAGGGTGGGTGATCACTGGGACAGGGCGGGGGATGGGTGATCACAGGTGCAACTGCTGCCTGTAAATCACTTTACACCGGCTGGCAGAACGAGCACCAGCCGGTCAGTGCACAGCACAGGGGAGGAGGGGGATGGAGGGGAGGAGATGGGGGAAGGAGGGGGGGAGATGGGGGGATGTGCGGGGGAGAGGGGGAGAGGGGGGGATGTGCAGGAGGGAGGGGGAGAGAGGGAAAGAGAAGAGGAACAACAAGAGAGAGGGAAAGAGAAGACAGGGACAGACGGCGCACAGAGGGACTACAGAGACAGGGAAAGAGGTTACCGGTGGCGGCGGCTGCGGCGGCGGCGGATCGGTCTCGGTGCGGCGGATCGGGGTCGGTGCTGCGGATCGGGGTCGGTCGGCGGCAGATGGACCACGCTCCTTGACATCCAGGGACGGAATGGAGCAGGGAAGCGTGGTCCACCATTATAAACAATCCCCTGGATAGCCGATTGGAGGGCTAGCGTCACATGGACACTAGCCCCAATCAGATCCAGGGGGGGAAACACACATACCCCCAGCCAATGCCTGATGCTATATGCATCAGGCCAGCCCAGATCCAGAATATTCCACCAATTTTCATTGGTGAAATATTCCATTGATTCTGAATGGCAGTGACAGATTTTCACTGCCAATCAGAGGGGCCCTAGGCACGGGGGGGTTAATCCACCCCCCGTGGGGTGAACTACAGGTTGTCACTGTGCATTATGTACAGTGACACCTGAGTCACCCCCCTCACACGCGCCGCAGGAGCGCGATCATTCCATGGCCCACCGTTTGGGCCAAAGGTCGGGAACGAACTTGTTTTCATGGCCCAAACGGTGGGCCAAGGGTCGTGAAGGGGTTACATTCTTCATCAGTTGATGATGAGGGTGAAGATGTGGCAGGACGATCAAATTCTTCTTGTTCCTCCTGACTGTTTTGCAATCCTTTCATCCTTACTGCTATTTCAAACAGAGCTTCTTTTCCTTTACTCAGCTGTTGATCATCTAGAAGAATCCGATGCATTGGATCTAAATAAACAGCTGCCAAAAGAATGTTATTTTGTAATAGTAGCTCCTCTCTCCGTTTCATTGATATAGCAATGCCACTTGCAATTAACCCTCCTCTTTGGGACAGGCGAAGCATCAGGTTCCTCCACTCCTTTAAGAAAATACCTGGAGTTAAGTCCTCTGCTTGTAATTTTTTAGTCACTGTAAATGGGTGCTCTAGCAATTTTTCCAGCTCAGTCACCTGATTCCACTGACTTTCATTTAGCGTCAGTTGAGGGTTAGCCATGTCTACAAGAAAGGTTTTCAGTTCAACCAAGCGCTGAATCATTATGTAAGTACTGCCCCATCGTGTGGCTTGATCAATAATTGCCCCTTTTCCAGCACGTCTCTTCAAAATTGAGTCAACTTTAGGGGTTCTGGCAACATAGCCAATTTTCTCACCTTGCCAATCAGTGCAGCAGCATGTCCTTCTTGCAGACTGTCTCTTATAGCCAGCTGTAGCGTATGCACAACACAGCGCATGTGATGAATGAAAGATCACATTGACACAGTTTCAACAAGATTATCTAAACTATCATGTAGCAGTTCATCTGAAGCAACTTCAGTTTGCTCCTCAGTTATACTGTGTTCCTCTATTTCAAACATTTCTGTGTCCGTGGACCCAGAATGTTCTTCTAGCTGCTGGTCACCATCATTACTCTCATTCATTAGCTTAATAGTACTTATCATATTTGAAGCATTGTCAGTTACGACAGAAAGAACTTGCTCTTTTTTAAGTTCATAGTCTTGCAGAACCTTTTCCACCAAGGCCTGGAGAAACTCACTGGTGTGATGAGCTTTGGTGTCTTTTACTGCCAATGTTTTGGTAATTATTTCATTTTTGTCACAAACAAACCGGACATTGATGGCAAAATAGTTCACTCTGTGACGTGTGCAGGCATCCATTTTAAGAAACACAAAGCGTCCCTTGAGAGTTTTGTTAAGTTCTTCCTTTTGTTTAAAAGCTTCTTCGATTACTAATTTTCTAATACTCTCTCTCTCCAGAGAAACACCAAGCTTGCGGGCCATTTCTCCATTCAAACACAGAAAAGCTGGTCGTGAAAATAATGAAATAGGCACACTATCCTTTACAACAAGCTCTATGATCTGTTTTTTAAATGTATCTACTGTCATTGTCACAGTAACTTTGTCACTGACAAAATATCTTGCAACTGATGGCTGCAAAGTTCTCTGCTCCTTTGCTTGACCGGAAGAGCTGGGCACTGGTTCTTTGGTTTGGATGTAGTCTTTCTCATCCACTGCTTTCAGTACTTCTGGATGGAAGCGCTGTAAATGTCTCTTTAGATTAGAAGCTCTGGTAGGAGCATTTTTATCTTTGCCTGAAAATGCACTTATCTTCGCTTCACAGCTTTTGTTTTCGTCTGGATCATTTGTCATACACTGACAGACATAATGTTTTCTATCTTGAGTGATGGTGAAATGTTCAAATACAGCTGATTTAATGTGATGCTTCTTTGACATTCTCAGGTTTTTAATTCTGCATTCACAATCCAAATGACAATTGTTTTTCCTAAAAACAATTGTACAAAATTATTGCCAGGTCGTACAACTGATATACTGGTCAGTAATACTGTTATTATTCCTCATGTACTCACAGTTAACTGATGCAAAGTTTGTGGATAATACTTCTTACAGTCTTCCTCTTCTTCTGAGTAGCAGGCAGCTGTGAGATGCTTGGAAGATGCACGCCGGCTAGTATGATCTAGTCTAGACGAGGAGGAGCCAAGTTACTACTAAGAATTTGCAACACATTTTCACTTTCAGTTTCATACATTGTAAGTAGGGGGGTTGGGGCAGCATGAAGTTAACCAAGTATAAGAATAGATAAGGGCAGTGGAGAACAGTGACACACAAGAAGTAAGAAATGTCTCTATCTCCAGCAGAACTGCTTATCACTGTTGTTCATAGTTTGATAGAACATAAATATTTGAGTAACATTTATAAAATTAATATGAAAGTTCAATTATGAAATATTAATACATTTTTTTACAGCTGGAGTCGGAGTCGGTACATTTCTACCGACTCCGACTCCGACTCTGACTACGGCCAAAACTAGCTCCGACTCCGACTCCACGACTCCGACTCCGACTCCACAGCCCTGGTGCCGAGCATGCTCGCTCATCATTACTAATCTCATTGAAATGAATGGCTTTGGGGTGACTTCACCATTTTATGTACAGTTACAGCGTAATAAATACAATATTTTCATATCTGTCCTATCATTGATACCTCATATTAGGTTATAGGTAACACAGTTTACAATAATGCACAGTGCTTTTTTATATATACATTTCTGAGAAGTGAGCAGATCTGAACTTACGCTCTAATGTATTATGTGTAAAATCCCCTAATGAAATGGCCTCCCTCTTCTGAGACTCTTCATATCAAGTTAGCATCTTTTCTCTGCCAATGTGGTTATCTTGTATATTTTTAAGTGGTTAAGTGCCATTAAAGCCAGGCAGAATAACGCAGGAGTCCCTTACCTTATAAATAGCATCGTCCCTCTAAGAGCCAGAATGTCTCCTGAGCCTGATACAAGGAAGATATCATACACACGAAGATGAGAACACTATTCATTATGGCAGTCTTTCTCATTTTAGTTTGGCTTACAGGTAAGCTTATATACTTTTTCTTTATTTTGATTCCGTATTGATTCAGTTAGGTAAATAATAATATCATAACCCTTATGTCTTTTATTATATTCCTTGCATCTGATACAAAATTGCAACTTTACTCACCTTGATATTATGTACGGTACTTATACTAGTTATAACGTGTACTATATACATGTGATGTATATAATTGTGTAATATATATATATATATATATATATATATATATATATATATATATACATATGCTATTTACTTCTGAGCCCATAACTCTATAATTGAGCATGTATTGGTGGAAAAACTTTACACAAGTTAAATAATGATCCACTATAATGAAAAGCTCTTATTGCATGTACAAGCCTATAGACCCAAGGAAAGCCACTTTGATATATACAGCTCTGGTAAAGTGAGGTCTAGAACTTGTAGTTGATAATATGGTAATTGTAATAAAAAGTGATAAAGGAGGAAAGATTCAGTAGTTACATCATTTAACATCTATGCATTGTTGCCCTCTGACCGTTCTGTAACATTAACTTGGTTTTATAATTACATACGTTATTCAACATATAGGGCACCAGTGTCCAGAACGTGCTGCTGGAGCAGACAAATTACATTTTGTATGTTTCTGAGTTGGCATAACTCATTATTTTCCTACAGTCCTGCATGAAAACATCCATTGTTGCATTACAATGAGATACCAAATGACTCAGATCTGTTATAGAAGTGCAGAAGCAGTTTGCATTGACAGCACAATAAGTGTAACAAAAATAATTGGCTGGTTTCTGCAATTGTTCATAATCAATTCACTGAAAATTACAACATTGACATATAAAAGTAGTTGGATCTTTGAGGCATTAATGATATTACATGATGAAACGGGCAGAGATTCTGTTAGCGTTGTACCAAATTTCACAAGTACTTCATTGAGAGCATCACTGCTCAGTCTTTTCAGTTTCATTCATGAGTAGGTGGTGATGGCATCTAAACCGAGACTATTTTCCATGTCTATAGAGAATATAGAGTCAGAGAGAACATGTGCTCATAATGGATCTAGTAGAAACTCTGCTAAATCTTAAGGAACAGGCACTGTTTTAACAAGTGTGGGAGAATATTAAAGTAGTTTATCCATTGCAGTGGATGTTACAACTCCACACACCTTCCAAGATGAGCCCAAGTCATTAGGTATCACACGTGTCCCAATGACCAGCACATGCACATGTTACCTGCTGATCATGAACGTACCTCGACAAGTGTGCGGTCTCCTAATGTCATTGACACTGCTCATTTCAGATGGTGAAGATATTGGTGCTATATAACCTTTTGAATGCAGTTTGTACCCACCTTTTCTTTTAAAGGAAGGAAAATCTGGTGAAATATAAATGATACAGGTGACATTGCAGTCAATACTGTATTAGTACACATGAAAATTAACTTGATAACTATATTTTAATGTAAAAAGATCGTAGGTATTTGCAGTCTTATGTACAACGACAAGCAAACCATTATTTGACAATAAACTGTGCCTTCTGACTAATATGTATGTCAGTATGAATGTAGTATGAATGTTAGTCATGGTTGAAAGTGTTGGCACCCTTTGCATTGTTCCAATAAATTCAGTATTTCTCCAAGAAAATTATTGCAGTTTTACATGCTTTGTTATACATATATTTTATATGTTATACATATATTTTATTTGTGCGTATTGGAACAACACAGAGAAAAATATTCAAATTGAACATAATTTCTCACAAAACTCCAAAAATGGTCCAGAGAAAATTGTTGGCACCTTTCCAATATTGTGGGTAAGCAGCTTTGTTTCAAGCATGTGATGCTCATTCGCACTCACCTGTAGCAAGTAATATGAAAATCACATCTGAAACCAGATAAAGAGAGAAGTTGACTCAATGTTTGCAATTTGTGTCTGTGTGTGCCACATTGAGCATGGAGAACAGAAAGAGGAGAACTGTCTAAGGACTTGAAAACCAAAATTGAACCAAAACATCAACAATTTCAAGGTTACATGTCAATCTCCAGCGATCTTGATATTCCTTTGTCCGCGGTGTGCTACATAATTAAGAAGTTTAGAACCCGTGGCACAGTAACTAATCTCCCTGAACGTGGAACGCAGAAAAAAATTGATGATGGTTGCAACACAGAATAGTCCGGATGGTGGATAAGTAGGCCAAATAAAGTTCAAAGTAAATTCAAGCTGTCCTGCAGACTCAGGATGCATCAGTATCAACATCGACATTTAAATTAAATGAAATGCAGGAGACCTAGGAGGACCCCACTAGTGACATAGAGACATAGCTAGACTGCAGTTTGCCAAAATGTACATGAGTAAGCCAAAATCCTTTGGGAAAGCATCTTGTAGACAGAAACCAAGATAGACCTTTTTGGTTAAGCACATCATTCTACTATGTACTGAAAATGAAGTGAGGCCTACAAAAATCCCACAGTGCTTTTATAAGGCTGGCTTCACACTTGCAGATGCATCTGCAGCGTTTTGCAGATGCATCTGCAAGTATCAGCATGCAGACCGCGGCCCCTATGTTTATAATAGGGCGCACCGCGGTCTGAAAGCACTCATTCATTCCTATATGTGAAGCGTCCGCAGGCGGATGCCTGCTTACAGATCACACTCTCCCGCCCGCACCATGGACGCAACATCTCGCGTCCATGGTACGGGCGGGAGAGTGTGATCTGTAAGCAGGCATCCGCCTGCGGACGCTTCACATATAGGAATGAATGAGAGCTTTCAGACCGCGGTGCGCCCTATTATAAACATAGGGGCCGCGGTCTGCATGCTGATACTTGCAGATGCATCTGCAAAACGCTGCAGATGCATCTGCAAGTGTGAAGGCAGCCTAAATAAATAACAATTCTTTTATTATATGAAACTGTTTTATTAGTGATAACAGATAACAGCTCAACACAGTTTTTCGTTTTGATGGAGATTTGGCTTTTTTTTGTTTTGCAGCAATGTAGTTTTCTCATTGAAAAGAATCTTTTTTTTTATGTGAATTATGATGCAAATAAAGATATTTTCTACAAGAAAGTAAAAAATCTCAGTGTGAACTTACCATAAAAGCATTTATCGGTGGAAGGGGGTCCCCTATGTGAACTCAGTGGTGCCCTGTGTCATGGCTAATATCATAAATCCATGAGCTATCTCTGATATTTCCGTTCACCTTTACAAACTGAGGAAATGGTATCAGCTATAAATGGTGAGGGTATAAAAATGTTTTCAGTTGAAGGAATTAACTAGGACTCCTGGTGTCGAGAAATAATTACAGCAGGAAGGTTTCTTCTAAGGGCCACTTTACACACACCAACTTATCTGTCCAACTTCTGAACAACTTACTGGTTGCAGTGAAATCATGGACACATTGCTCCATTTTGTGGCTGTGTGCAAATGGAACAATGTGTCCATTATTTCACTACAACCAGTAAGTTGGTCAGAAGTTGGACAGATAAGTTGGTGTGTGTAAAGTGGCCATAAGGGAGACATCCAACCTAGGTTTTGTTTGCAGAAAGGAGGAGAACTGCCTTCTTGCTACATCAGTGTACTATGATCACAGGGTTTTGTTAGACACCAGTGTAAAATTGTAAATATTGAGGTGTGCATAGGTCCCACAGTTGTGAGAGGCACATCTTCGACACCGTGATCACAACAATTTGAACATAAATATTATTTCATAACTGTGCGACATCTCTATCAGTCCAAAATTAATGTTAGGAAGCTAGGAAATATGTTGTGGCTATTATTATCTATCTATGAATAGATAAATTCATGATGGGAAAGATATCGGTAATATTTCCTGCCTTGGGTGAACAGAAGTGGTAATATCTCAGAAGCTGGGGTTTCATAATTTTTTGGGAACTGCATGCACATTCTACAAACAGCCCCCACATGAGGTTACTAGAGGGGAGGTAAGGGGATGTAATCTGGGTTAATGAAAGCAAATGCCACATTATAGTCAGTGTCAATATCAGGAAAATACACTGCCTTGCAGGGTATTGTTCAGGTTTCTTAAGGAGTATCTACCTCCATATATCTGAGCCATTTCAGGAACCCTGGTGCAGTCATTTTCTTTTATTAAGCCATTTTTTATGTGATTGTGTATCCTGTGTTAAGGCCACGTTACACACACAGATATCTGTTCAGATATTGGTCACAGATCTCTGGTTGCAGTGAAATCATGGACACATTGCTCCATTTGTACACGGCAACAAAATAGAACAATGTGTCCATGATTTCACTGCAACCAGAGATCTGTGTGTGTAAGGTGGCCGTTATATTTTTTTCCTTTTGTAAAATCTTGTATATTTTTATAAACCCTACCTATTCTTTCAGATTAAATATATAAAATTGAATAGCTCCCTCTGTAATTCACATTCCCAAATCAAACATTACCTGTAACAGGTGTCCAATCTACCTACAAATGATTGGTGGTGGCAGCGTGTATTTTTCTTGTGTTATTGTGGAGCTTGGCAGTGACAGTACCAATGTATATATATATTCCATGCGATGGAACCAGTGATATATATACTGTACAACACCCTCACTGTGAGTGCCTCAATAATCGGCATAATAACAGAATAGCCACAGCCTCATTTATTGTCTGTCATTTCCAAAATTGTCCTGATGAAAAGGGGGCAGTATCATAGCTGAGGGTCTAATAAAGTCCTTTTAGTGTGCCAAAATCACGTGCCATTTAAACTTTGTCAGGAGAACAAGTAAAAAGAAATTAATCAAGGCACCAGTTTTGGTTCTACCGAAACTCTTCATTTACTGGGAGTGTTCATAAACTTAGACTTTAAATGTGGATTGCTGTACTTATGCTGGAAATATGTGTGCTTAAGGAGCTCTCTTTTCTACCTCTTTATTACTTATTTTGTATTTGATTATTTCAGATGCAAGTGAAGAATTCAGTTCCAAAAAAAAGTTCAAATCTAGAAGAGGTAAGCATTAAAAGCAATAATACATGTTATGATATTTTCCCCATAGATCATATACTTTACATGATTTGCCAAGGCTCCAATTCATTATGACCAGCTGTTTTCTCACAGGTCTTGATGTGCGAGACTCTCTTGAGCCATGAAAAGATGTAGATCCTGATTCATGACTGGTGCAAGATTTCAGGCATAAGGAACAGGGCTACTCATGATAAATTAGATGAACCGTGACATCATGCCTCCGCTGTGCCTCATCATGCCCAGCTTTGCTCATTTTTGTGTAGCTATGAGAAACTGGGGAAAAACTGTATAAGTTGCAATATTTTTGCACAACTTCACGTTGTGCCAACTTTTTGGTATTTTTCAAAACCCAAGTCTTACTGCTCTTCCTGTATTTTGTGTTTTTGCACCCTTTTTCATATTCTATTCAATAAAGATGGAAAATAAAGTAATGATATAAAGAGATTTTGTAGATAAAGAGGTTATGGTTCCACCCAGAATCCACAAAGTAGAGAAATTTTTCCCAAGCTGTTTAATTACTTAGTTAATTGGATAAAATATCCTGATTGAAGGAGATTTTAGCCAAGGAAATTTGGCTAGGGCAACATTGTGACATTTGTCGCGCAACACTGCATCTAAACGATATCCATTGGAGCCTCGTTGCGACCTAGGACACTGCAACACAAAAACACAAATGTTTACAAATGTGTTTGCCTTTCTGTCGCTGAATACAAGTTTCCATGCAACTATGTCTTTACTGCAAGTTGGCAGGTTTTTATTTTTATCAATTAGTTTTATTTTTACAACAAAATCACAGCTTTAAAATAGCTTGTCTTGGAATCGTTTTTGTGCAACACACATCATAACGTAGTTCGCAGGCTAACGTGCTTATTGTGCTTCATGAAGCTCCGAATGCATATAAGACATGGTTCCTCAAACAGAAGGTTGAGAATGGACAATAGGGAGGATATTGAGTTGGAGCATTTGGATCCATGCAGTAGCTGTGGCACTCGTTTGTGACAAAATGGCAACAAAACCAAAATATCAAAACTTTACAATGATATCATTTATTGTAATGCATTCTACTATTACATATAGTGCTTATTCCTGAAAAACCAGCATTCATGTTAATAAAAGACTCTTTTTTTTTTAATTACCGTAGCATTCTTTTCCAAGAGATCATTTCTTCCAGGATATGAAGAAAGCACTAAATATAGTAAGTATTTATGTGTGAAACAGGGAGTTTTAGTAAAGTTGGATAGATCAAAGCTTCCACCTCCTGCACTACCTTTGAAAGAGATCTATTAAATTACCACTACTTGTAGGGAGTATCTAAGAGGACTTTAAGCCCCCATTAAAGGGTTGTATTTCCCTGTGTGTCTTCAAATAGTTTTTTTCCTCTTATTTCCCCAGTTAGGCCGGTGGCACAATTCGATCTGGGGCTGTCAGGGCTGAACTGACAGCCCCGGGCCGGATTTGCAAACAGAACCGAGCTCAGCTGTCTCCTGCGAAATGGTACTGAACCGTTTCACAGGGGATAGCTTCCTGGTGCTGAAGTTCAGCGTAGCTCATGCTGAACTTCAGCTGCCAGTGTCTGGTTCCTGGATCCTCCCAGATCAGGGCAATCCAGCCCATAGACTCCCATGTTAGGGAGCGGCCAGGTTGCCCCGAATCTGGGAGAATACGGGAGGATCCAATTTGGGGAAATTTTTGGATGCTCCGCGGTGTGAGGAAAATCCACATTGCCCCGGATCCTCCCAGACAGATGGAAACCAGATGGCAGATAGCTGCCATCCAGCTTCCATCCGGCCCCATAGCATACTATGGGACCGAAATCTGATCCGGGGCTGTCAGGTTCATCCCTGACAGCCCCGGATCGGATTGTGTCGTGGTGTGAAGCCGGCCTTAGGGCTATAGTATTTTTGCATCACTTATGAGGTCTTGAACACCTAATGGCCACTTTACACGTCCCAACATCGTTTCGATATTGTATACAAACGCACGGGAGCGCCACTTTTTTGATGAAATCCAAGATCGCATAGGAGATGTCACACAGGGAGATATCTGCAGGCAACACAACTGCGATGTCTATGCCCCTTGTACGCTGCGAACCAGGGAACGACCATTTAACATGGGAGTGAATAGGGGAATTGTGCTCCAAGTTGGTGTTGGCCTGTCATACAGCACGATCCTGCCAGATCGTCCATCCAATATTGGGCAGTTGGAGAGCCTGCACAATTCTTCTCCGATATCTTTTTGCCATCGTTCTTGCATCGAATTGCACATTTACACCCCACAACACACGAACGATATCGGGCCAACGCTACAAACCACGTGACTTTTTATTGAAGTTGGACGACGATATCGGGACGTGTAAAGTGGCCATAAGTGTGAAGGAATAAACCCCAGGGGACCTATTTTTGTTATGTCTTCTTTCATTAATGTTGCCTCGCTATTTGTGTTCTGGAAATGCTTATATAAATGGATTTTTCTAGAGATATTAAACATCCATTTAAATTGTACAAGATCAAAATGCAATATGCAATAATTTAATCCCTTTGATAGGACAGAAAGCATGTCTTTCTCTATTATTATTGCTGTCTGTGAATGTAGCCTAAGCTGTATGCACAGAAAACTGTCAGTCAGTGGTAGGAGCTGGTTATGTAGAGCTCATTAATATCTAGGACTAGATGTCAACAGGTTTACTAGTCTTCTATTGATAATCTCCTGTTGATAAAACAGTAATTTTAGGAAATGTACAGCAAGTAATCCAGTAAATTACACATTTCTGGAATCACGTTCTCTGTCTTTACATTATGCTGCCCTCAGGTTAGATGGCAGAAACCTGGTGACAAAGTAGCTTTAAAGGGAATCTGTCACTTCTGGTTTGGGCAGCATGAATCAGTCAGGTATGTTTTCAGGTACGCTACTATTACTTTATATAACTGGATTCTCCCTACAGTGTGTTAGTTGATAGACAGGTGTCTCCCTATGTACACTCATGAGAAACCAGTCAATGAACTAGATCAACGCAGAGAGAAACCCGCAGGGGCGATGCTGGACTACAGTAGTGACATCTCTCCCTATAGTCACTAGCTTACTTTTCAAGCTATATTTTCTCTAAATAGGTGGAGCATTCCAAAGGTGAATACACCTAGCAACAATCATGCAGCTAGGATCTGATTTATGCAGCCATGGTTTACCAGGTTCCCTATTAATGTGTATTAGATTGAACTGCAGAGAACACTTTTCTCATTTGCAGCCAATATATTATCTAGATTAATTAAGACTTTCTAGGTGAAAATGATATTTACCAAATGAGGATTGAAAACTTTAAATCAGGGAATAAACTAAGGGAAACATTTTATTGTAAGGCAGAAGTGACAGATCTTTGCAATAAATAATATTCCTGAAATGATTAATATATATTAATATATTCATTGTCTCTTTTTGCTTTGCAGTTATAGACTATGTCATTAATTTCTGTTTGTCTGGGATGGAGGAATGCAGAAAGATGAGCTTCACAAGACACATCTCTCAATTCCAAGGTATAAAATGTGTTTTTTATGGTTTCTAAGTTTTATGTAATCTCTTCTACATTATTAAACGATGATGACATAGTGTCAAGGTTTTTTAACCCCTGCACAACCAAGGGTATGTATCTATATCCTTGGCCACCTCCCTGCCTTTGATGCAAACTCACGTGCTGAGTTTGAGTTCACATCATCCCCTGCACATAAAAGCTGACGTATAGCTAACAGCACCGATCATATCAGCGGTCCGATCGGCACTGTTAACCCTTTACTGATTGTTAGCGCGATCTAAAGCACCACGATCATGGGCCCTTGATGTGTTGCCATGACAACACAGGGTCAGCTGATGACCCCAGATGCTGTCATGAATCACCTTGTGCCGACGATCCCCGAGTTACGTCGCTGGCAGAATGCGATCATTTGTGCTATGCAGAGGGATGCTGAAGCATCTCTATGCACAATACAAGGGACTGCACACTGCATTGCTGAGGCACCCTAAGGGGCCATATAAAATGAAGGAAAGTAAATGAAATAAAAAGTTTAAAAAAATGAAAAAATTGAAAAAACATAAAAGTTCAAATCACCCAGCATTTGCCCCATTGAGAGTAAAACTATAAAAAAATACACATATTTGGTATCGCCGAGTTCAGAAATGTCTGATCAAGATTTTGTATTCAAAATACAAAATCAATTACCGTATATACTCGTGTATAAGCCGAGTTTTTCAGCCCAAAATTTGGGCTGAAAAGTCCCCCCTCGGCTTACACACGAGTCATATACGGGGGGGCTGTGTCCCGGGGGCTGTGGAGGCTGGAGGAGGCGGGGGGGGCTGCTGTATGAGCGGCCCCGTCACGTGGGGCCGCTCATTATATATGCACTGCTTCCCCCTGTCAATCAGCGGGGGAAGCAGTGCATATGGCCCCCCCCAAAAAGCTGGCACTGTCCCCCCTTGTAAGGGCCCCCCCCGCTGCTTATACATTACCAACCCGGTGTTCTGATCGGCGCCGCTCCTCGGTGCTGCGTCTTCATCCTCCCGTCCGCGTTCGCTGCATCCATCCGGGTTCTCCGGCTGTCGCAGCGATATGACGTCATCGCGCGACCGCCGGAGATCCTGGATGCAGCGAGCGAGGACGGGAGGATGAAGACGCAGCACAGAGGAGCGGCGCCGATCAGAACACCGGGTTGGTAATGTATAAGCAGCGGGGGGGAGGCCTTACAAGGGGGGACAGTGCCAGCTTTTGGGGGCTGTTGGTACCCCCAGGGGGCTGCTGGGTACCCCCTGGGGGCTGCTATATGTACCCCTGGGGGCCTGCTGTATACCACTGGGGCTGCTGTATACTACCACTGGGGCTGCTGGGGCTCCTGTATACTACCACTGGGGCTGCTGGGGCTCCTGTATACTACCACTGGGGCTGCTAGGGCTCCTGTATACTACCACTGGGGCTGCTGTATACTACCACTGGGGCTGCTGGGGCTCCTGTATACTACCACTGGGGCTGCTGGGGAATCTGTATACTACCACTGGGGCTGCTGGGGCTCCTGTATACTACCACTGGGGCTGCTGGGGAATCTGTATACTACCACTGGGTCTGCTGGGGAATCTGTATACTACCACTGGGGCTGCTGTATACTACCACTGGGGGGCCTGTATACCACACTGCTGGGGGCTGTATACCTGTGCTGGGGTCCACCCTCGGCTTATACACGAGTCAATAGGTTTTTCCAGATTTTTGGGGCAAAAGTAGGGGGGTCGGCTTATACACGGGTCGGCTTATACACGAGTATATACGGTAATCAGATCTGTAAATTGTGTAACAGAAGAAAAATCCACATGCCAAAATGACGTTTTTTGGGTGCCATTACATTGCAATAAAATGCAATAACAGGCAATCAAAATAGCCCATCTATCCAAAAATGGTATAATTAAAAACGTTAGTACAAGATTGCAAAAAATAAGGCATCACACAGCCCCAGATCCTGAAAAATGAGGATACTACGGGTCACGTAAAATGGTGACAAATGTGCAATTCTTTTTCTTTAAAAACTTCAGATTTTTTTTCACCACTTAGATAAAAGTAAAAGTATACATGTTTGGTATCTACGAACTCGTACCAATCTGAGACATCATACTGACATGTCTTTTTTACCATATAGTGAACATGATAAATAAAAAAAAAAATAAAATAATTGTGTTATTGCACTTTGTTTGCAATTTCACCGCAGTTGGAAATGTTTTCCTGTTTTCCAGTACACTATGTGGTAAAATAAATTATGTTATTCAAAAGTACAACTCGTGCTGCAAAAAACAAGCCCTCATATGTCTATATTGATGGAAAAATTGAAAAAGTTATGGCTCTTGGAAGAAGGGGAGGGAAAAAGGAAAAACGGAAAATCACTGTGGGTGAAGTGGTTAACTTATGTTTTACTGTGGAGGATAACCCATTATCTGGTTTACATCATCACCACTTAAAATACTGACTTCATATTCAAAATAAACTTGCAATGAAGCTTTGTACTTGCACAGACAACAAAGTCTTTCTTGATCTCTTTAAGTCAGCACTTTTAGGGCTATCCAACCTATATGTCCATACATCCCTTTATTATAGAACGAAATTAATAGCAGCAGTGAACAACTGTTTTTAATTAGTTGTTTTTTTATGAACATCTGAAGCCTCAAATTAAACCAGTTATACATTCATATAAGGGACTCAACCCTATATTTTTAAGCACAGAAAAAAACACTTTTCATTTGCTATGTAAATGAGGGTCTTCAGTGCTTCCGTGTCATGGCCAAGGACTTAGTGCACTTTTCCACCCCCTCAGTCCTCTGTTATTCCTATATTTTGATTGACAGTGCTCACATTAGGCTGGAAACACACTGCCAAGTGACAAGCGAGTTACTCGCACAAGTCTCGGATCATTCACCCGGGATGGGCTCCCCCTCTCTGGATGGAAGCAGTGGATCTACATAGAAATAAATACCACTGACAGTATCCCGTATAAAGAGGCAGGGGTCGTGCCTGGTGAATGATTCAAGACTTGTGTGAGTAACTCGCATGTCACTCAGACAGTGTGTTTCCAGCCTGAGAGTGCTGCTTGAATGGAATCCAAGCCCTACACACACTGAAAGTACCGGAGCCAAGACACACAGTGTCAGTGGGTGCAGGCGTGTTCTCACCCCCTTCTCCTATCTGTAGCGACCACTCATTGTACATAGGATCATACAGTAGCAGGTGTCTGTTGCTGAAAGGAGATGAAAATGTACTTTGACATGGTGTGTGCTCACTGTACTTTTGGAGTGTTAGTGGAGGCACATTCTCATCTCCCTCTACTGCCTGATTGAGCTACCAACTTACCCTGTGATTCTGTGTGAAATTATCAGCCATTGGAGACATGAGAGAGGATTTGGAGTGTGGCCGCACTGACACTGTCTGTGCTCTTGGCCTCTGCAGTGTTAGTGCATGCAGGGCTGGGGATTGAATTCAGGCAATGCTCCAAAGTGAGCACTGTCAATCATCCTGAGGGTTTGTGCATGTGAGTGTATAAATTGGACGAGTGCAATTCGAGAAAACCTCTCATGCACTTGGTCTAATGTTAGGCAATGATGTAGATCGGATCTGGGAGTTCTTCCTGGGCTGTAATCAGGTCGAGGAAAAAAATAACAGCATGCTACAATTGTCACCGAGTCTTGCATCACTCGAACCCATACATGTCTGTCATGCGAGTGCAGTTTGATATATGCCAACATGGGCAATGGTGAGGATGACAAAATGAATCTCTTCTCCTTCTCTCCACCTGTGCTCCAATTTTCACATCTGAGAGAATGGGAGCACAGTAGAATGACTCTCAGATCACGCTCGCTGCAGAGGTTGAGCCGAGTGTTGTTAGCATATACTGTAGCACCTGATTCTCTTGCATTGGATACTATATGCTTCTGTGACCTGGGCCTAAGGAGGAGTGCAGAGGACTATAATTCGAAGAAGCAAAACAGTATACTATATATACAGTATATGTACCCTCATTTACTTACATAATAAAATGTTTGATTTTTAAGTGTAATATGAAGTGTAATATGTAGAACCTATCCTGTAGGAATAATTTTTATTAACGCTAAGTGTCTTGTATGATTGTATAAATGGTTTGAGTTTTGAGAGTCCTTTTATTGATACCAAAGTACTGACTAGCTTGTGAAAATGCCATGTGTATGCGATAAGAATGTTCATTTTGCAAAACGAACTAATTATGCAGCCATAAAATAACCATGCAACAGCGCACAATTGGGCCAAACACTATTACAATGTAGTGCCTAAATAGCAATATCATAGAGTGGCCATAGAATTAAAACATATGCTATAGTCACCAAAATAACAGTGTTGTCACACTGTGGCCTTGTTATAGTTCTACATGCAGTCTTGTTTATTAATGCGTCCATGTGAGGACCAAATAACAATTATAGCTTTACATTTCTCAATCGTGCCTCATTAAGGCAGGCTATACTCATTAGATGGATGTCAGCTAAACAATGCTTCTTCCAATCGCTCATCCAACAAGCCATCTCAGCAAAACTCAGCCATACACAGGAGTGCTTGCTTGGCCGATTACTCCTATGTTTTCTGTGAGAAAGCCACAATCTGACAAGTTAACCAGCATCTTATCTTCAGGAAAACAATGAGATTTGCAATCCAAAACTGGACGATGTGTTATCAACCTCTCCCCTGTCCATCTGTCGGCTTTACCCCAATGCGCATTAGACCGTCAGCCAAGCACATTGATGTTGGCATGTTCCGCAGACATTAGTTTGATGTGTATGGGGGGTTTAAAGCACCACTCAAGCAGGTTTTTTTTTTTCAGTTCTGAAGTAGTGCTTTACACCTAAGTCCCCTGCCACTAGATTTAAATTTACCCTTCAGCGTTTTCATCTCTTTTTTGGCGTTGCTTTCAGTCCTGTGGCAATATCATGTGAACGTAATATCTTACTGTCCGAAGTCAGAAGTTACCCCTAGCACGCTCCATGAAACACTGGAGCAAATGGTAGGTCACAACCTGCCAGAGACCGACATTAGCAATGCTGAAAACAGATGAAGCCATTGGAGGATGAGTATAATACAGGGGTCATGGGACTTAGCATCGCGCCAGTGGTGAAATTAAAAAAAATGCTGGTGTGGTGCTTTAAGACTGGGTTCCTACAAGTGTATAAAAAAATCATTTGTTTTTCAAGTTGAAAAAAAGCCAATTTTTATTATTATGGTGGTCAGTAATGATTCTGTATGGCATCAGTTTTATACTTAAAGGGGTTTTCCCATGAACAAAGTTAATTTTAAATCAATAGATCTTGGAACAATAATAAGTTCCTCATCTGGATGTGTTTAAGAAAATGTTCCTGTGCTGAGATAATCTTATATATGTGTCCCTGCTATGTACTGTACAATGGCCAAATCTGACCGTGTGTGGAGCATGGTTTAATCCTATACAGGGAGGATGCAAAAGAGTAATTCTTTCTTTGAGATACAGTATTTTTAAAAACAGGCAGGTAAATTCTTACGTAAAAAAAAAAAAAAAGAATCAGCCATGATCCTGTCCTGTAATGTCTGTATACTCCTATGTCCTCCCCTGTATAGGATCAAACCATGCTACGTGCAGACATGGCCATTTTACAGCACATAGCAAGTAAACAAACATATATAAGATTATCTTAGCACAGGAACATTTTTTTTAAACACATCCAATTGTGCAAATTATTATTATTATTATTAAAAAATCTATTGATTAAATTGACATTTAAAATTACCTTTGTTCATGGGAAAATCCCTTTAAAGTGTAACCGCCGTTTACATTTTTATTTAATAGTAATGTAGAGCAAGTGATTATAATTAACTTTCAAATATACTTCATAAGTGAAATCTAAAAGAAAACCTTTTTAAAACTTTTCAGAAGGTGTCCCCCATAGGCTGTTTCTAAATCTGACATATGCTGGTTGTCAATGAAATCCGTCTTCAGCTCCACACATGAATACAACCATATAAGGGGCGGCTATTTTTTTTTCACTTGTGGATTTTATTCGGTGAAGAATTAAACACTCCTCTGCATTGCCCTATTGCATAACATTGGTCTGAATGCTGTGTGAGTGTTGTCCGTTTTTTTCACAGCACCCGGACCAAAAACATGCTCATGTGAACGCAAAGAGTGAATTATGCCTAATAATATACAATTTTATATCAAATACTAGCTGTAGAACCCGGCTACGCCCAGGTTAATAAATAACTGTGTTAGCTATAACAAAATAGAATTTGAATATGTCATATTAATGACCTGTAGGAAAATAGAAGCTGAGCTGTGATTGGTTGCTATAGGCAGCCTAATAAATCTCCAGCCAACAGTAAACCCTCCCCCGGCCGGGCAGTATATATTACCTCACACATACACATAATAGCTCATGTGACTGACATCTGCCTTAATTCCCTATATGCACATGTGTTGCACATTGGCTGTTTTTAATCAGATGTTTATTTTTGGAAATTAAAGATCCATCTGTGTCTCTCTGTGTGGTGTGTGTGTCCCTGGGGTGTGTGTGTGTCCCAGTGGTGTGCGTGTGTCCCTGTGGGGGGGTCCCTGTGGTGTGTGTCCTTGTGGGAGAAGTGGTGTCTCTGTGGTGTGTGTCCATCCCTATGGGGTCTGTGTGTTCCTGTGGGGTGTGTGTGTCTCTGTGTCCCTGTGGGGTGTGGGGTGTGTATGTTGTGTATGTCCCTGTGGTGTATGTGTCCCTATAGGGTGTGTATGTGTGTGTGTCCTGTGGGGGTGGTTCTGTGTTGTGTGTGTCTCTTTGTGGTGTGTGTGTGTTTGTGTTCGGGTACGTGGTGAGTATCCAATGTTGGGGCTCCACCTTAGCTGTTACTTTTTGTGTGCATGTGTTGTGTAACATGTCCGTGCGTGGTGAATATTCCATGTCAGGGCCCACCTAGTGACTATATGCTGGTATGTGCTGTGCATTAAACCCTTCTCACAACTGTCATGGTACTGTCACTTTTCTCCATTATGTAGTAGGGACAAATTGTTTGGTGAATTGGAACGCGCGGGTTAAAATTCGCCTAAACATAGCTATGACGTCTGGGGTCCAGACGTGTGACTGTGCAATTTTGTGGTGTAGTTGCGACGGTGTAGATGCAATCCGGTATACACACAACAAATACATGCCGACACACGCTTGCAGGCTTTATATATTAATTTCCTCACAACATATGGTCTAATTGATCTGATACTCAGGATCGCAGGTACTTGACAAAACTTGGCTAAGTACGACTATGCAATGACGGCTTAGATGGCCAATCCACGGAATTACGAACACACATATAGCATTATCAATTACTTACTAACATCCAGTATAGCATGGATGTTAAAAGTATATTATGTTTAAAAATTGTATAGACATCAACATAATACAATGTATATAAATTGCACAATTAACTGACAGTTACAAATTGCAAGTACACTATGCATACGCATAGGGCAATAGAGATACGAAAAATATAGTATTATTAATTATTTATAAATCGCAGTAATAGAATGGATGGTAAAAAGATATTATGTTAAAATGTAGACTCCTGATGTACAATGTAACAAAATTCACAGTAAGGACAGTTCATCAAAGAAATGTAGAAAAGAAAATAGTAGAAATATATATATGCCCCTTTCACATCAGCATTTTTGTCCGGAACTGGCCGATCCGAACAAAAACCTCATGTGCCGCCTAACAGCCGCACTTACGGCACTCTTGCGGCAAGCCCCATGCATTGTCTATGGGCTTGGGGCAAGTGTGGTATTGCCGCGATACATCATTTGCGGCAGTTGCAGTCGCGAAAAAAACGCGGTCAGCTGCGGTTGTTTTGTGCAGTTGCACCTGCCTCAAGTGGCTATACCGCGGCTATACCGCACTTGCCGCAAGCCCCACAGACAATGCATGGGGCTTGCCTCAAGTGTGTGGCAAGTGTGGCCGTTAGGCGGCACATGCGTTGTTTTGTTCGGATCGGCCGGACCTGGCAAAAATGCTGATGTGAAAGGCCCCTTACTGAACAGAAAGTGTCATAGTACAGATTGTGTATATTTTTTAAAAATATTTCAAATAAATTTGTAAAACTGCTTAATTAATTGATTAGTGCTCATCACTTTATTTTCACATTCATTTTAGAGATGTTTATGTGAAAAATCCTTTGCACAATTGTTCACTGCCTTTCTTGTATTATATACTCATCAGCATTTTAATTCCATTACCAAGAAGGAAAAGTAGCAGAAATTGAAAAGACATGTTAACAATATGCAAATGATAAACAAATGGAAAGAAAATTTTCAAAACTTTATAAAATGTATTCATTACTTGCAGAAATACCTGCATTAACACACCTTGACATATGGGATATGAGGTTATTAATGGTTGTCTGAGGAGTTTTCTTCCATGCTGAATACACTTGTGCAGACAAATCCTTTGCATCAGCTGACGTCCTTGTTGTGATCAATGGGAGATGCTGCAGACCATGCACGTGTTGGACACACAGGCTGCTCACAGTAGCACGGGCAAATGCAGCCTAGCGTTGTCGTGTTGAAAACCATAATATACATGGACATTAGTTTTTAAATTGAGCATTTTAGATAATCAAATTACCAGTACTTTCCTGAAACCTGTAATGATGGGAATGAATATAACTTAAGGCCCCATTACACGGGACGACGTTGTCACGATGTTGGCCGCGATCTTGTGGACGCGGGGTCGATTTTTAGATCAATTCAACATCGCTGGTGAGATGTCACACGTCTAGATATCATGGACAACTTACCAACGATGTTGTGAACACTGCAAACGATCCCTGCTTATTGTTGTGAATGGGCGAAGTCATCCGTGACATCATTATCGCGGTGGCACACAGTACGATGCAGCAGGTTGGTTGAGTTGCAGTTGTCAGGTTTTTGAACATGTACATAAACCTGTCAACTTCAACTTGACTAATTATCGTAGTTGAATCGTTCGGTTACACACAACGATGCACTAACAATGTCGTTTCAACATTGTTTCACACGTCATTTTTGAGCGATGTTGTGCACGATGTTGAGCCGTGTAACGGGGCCTTTAGTGAGATCTTATCTAATTTTTTGCTCTTATCCCTTAAGGCATTTGTCCTGTCACAGAAGAAAAGTCCACATGTATGTTAGGGCCACGTCACACACACAGATAATTGTGCAGATATTGTTCACAGATCTCTGGTTGCAGTGAAATCATGGACACATTGTTACATTTGTACACAGCCACAAAATGGAAAGATGTGTCCATGATTTCACTGCAACCAGAGATCTGTGAACAATATCTGCACAATTATCTGTGTGTGTGACATGGCCCATACTGCAGACTGCTGAATCATGACAGTGTGTGATGCGCACCCTGTTACAATTCCTCTTTATACTCCATGTGCCTGGGTGGTTACATGACAGCATGTGACCATTAGGCTGGCATCACACTGGTGTGTTACGTACCTTTACGAGTGCAAAGCGAGAAAATTTCACAGCTCAGACCTGCATGTTTTTCCTCAGCTACTTACGGGTGTAGGAAAGAAATCGCAACAATTGTGGTTGTCTGTGAGTCTTTGCTCACTCGCACCCATACAAGTCTATGGGTACTGTTACACGTCGCAACATTGCATGCAATTTCACTTGCAATTTGCTGGTTGCAGTGAAATCATGGACACATTGTTCTATTTTGTTGCCGTGTACAAATGTAACAATGTGTCCATGACTTCACTGCAACCAGTAAGTTGCAAGTCAAATTGCATGCAATGTTGCGAGGTGTGAAGGTAACGTTACACACAGAGATATATTGCTTGCAACTCACTGGTTGCAGTGAAATCATGGACACATTGTTCCATTTTGTACACGACAACAAAATGGAACGATGTGTCGATGATTTCACTGCAACCAGTGAGTTGCAAGCAATATATCTCTGTGTGTAACGTTACCTTCACACCTCGCAACATTGCATGCAATTTGACTTGCAACTGTAAGGTCCAGTTACACACACATATCTGTGCAGAGATTGTTCGCAGATCTCTGATTGCAGTGAAATCATGGACACATTATTAAATTTGTACATGGCCACAACATGGAACAATGTGTCCATGATTTCACTGCAACCAGAGATCTGCGAACAATATCTGCACAGATATGTGTGTGTAACTGGTCCTTTAGATTCATAATTTTCTCTCAATTCTCTTCTATTGAAAGATTTTGGATGAAACTGTAAAGGCCACAGTCACACGCTTCAATATCGATCACGATATGGCGGGCGTCACACGCTACAATATATGTAAAGATATCGCTGGAAAGTGCCTGATTTGGCATCGCTCCTACGACATCGTTGCGTGTGACAGGTCGATCTGACTAGTGATAAGTGGTCAGATCGTTATATACAGATATGGGAACCTGAACCCATATCACACGATGTCGATCATCCAATCTGCTGCATCGTTCTGTGTGACACCGCCATAACCGATATCCTTTATGATTTCGCCTATTCACATCATTGACAAGCATCAATCGCTGGTTGTGTGAACGATC
This sequence comes from Allobates femoralis, assembly GCA_033576535.1. Lineage (NCBI taxonomy): Eukaryota > Metazoa > Chordata > Amphibia > Anura > Aromobatidae > Allobates > Allobates femoralis. The sequence continues at coordinate 459,069,520 of JARQOC010000003.1, forward strand.
CCTGCACGTAACATCGCTGCTGTGTCGTGAACGTTCTCTATACATGTGACACCTCACTAACATGTTGAGCACGAGCGCATACCACTGACATCGTTATTGAGATCCCACACACAAAATCGTAGTGTGTGACTCCCGCCTATCGCCTGCAAAGTCACGTGATCGAGATCGTTAGAACAATTTTGCAATATCGCTTGTGTGGTGTCACAAGCATAGATGTCGTTAATGATTTTACATTTGGCAACGTGCCAGCAATCCAGCACACAAACCAAACAATCAAATGATTTTTCAATGCAAGATCACTCGGTTACATGCAACGACTCACAAACTATATTGTTTAAGCGATTAAAAAAACGTGACGTTTCAGTGATATCGTTAACGATATTGAAGCATGTGATGTGGCCTTAAGGCTATGTGCCCTTGGTGCTTCTTTTTTGTGCTGAGTTTGAATGTGCAAAAAACGCAGCAAAAGCAACACAAACCTATTGCACATCACAAACACAGCACAATTAAGGGGACACATAAAAACAGACACAGAGAGAGACAGACACACACAGACAATTTCTCATTCTCCCTCAGTGATCTACAGTGTTTCTTCCTCCGTACACCGTCAGGAGATGTCTGTATCATCCTGCCAGGACCTTGCACTATGTGACTCAGCCTGTCACATGGTGCGCAGGCTCTGACTCTGATAAGACAATACCTACAGGTCCTTCAACCGGTGCACGGAGGAAAGAAACACCAGAGATCACCAGGGATCGCTGGGGAGGATGAGGATTGCAGCATTTATGCTGCAGAAATCACTTTAGGGCTGCATACTCACGATCAGTATATGCAGTGTATTGGACGCAGCATCTTGCCTCTGCATCCAAAATGCTGCATAGTACAGTATCAGCATTGTGGATGGGATTTGTAGTAATCTCATGCCCACTATGCTTAATCCAACTGCAGCGTTTTGACAGCTGCGGTGCAGTTTGCCGGCATTCCGCTCCTCCTCCGCATATTCATTTCATGCTGTGGAGTTGGAAGCGGCTCCCATTGGGTGAATGCAGGGAGAAGCCGCCCCTGTACCCGCCGCACATGTTGAGTACAGGGCGGCTGCGGTCTCCCTGCGGACACTCGCGAGTTCACTCAGGTCTGGAGGAGCCGCGTCCAACACGCAGCTCCTCCGGACCGTGAGCAAGAACTCTAAAAAAGCATCACAAATGCCTATGCAATATCGCCCGCAACTTCACGGGTGCACGCACGTTTTTGGCACTTTTCCCAGATTGCTTAGGAGATGTTACACGTAACAATCGCACGTGCAACCTCCGACGATCCGGCATCCCGGAAGTTGCCTGACAAATTGCAGAGTCGAAGTTGACGATTGCAATTGCGGCGTCACACAGCACAACCATGTCAGCAATGTGGGCATACTGTTTGACCCAGCTTAGGACATAGGCGTACCTGAGTTTGCTTAACCGCGCCCAGACCACTCCGATTAGACAACAAAAGAGCGTTACCATTGGTCAGCCGTCTCAGACCACATGGTGCCTGTGTAGTGGTGTATGCACACATAATCAAAGATGGCTCCTTTACCAGGGCCATCCAATCAGTATATAATACTACCCACCAATCGCCGTAGATGGGGTGCGGAAAACACAACCCACAGGCACGCCTACGGCCTTGGTTGCGCAACCAGTGAATTCGCAAACAACATCGTTGTTGCAGCGTCACACTGCACGATCATGCCACATTGCTTATGCAACATCGCCCGGTTTAAGTGCGTGAGCAAAAAACTGCAATTGACCAAACCATGTGACTTTTGGGCGATATTGCAGGTGATGTTGCAACGTGTAACGGTACCTTAAGACTAAACAACCCCTTTAAATAGATTTTAAAAACAATACAGTAACTACCTTCTAACTTTCTTGTTTCATTTTACTGACTAATCTGTCAGAGAGGGGTGAAAGGGTGAATGTTTGCTTTCGATTTATGTTTTAATGAACATTTAGTCACCTTAATTGCACAAATGTCATGCAAGTTTACAACATGCAATATTGAATGAAGCTAATTCTATATTGTAATATTTTATTTTGTAGATCAAGTAGGAAAAGAAAGTCTGGAAATGCAATGTGTTATTCTCTTTGCCAACTGTGCAGCCAAGTGTATAAACGATTGGTGAGGCTTTTGGCAGAAGCAGTTCCTTCACAACATGATCTCAGCCTTAATTTGATCGAGTCCCTGTGCATATTATATGTGCGTTGTTTAATGCTGCACTCCATGCTGTAGTCTGTATGCAACATAAATCTTTTCTTTTGTCTTGATGCCAGTAGTTGAGTTCTGATGCTGTATGCAATTACTGATGTCATGTAACTAGATTAGGGCAGCTCTTTTAGCTTTCTGTATGTATGTCTTTTAAAGATTATTATGCAATGATTACTGCACCTCCCCTAAATCACGTGTTTTTTCTCTTGACCCATCCTTTTTAGTATTCTAAATATTTTTATTAAGGATTTTAATTCCCCATTTAGAGCATATTATCTTCATACTACCGTATATACTCGTGTATAAGCCGACCCATGTATAAGCCGACCCCCCTACTTTTGCCCTCAAAACCTGGGAAAATCTATTGACTCGTGTATAAGCCGAGGGTGGACCCTAGCACAAGTATACAGCCCCCAGCAGTGTGGTATACACCAGTCCCAGAGGTAGATACAGCAGCCCCAGTGGTAGTATACACGCAGCCCCAGTAGTATATACAGCCCCAGTGATATATACAGCCCCAGTGGTAGTATAGATGCAGCCCTAGTAGTATATACAGCCCCAGTGGTAGTATATACAGCCCCAGTGGTAGTATACAGGGCCCCAGCAGTATATACAGCCCCAGTGGTAGTATATAGCAGCCCTAGTAGTATATACAGCCCTAGTGGTATATACAGCCCCAGTGGTAGTATACAGGGCCCCAGCAGTATATACAGCCCCAGTGGTTTATACAGCCCCAGTGGTAGTGTATACAGCCCCAGTAGTAGTGTTTAGCAGCCCCAGCGGTAGTATACAGTATCCCCAGTAATCCAGGGCCCCCCCAGCCTGACTCCGGTCACCTGTAAAGCAAACTATACTTATCACTGTCCCGCTGTCCGCGCCCGCTCGCCGCTGCCGTCCGCGATCCTCCATCTTCATGCGTCTTCTTCCTGTTTCCTGTGCTCGTCGCAGGGAATGACGTCATTGCCTGCGACGAGCACAGAAACAGGAAGAAGACGCATGAAGATGGAGGATCGCGGACGGCAGCGGCGAGCGGGCGCGGACAGCGGGACAGTGATAAGTATAGTTTGCTTTACAGGTGACCGGAGCGAGGCTGGGGGGGCCCTGCATTACTGGGGATGCGGGGGCTGCTGTATACCGATGTATACATCGGTATGTACCGATGTATACATCGGTATACAGCACTGACTCGCGTATAAGCCGAGGGGGGTACTTTTCAGCCCAATTTTTGGGCTGAAAAACTCGGCTTATACGCGAGTATATACGGTACTTGTCTTGCAGAAATGTATGAATATATTGAACACTGGGCGTTACCATGACCTTTGTAAATAATAAATGGGAGATAATGGACAGAAAAGTATCATTACACTTATAAGACTACAAGATGCTTACACCTTGTCTGTTTAAACTGTACAGTACAGTGATGCTATCCTTCAAAAAAGCCCCCCACCCTAACAATAATGAGATGTGTTGCAGGTGGAGGAGGTGTTGCAGGAGCACAAGGGCAGCGCATCCACTAAAATAATGAAAAATGATAAGGCTGCATCTGCCATGAGGCAACATGAGCATCTCCGTTAAGGTGGCAATTTGATGTATCTGCCTGGGATGGCAGCACAGCAATGTCACCATAATATACAGTTATGAGAGCAGGACACTATGAAGTATATAAGATTCATAGCATATAACACTCGACCCTCTCTGTGCTGAGATACTAAGCAAAGAGGCCAGTTTCATTGTGTTGCAAACCCTTGGAGAAGCACCTGTTTGTAGATACATTCATATACAGCTAGTTCATTCTTTGCTTTTCCTGAACTGTGGTCTTCCCCAGGATCCAAACTCAAAGCCAGTAGCATAGCAGACACCAGTGTTAGCATTAGAAGTGAAAGCTGTGCTTCAATGCTAATAATAAGACAATATTTTTCTCCTAAAATATCTAAATGGTACATTTCTTCTTTACATGCATATTATACTAGGTAGAGATGTTGAAAATCGATACACAGGACCATGTCCAGATGCCACGCCATGTCAGCATTTACTCTTCTTTTGACTAGCTGACCTAAAGCGACATCATATGTTTATCACATTGCAATAATGATGTCGTGCCAAGCCAACTGCTGAAAGAAAGAGTTGGGAATGCCCTCCCAAGGCCACAGATTGACGTGGCCACTGGACCAGGCCTTGCAAACCATACTCATTTGTTTGTGTATACCAGTACAGCTGTTCGTCATTGTATATTAGTAATAAAAGAAGAATCAGATTTTTTTTTAGCTATATAATGATTAAAAAAATAGTGGAACCAATTACAATAATCACAATATTCACAATTTTAATAATTTTTTTTTAAATAAATATCACAAATCAGTAAGGTATATAAATAAATGTAAATACAAGGAATTGTTACAATTCTTATAATACAGTGAACAGAATATTTATGGTGATCAGTAAAAAATTGCATGATTGTTTTTCTTTTATTAAACCCATAAAGAATTTAACAAATATGTAATGCGTACATGTATGTTTAACAAAATGGCACTTAAAAAAGCTACAGCTCCTCTTCAAAGAAGCAAGATCTCATATAGTGAAGCTTATGTAAAAGTAAATAAGTTGTGGCTTTTACTTTACTGAACCAAAAATAAATTGTCTGAACAAGTCCATTTCAATAATGTTTTTGTGTAAATATATGCGTTATATGCGTGTATGCATTTATTATATCCTTGTGTACATACATGTACTATGTACACTACTCACAAAAGGTTAGGAATATTTGGCTTTCGTTTTAAATTTCAGGATGAACCTAAAATGCAAATGAACCTTTTCAGGTGAATTTAATGTGACCCATAAACGTTCGAAGCACATATCTAACTGTTGTTTCAGTACATTTTGCAATACTTCCCGTTCTCTAACTTGGAGCTTTATGGAAAAATTCACAATAGGTGTTTGATCTATGAATTACCCAATACATTTTTTGGTTCAACTGGAATTAGTATTGAAACAGTCCTTGTCATCATGTTGTTCACAGTTCAGACCAAGACGACACCTAACAATTGATCAACAGTACGGCCTGTTTCACATCTATGCGCTCAATGTGCTAGGCTGCTCTGCCTACCCCATGCTATCGCAAATGCAAGCGCAGGGGCATTTAGGAGCTTGGGCAGCCTAGCGCAGGGACGCATAGATGCGCTGCATTTGTGCTCGGCTGCGCTCAGTGTCCCCATTATATCTTATGGCAGAGCACAGCCGAGCGTGCGCTGTGGAAACTCTGAATCGCAAGTGAAACTCGCAGATGCCACGACACATGCGCCTGGTCAGACGCACCTGAAAAACATCACATTACGCGTTTCCGGGTGGTACGTCACAGGCGCATGCGCCGTGGCATCTGCCGGTTTCACTTGCGATTCAGAGTTTCCAGAGCGTGCGCTCAGCTGTGCTCGGCCATAGGATGTAATGGGGGCACCGAGCGCAGTCGAGTGCAAATGCAGTGCATCTATGTGTCCCTGCGCTAGGCTGCCCAAGCCTCTAAATGCCCCTGCACTTGCATTTGCAATAGCGCGGGGCAGGCAGAGAAGCCTAGTGCATTGAGCACATAAATGTGAAACAGGCCTACCTCACCATTGCGTGGCTTCAAGCAGGATGTTCTCATATGGAAGTGGCCACTGAACTTAGAGTGTCACAGAGTGTCATCAGCAGGTTGCAATACAGATACAGATGACTGGAAGAGTCACAGAAAAGCCAAGAAGTTAACATCCTTTGGCCATAGCCCACACTGATGACCTCTTCACATCATACATCAAAACAATTTACCATATTTTTTGGATTATAAAAGACACTTTTGTTCCCCCAAATTTTTGGGGAAAGTGGGGGGTTTGTTTTATAATCCAAATCTATGGATTATATACTGTAGTGGAGGGTGGGGTCAGTTCTGGAGCGGTTGCGGGGATTGGAGCGGGCTGGTTGTGGGCTGCTGAGGCATTGGGAGATCACATGCTCCCACTCATTAGCCTAATTTAATATGCACTGCACCCGCTGTCCATCATCGGTGCTTAAGGAGCGCGGAGTTATGGACAACGGAGCAGGCATATTCCTGCAGTCACCACCCACATCCAGGATATGCCCCCCCCAGTTGGCACACACATTTAAAACAAACTCTTAACTCACCTTCCAATGCTCGCTCCGTGCTCCCAGCTCCTCCATTGCACTTCCTGCATATCCTGGATGCGGAGGGCTAGTGTGTGCCAGCACATGGGGGCTAATGTGTGCCAACACAATGGGGTCTATGTGTGTGCCAGCACAGTGGGCTATGTGTGTGCAAGTACAGGGGAGCTATGAGTGTGCCAGCACAGGGGGGCTATGTTTGTGCCAGCACAGGGGGGCATGTGTGTGCCAGCACAAGGGGTCCGTTTCCAGGGTGGGGGACTATGTACCAGGATGGCACCCGCTGTCCATCATCGGTGCTTAAGGAGCGCGGAGTTATGGACAACGGAGCAGGCATATTCCTGCAGTCACCACCCACATCTAGGATATGCCCCCCCCAGTTGGCACACACATTTAAAACAAACTCTTAACTCACCTTCCAATGCTCACTCCGTGCTCCCAGCTCCTCCATTGCACTTCCTGCATATCCTGGATGCGGAGGGCTAGTGTGTGCCAGCACATGGGGGCTAATGTGTGCCAACACAATGGGGTCTATGTGTGTGCCAGCACAGTGGGCTATGTGTGTGCAAGTACAGGGGGGCTATGAGTGTGCCAGCACAGGGGGGCTATGTTTGTACCAGCACAGGGGGGCATGTGTGTGCCAGCACAAGGGGTCCGTATCCAGGGTGGGGGACTATGTACCAGGATGGGGGTTATATATATATATATATATAGGAAACAAAAGATTCACTGCTGCACTCAATCTAACCAAAAAGTGTATGCTAACAAGCAAATGGTTTGAGAAAAAAATTAAAACATCCGTTTCTTTCTAAAAAACTCAATACTCACTTTTTTATTAAAAACCGGGGCTCTTGGTACACCCATTGGCCAATGTATGCCTGCCCTCCGGCCACTTCTCGGCGGCCCCGGGGTCCGGAGGGTCCTGCGCTGACATCCCTGCCAGATCCTTGTCCGTGGACTCCCTGGTCCTTCTGACCTCATCCTGATCCCTGAGCACCTGGGCTCGGTGGGGGTGCAATCTGCAGCTGGGTGGAGCCAGCCACTCCACCTTGTCTGATATATATACTAGAAAAAACTGCAAAGCACTCGCTACACTGTGCGAGAGGTGCAAGCTGTGTCGCTGGATCAACAAGAAACAAAAGATTCACTGCTGCACTCAATCTAACCAAAAAGTTTTTCTAGTATATATATATATATATATATATATATATATATCATATATAATAAAAGCCGAAGGCCACTTCCGGAATACTACTTCCGTGACAGCCTTTGGACACATGGTCCTGATGTCACCACTGCGCGGTCCCCCAGCTACAAGGAGCGGCGGAGGAACGTTCCACTCTCGGAAGTTCCGTCCGCCCTCCAGCCTCTCTCCCCTCCACCCACCACCGTACCTAGCGGGGGGCAGGGGGGCCGAGCGCCCCGTGCCCCAAGCCATGACCCCGTGCTGCCAGCCGCCCGCCGCGCGCCCGGAGAGGAGGGAGGACGGGACTTCCTGTCCTGCACCTCTGCCCGCCCTCCTCTCCTCCTACACCAGCCGCACGCCGGCCGCGGTGAGTCTGCACCCACCCAGCTACGCCTCTGCCCTCCAGCCTCTCCAGCCTCCCCTGCCCTCCAGTCTCCCCTGCCCTCCAGCCTTCCCTGCCCTCCAGCCTCTCCAGCGTCCCCTGCCCTCCAGCCTCTTCAGCCTCCCTGCCCTCCAGCCTCCCCTGCCCTCCAGCCTCCCTGCCCTCCAGCCTCCCCTGCCCTCCAGCCTCCCCTGCCCTCCAGCCTCCCCTGCCCTCTAGCCTCTCCTGCCCTCCAGCCTCTACTGCCTCCCCTGCCCTCCAGCCTCTTCAGCCTCCCCAGCCTCTCCTGCCTCCCCAGCCTCTCCAGCCTTCCCTGCCCTGCAGCCTCTCCCCTCCCGCCTCCGCTCTCCCCTCCAGCCTCCGCTCTCCCCTCCAGCCTCCACTCTCCCCTCCAGCCTCCACTCTCCCCTCCACACCACCTCTCTCCCCTCCACCCACCTCTCTCCCCTCCAGCCTCCGCCCTCCCCTCCAGCCTCCGCTCTCCCCTCCAGCCTCTGCCCTCCAGCCTCCGCTCTCCCCTCCAGCCTCCGCTCTCTCCTCCAGCCTCCGCTCTCTCCTCCAGCCTCCGCTCTCCCCTCCCGCCTCCGCTCTCCCCTCCCGCCTCCGCTCTTCCCTCCAGCCTCCGCTCTTCCCTCCAGCCTCTGCTCTCCCTTCCAGCCTCTCCCCTCCCGCCTCCGCTCTCCCCTCCCGCCTCTCCCCTCCAGCCTCCGCTCTCCCCTCCAGCCTCTCCCCTCCAGCCTCCGCTCTCCCCTCCAGCCTCTCCCCTCCAGCCTCCGCTCTCCCCTCCAGCCTCCACTCTCCCCTCCACCCACCTCTCTCCCCTCCAGCCTCCGCCCTCCCCTCCAGCCTCCGCCCTCCAGCCTCCGCTCTCCCCTCCAGCCTCCGCTCTCTCCTCCAGCCTCCGCTCTCCCCTCCAGCCTCCGCTCTCCCCTCCAGCCTCCGCCCTCCAGCCTCCGCTCTCCCCTCCCGCCTCCGCTCTCCCCCTCCAGCCTCCGCTCTCCCCTCCAGCCTCCGCTCTTCCCTCCAGCCTCCGCTCTTCCCTCCAGCCTCCGCTATTCCCTCCAGCCTCCGCTCTTCCCTCCAGCCTTTGCTCTCCCTTCCAGCCTCTCCCCTCCCGCCTCCGCTCTCCCCTCCCGCCTCCGCTCTCCCCTCCCGCCTCTCCCCTCCAGCCTCCGCTCTCCCCTCCAGCCTCTCCCCTCCAGCCTCAGCTCTCCCCTCCAGCCTCCACTCTCCCCTCCAGCCTCCGCCCTCCAGCCTCCGCTCTCCCCTCCAGCCACCGCTCTCCCCTCCAGCCTCTCGCTCTCCCCTCCAGCCTCCGCTCTCCCCTCCAGCCTTCGCTCTCCCCTCCAGCCTCCACCCTCCAGCCTCCGCTCTCCCCTCCAGCCTCCGCTCTCCCCTCCAGCCTCTCCCCTCCAGCCTTTGCTCTCCCTTCCAGTCTCTCCCCTCCCGCCTCCGCCTCTCCCCTCCAGCCTCTCCCCTCCCGCCTCCACTCTCCCCTCCAGCCTCCGCCCTCCAGCCTCCGCTCTCCCCTCCAGCCACCGCTCTCCCCTCCAGCCTCTCCCCTCCCGCCTCCGCTCTCCCCTCCAGCCTTCGCTCTCCCCTCCAGCCTCCGCTCTCCCCTCCAGCCTCCGCTCTCCCCTCCAGCCTTCGCTCTCCCCTCCAGCCTCTGCCCTCCAGCCTCCGCTCTCCCCTCCCGCCTCCGCTCTCCCCTCCAGCCTTTGCTCTCCCCTCCAGCCTCTGCCCTCCAGCCTTCGCTCTCCCCTCCCACCTCTGCTCTCCCCCCCCAGCCTCCGCTCTCCCCTCCAGCCTCGCTCTCCCCTCCAGCCTTCGCTCTCCCCTCCAGCCTCCGCCCTCCAGCCTCCGCTCTCCCCTCCAGCCTCCGCTCTCCCCTCCAGCCTCCGCTCTCCCCTCCAGCCTCTGCCCTCCAGCCTCCGCTCTCCCCTCCACCCTCTCCCCTCCCACCTCCACTCTCCCCTCCTGCTCTCCCCTCCAGCCTCTGCTCTCCCCTCCAGCCTCAGCTCCCCCCCCCAGCCTCCGCTCTCCCCTCCAGCCTCCGCTCTCCCCTCCAGCCTCCGCTCTCCCCTCCCGCCTCCGCTCTCCCCTCCAGCCTCCGCTCTCCCCTCCAGCCTCCGCTCTCCCCTCCAGCCTCCGCTCTCCCCTCCAGCCTCACCCCTCCAGCCTCTCCCCTCCGGCCTCCGCTCTCCCCTCCCGCCTCCGCTCTCCCCTCCCGACTCCGCTCTCCCCTCCCGCCTCCGCTCTCCCCTCCAGCCTCTGCTCTCCCCTCCAGCCTCTCCCCTCCCGCCTCCGTTCTCCCCTCCAGCCTCCGCTCTCCCCTCCAGCCTCCGCTCTCCCCTCCCGCCTCCGCTCTCCCCTCCCGCCTCCGCTCTCCCCTCCAGCCTCCGCTCTCCCCTCCAGCCTCCGCTCTCCCCTCTCTGCCCTCCGCTCTCCCCTCTGCCCTCCGCCCTCCCCTCTGCCCTCCGCCCTCCCCTGTCCTCTGCCCTCCAGCCTCCCCTGTCCTCTGCCCTCCAGCCTCCCCTGTCCTCTGCCCTCCAGCCTCCCCTGTCCTCTGCCCTCCAGCCTCCCCTGTCCTCTGCCCTCCAGCCTCCCCTGTCCTCTGCCCTCCAGCCTCCCCTGTCCTCTGCCCTCCAGCCTCCCCTGTCCTCACCCCTCCTCACCCCTCCAGCCTCCCCTCTCCTCACCCCTCCTCACCCCTCCAGCCTCCCCTCTCCTCACCTCTCCTCACCCCTCCAGCCTCCCCTCTCCTCACCTCTCCTCACCCCTCCAGCCTCCCCTATCCTCACCTCTCCTCACCCCTCCAGCCTCCACTCTCCTCACCCCTCCTCACCCCTCCAGCCTCCGCTCTCCTCACCCCTCCATATGCAATGTACAGTATGTGTATATATGTGTGTATGTAGTCACTTCCCTCACTTTGTCCGCACACATACACACACACACACACTTCGCTATACTTACCAACGACCCTGCATCAGCCGCCTAGATCCTCAGTCGACATGTCGCCACCCCCGAACTACTGGATCCAATATAGCGTCCAAGAAGTCTCCCCAAACTTCCCAAACGCCATATTGGATCCAGTCGTCCGCGGGCGGCGACATGTCAACTCAGGATCCAGCCGGCGGGGAAGATGCAGGGTCGGTGCTAACTATAGCGGAGTGTGTGTGTGTATGTGTGTGTGTGTGTATGTATGTATGTGTGTGCTGACCACTCTGCCCACGGCGCTGCGCTGACCACTCTGCCCATTGCGCTGCCCTGCCCACTCTGCCCACGCCACTGTGCTGACCAATCTCACCGCACTCACTGCTAACCACTGAGCCACGGCACTCACTGCTAACCACTGAGCCACCGCACTCACTGCTAACCACTGAGCCACCGCACTCACTGCTAACCACTGAGTCACCGCACTCACTGCTAACCACTGAGCCACCGCACTCACTGCTAACCACTGAGCCACCCCACTCACTGCTAACCACTGAGCCACATCACTCACTGCTAACCACTGAGCCACTGTATACTCTGCTACCCACTGAGCCACATGTATACACACAATTCATTTCACCGCACTCCCCTAACTCTTAGTACATAAACTATATATGGATTCTAGACTACCCGATTCTTTAGAATCGGGCCGCCATCTAGTATATATATATATACATACATATACCAGGATGAGTCAGTATAGAACTGCTCTACACTTTGTGAATGGTACATTATCAAGCCCCTACTACTTAAATAACATCATTAATCTAGTCATTGTGCCCCTGCAATGACAACTCTGGCCTAATTTCATCTTCCTGGACGACAATGCTCCAGCTCATTGATGTTGCATCATTAAGGAATGCAGGAGACTGAGATACGCACCTCAGACTGCATTTTCTTCAGACCTGAATCCAATAGCAAACCTATGGGGTTGGCTGAGTTGCCATGTAGAGGCTCATAACTCTGTACCTCAGAACTTCAATGATTTGAAGGCTGCCTTTGAAGAAGAGTTGGATGTGATGCCTCAACAGACAATAAACTCGACTTGTGAATAGCAAGAGACGTGCTACTGTTAAGCTGTATTTGAAGGTCAAGGCCACATGACAAGTTATTGAGACATTGACCTCTTTTGTTGGGGTATACCTTCCACTGCTGTTGGCTTTTGTTTCAACAAGTTGAGATGAGGAAATAACAATTGCATGCGTTTACTTAAATGCCCTACTTTTATGATGAAATATCACTACAGCATAAACTGTTGACGGTTTCCATGAATGTCAGTCGAAAGCCAACTGTCCTTTACCTAAAGGCCCCATTACAAGCTACGATGTCCCAGCGATCCGACCAACAATCGAGTCGCTGGGACATCGCTAGCTGATCGGTATCTGATTGCTGGTGAGCTGTCACACAGGCAGACTCACCAGCGACCAGTGGACCAGCGACATCGTGGAAAAGAATAAAATATTCTTTCCATGATGTCTAGCTCCCGCTGCCAGGCTGCGATAAGTGGAGCAGGCTGGTAACCATGGTAAGCAGCAAGTATCTAGGCAGCGCAGAGCGCCTAGTTACCCTATGTATACCCTGGTTACCAGCCTTCTTCGCTTACAGGCTGGTTACCAAGGTCCGCAGAGGGTTACTAGGGACAGCGCTGTCCCTAGTTACCCTCTGTGTACCTTGGATACCAGCCTGTAAGCAAAGAAGGCTGGTAACCAGGGTATACATCGGGTAACTAGGCGCTACACGTTGCCTAGTTACCCGCTGTTTACCATGGCTACCAGCCTGCTCCGCCTATCTCTGGTCGTTTGGCCCCTGTCACACACGCCGATGCGTGCTGACCAGCGGACGACCAACGACAGATTTGTGGTCCTGACACACCTATCACACACAGCGACTTCGCTATGAGGTCGCTGCAACGTCACAAAGACAGTGACGTTGCAACGATATCGTTAACGATATTGTTGTGTGTAATGGGCCTTTTACTTACACCAGACTTCTTTAAGGCTGATATGATTTCTTTACTACGGGCTAAAATGATCAGGTTAGATATGATTTCTGTAGTGGCTGATATTATGTCAGAAGGTGCATATAATCAGTCATCACACAGGTCTAAAGAGGTCATAATATCCCCTACAGAAGTCATCTGCTTGTACAGAAATATCTGAAATTGCTACATGATTCAGATATCCAGTTGCATTGAGATTTCAATTGATGAAGAATTGCCCCACTATCTCTGTACCACATATACCACACCATATCATCAATTCTTGTGTTTCAACAGTCTTGGAGGGATCTATGCACTGTGGGTTAGTGTCAGACCAATAATGGTGGTTTTGTTTTGTTAATGCCATCATTCACAAAAACGTTTGCTTCATCTGAAGGCAATTGTCTATGCTGTGAGGATACGAGATGTGCAACCTTTGAAACAACGAAGCTTGGAAGCCTGTGCTAGCATTTCGTCTGCGGTGTTGCTATCAGTGTGTCAAAAGTGGGAGAAGAGGGCTGCATTGACAATCCAACACAATAGGCAGCACTTTGAACACATTTTATAGTGATTATAAACTTGTAAATAACTCATGAAAGAATAAAGTTAAGTTAAAATGAAGCACACCATTGTTTTTCTTATGAAATTCTCAAAATTCTCAATAAGTTTGATGCTTCACAGGACCCTCTTCCCATTGAAAAAAATAAAGTTGGATCCAAAATGGCCGACTTCAAAATGGCCGCCATGGTCACCACCCATCTGTAAAAGTTTTCCCCCTCCCAAATACTAATGTGCCACAAACAGGAAGTTGATATCACCAACTATTTACATTTTGTTTAGGTGCCTCCATATAAATGGCCCACCATGGTGGAGAGAATATATGAAGCATTCAGCTCCTGAATGCTCTCTGCAGCCAGTGCTGTGCAAATGTAATCAGGCTGTCTAATCAGCCTGAGATGTGCTGCCAGGGAGACTCTGAAGTTAGGAGCCATCTGCTGCTTTCACAAAGCATTACTTTAGGAAAAAAAAAGTGCAAGTGTGTCAGCTTGCAGCTTATTCTATGTGCAGTAGGAGGCAGAGAAGACCTTCACCTGTTGGAGCTTCCTTGGACTCTCCAAGCAGCTGCAGCCAAGGCAGTCTGTATTAGAGAGGTAGCTGTCATTAATATCTGCTCAGATATTTGAGTCTGAAAGCATTTTAGTCTCTGTCATTTCTGTTAGATCTGTCTCCACATGGTATAAAATCTGATCTCTGCTGGCTACATGTGTCTGATGAACAGCAGATTCTGAGACACACTGGAAGTACCTCATCTTCCACGTGTTGAAATCAGTTCCAATGATTGTGGCCAAAGTGTCCTTGGGACTTTGAAAATTTTATGAAATTTCATCATACTTCCATGGCAAGCTCCCTACTCTACAGAAATATCCCTTAAGCTTATTGAAGCTGTACAGGGTGGACTAAGGCTGACCTGCACACTGGTTCAGTGTCTTGTAGTGTTGGATTACAGTGATGTAGTTAAATCAAATTCTATAATGAGCACCTAGGTGGTCAGTGGTTAGCACTGCTGATTTACAACGTTGCAAAGGTGTCCCAACAGTTCATTGTTTACCTTTGCCACATCTCTCTGAAGGTGCAAGTGCAAGCATGCATACCTCATTCCTTTGCTGCGTTGGTGCATCACAAGGAGTTGACCTGGCTCAGGGTCAAAATGGAGAGATGAAGTCTGTAAAGGCCCTGTCACACACGTCAATGTCGCCAGCGATCTGATCGCTGGCGACATTGACGGCTGATCGCTGGTGAGCTGTCACACAGGCAGACTCACCAGCAATCAGTACCAGCGAGCGCGCTGATATCCATGTAAACAAGCAGGTAACTAAGCGCCGCGCGGCACTTAGTTACCCACTGTTTACCATGGATACCAGCTCCCAGCGCTTGCTGAGAGGCACTGGGAGCTGGCTGATCGCACGTCTCCCGGTGTCACACGCAGCGATGCTGCGTGTCCACTGGGCGACCATCGCTAGGTTTTCGGACCTGTCCGCAAACCTGGCGACCATCAACCAGCAATTTATCACTGGTTGATTCACCATGTCACACGCGTCAATATCGCTGCAACTTCATGTGCAGCAGCGACATTGACAGCGATATTGACGCGTGTGACGGCCCCTTAAGTCTTTAAGTGCTCAAGTGCTGAGTCTATCTCCACTTCTAAAGCGCCCAGGGCCTTTACAGTAGAGGGCAAGGTCATTCATGTTATGAAACAGCTGGATGGGTCAAATCCTGAAACCAAAGTGATAATCTGTACCTGGCATAGATTTAGATGTAAAAGATTGACTCAGTTGTTCTGTGCTGATTGGTCTTCCCTTGCTGTCTGCATGTTCTGAATCGAACATGTACACGGCCTTCCCTGCTGCACTGAGCTATGGTGGCCTTCACTTTACCCACACTCCTCGCCCTGGCAACAGACATGGCGGAGGAGTGGGCTTCCTCCTCTCTGCAAACTGTTTCTTCAACCCAATCCAACCCCCACCCTCCCTTATCCACCCTTCTTTCGAAGTTCACTCTGTCCATATCTACTCTCACTCCAGTCTTCAAATGGCCATCATATACCGACCTCCGGGCTCTGCTACTACCTTCATTGACCAATTCTCCACATGGCTTCTTCACTTTCTCTCTGCTGACTTTCCCACCATCATCATGGGTGACTTTAATATCGCTACTGACACCCACCAGCCAGCGGCCTCCAAACTCTTTTCACTTACCTCATCCTTTGGACTTACAGTCCCTGACAAAAGTTATGTCGCTTATCCATATTATGTAATTAAAGCTTACAACCTGACGTTAAATTCATCCATTGGTTTTATAAATTACTCTTTTGAAAGCTGAAACCCTCCCAAATGTGGTTTAGGTTAAGAAAATAAATTGGCATCAATGCTGAAATATTGATCATTTAATGAACACGGAATGGTCAGATTTTGGCAAGACAAAAGTTTTGTCGCCCACAGAAAGTAATGTGATTTTCAAACAAATAATTAACTTAAAATAAAAATATATGTTGCATAACATTGGTGAATAAAGTTGTGGTGCTATTAGACTCATATTTAATATTTTGTGTGACTTCTATGAGCTTGAAGGACTGCATCCATGCAGTTCAACAATGATTCATGCAATTTATTAATGAAGTCATCAGGAAAAGCAAAAAATGCAGTCTTTCATGCCTCCCAGAGTTCATCTAGATTCTTTGGTTTTGTCTTCCAAGCTTCCTCTTTCATCCTACCCCAAACATGCTCAATGATGGTGGCTGGGCTGGCCAGTCCTTGAGCACCTTGATCTTTTTTGCCTGGAGGAACTTTGTTGTAGAGATGAATGTATGAGATGGAGCACCATCCTGCTGCAGAATTTGACCCCTTTTATGATTTGGAATGTAAGAGGTAGCTAATGTCTTGATATTTTAGGCTTTTGATATTGCCTTCCACCTTGCAAATGTTTCGCACACCGCCATACTGAATGTAACTCCAGACCATGATCTTTCCGCTACCAAATTGAACTATTTTCTGGGTGTATTTTGGATCCATATGGGCTCCAGTAGGTCTTCTGCAGTATTTGCGGCAGCTGTGGTGTAATTCTACTGAAGATTCATCAGAGAAATCCACCTTCTGCCACTCTTCCAGCATCCATCTGTTTAGCAGGCGGTGGGACTTTGCAAATGCCACACGGTTTTTTATTTGCCTTTTGTTTAGTGCTGGTTTCTGGGCACTGATTCGACCATGGAGGCCATTTCGAGACAGAATCCTACAAACTCTTCTGGTGACCAGGCCTGTTGGAGCTCTGCTGAAGTGGAAAAGGGGCTTGCTTTGTATTTTCTAACCAATAAACGTTTCTCCTGGGTAGTTGTCTTGAAGGGTCTGCCGGACCTGGGCTTGTCAAAAACATCTCCAGTCTCTTCAAATCTTTTTTTAATTCTTTGTACTTGACGCTGAGACACATTAAAGGTGCCAGCCACCTCTGCACAGGATCTGGTGTTCAGCCTCTTGATAATCAAGGCTTTGGTGGCAGGGTGCATTTTTGGCATGTTTTCAGAGCTCAAGTTGCAGTATCTAATGAAGGTATGGGGTGCTGAGTTTTTTTTGATACACACCCACTAATTAACCGATCATTTACGGAGCACAGGTGAGGATGTAAACTAGGATTGGGTGCATTATATGACCAGGCGACAAAACTTTTGTCTTGCCAAAATCTGACCATTCTGTGTTCATTAAATGATCAATATTTCAGCATTGATGCCAATTTATTTTCTTAACCTTAAACCACATTTGGGAGGGGTTCAGCTTTCAAAAGAGTAATTTATAAAACCAATGGATAAATTTAACATCAGGTTATAAGCTTTTATTTACATAACATGCATAAGCGACATAATTTTTGTCAGGGACTGTACCCAGTGGTCCTCCACAGCCACCCACACAGACGGACATACACTAGACCTCATCTTCACCCACTTCTGTTCCCTATCTAATCTCACAACCTCCCCCTTCCCCAGCACCATCTTCTCATCCTTGTCCTCCTCACCGGACCCCCATATCCAGCCACTAGCTCATCCTCGCAGAAATCTGGCACACCTAGACATTCACAGACTCTCAGACTCTCTTCTACCACTGTAAAATATATATATAAGACTGGCGTCACCGTATATGTAGGTGCTGGCAGGAAATAATTATACTTACAACAATAGATATCTGCCGCGACACTACTATATATGCAAAATATAAATTAATGAGTGGCACTAAAGAAAGAAGATCAAACTGAAATGTGCAAATGTGTAATGCAGAAAGCTGCCCTGAGCTAAAATTTAAATCAGAGGTCTTAGTCTCATCAGTGGCCACTGAGGATCAAGCCTGGCACCCACTTCAAGGGGCCTCCACTGCCAGGTCCTGACACTATGCCCTAGTGAGATGGTGAACTGGTGAAATCTGTGTGGGTTTATATGTCTAAGGATGTAATTAAAAACAGGTGTGTGCTAGGACCTCACACTGGAGTCTAAGAGTGGTTACCAGACTAAGAAAAGAGGAAAGGGGAAAAATTATGCATAATGGGAGCTCAGTCAAAAAGACAATATGTAAAATATATATATAAGACTGGCGTCACCGTATATGTAGGTGCTGGCAGAAAATAATTATACTTACAACAATAGATATCTGCCGCGACACTACTATATATGCAAAATATAAATTAATGAGTGGCACTAAAGAAAGATCATCAAACTGAAATGTGCAAATGTGTAATGCAGAAAGCTGCCCAGTGCTAAAATTTTAATCAGAGGTCTTAGTCTCATCTCTTCTACCACTGTCCTATATATCTTCACTGCATGACACAGACAGTGCCACCGCTTTCTACAACGCCACCCTCACATCAGCCATAGACTCAGTTGCCCCTCTTGTTCATCACAAGGTGCGACGAACACACTCATCCCAGCCCTAACCCACCTCTTCAATCTATCACTATCTTCTGGGACCTTTTCCTCAGCTTTCAAACATGCCACCATCACGCCCATCCTCAAAAAGCCAAACCTTGACCCGACTGCTAGGACGATCTACTGCCCCATATCGCTGCTCCCATTTGTTTCCAAACTCCTTGAGCAACAAGTCCATGCTCAACTTTCCTCCCACCTCTCATCTAACTCTCTCCTTGACAATCTACAATCCGGTTTCCGGTCCCACCACTCCACCGAAACTGCCCTAACCAAAATTACCAACGACTTACTCACTGCCAAAGCTAACAGACAATTCTCCATCCTCTTCCTTCTAGACCTGTGCTCTGCCTCTGATACAGTCGACCACTCCCTCCTACTTCAGATTCTTTCTTCCCTTGGCATCATAGACCTTGCCCTGTCCTGGGTTGCCTCATACCTTTCCAACCGCACATTTAGCATTTCCCACTCCCACACTACCTCCTCATCCAGCCCTCTCTCTATTGGAGTGCCACAAGGCTCTGTCCTGGGGCCCTTACTTTTCTCCATCTATACCCTTGGCGTAGGACAACTCATACAGTCCCATGGCTTCCCGTACCACCTGTACGCTGACGACACTCAGATCTACCTCTCTGGCCCAGATGTCAACTCCCTGCTGTCCAGAATCCCGGAGTGTCTGTCAGCCATATCCTCCTCCTTCTCCTCTCGCTCCCTAAAACTTAACGTAGACAAAACCGAACTCATCATCTTTCCTCCATCCCATCTTTCATCTTCACCACCTGATCAATCTATTTAGGTAAATGACATCATGCTCTCTCCCACACCTCAAATTCGCTGCCTTGGAGTAACTCTTGACTCTGCTCTGTCCTTCAAACCACACATCCAAACTCTCGCCTCCTCTTGTCGCCTCCAGCTCAAGAATATTTCCAGAATCTGTCCTTTCCTCAACCCTCAATCTACTAAAATTCTTGTACATGCCCTCATCATCTCCTGCCTTGACTACTGCAACATTCTCCTCTGTGGCCTCCCTGCTAACACTCTTGCACCTCTCCAGTCTGTCCTCAACTCTGCTGCCCGACTAATCCACCTCTCTCCTCGCTACTCTCCTGTATCTCCCCTCTGCAAATCCCTCCACTGGCTTCCAATTCCCCACTGAATCCATTTCAAGCTACTAACACTGACCTACAAAGCCATCCATAAACTGTCTCCTCCTATATCTCTGAACTAATCTTCCACTATCTTTCCTCACGTAATCTTCGAGCCTCCCAAGACCTCTTCCTCTCCTCCACACTTATCCGTTCCTCACACAACCGCCTCCAAGATTTCTCCCGAATATCCCCATCCTCTAGAATTCTGTGCCCCAACACGTCAGATTATCCACCACGCTCAAATCCTTCAGACAGAACCTGAAAACCCATCTCTTCAAGAAAGCTTACAGCCTGCAATGACCGAGCCGCCGCCCCACCGCCACTGAAGCTGTTGCGACACCGCCACTGGAGCTGCCGCCTCTCCACCACCAGATCTGCTGTACCCCTGACCCACTGTCTTCTCCCATTATGCTGTAGAATGTAAGCCCGCAAGGACAGGGTTCTCTCCCCTCTGTACCAGTCTGTCATTGTTAATTTGTTTACTGTAAACTATATCTATAATTTTGTATGTATCCCCTTTCATGCACTATGGAATTAATGGTGCTATATAAATGAATAAATTTGTTGTTGCCTTTCATCTCCGGTCCCCAAGTAAGACATGGCAGTCAAGGACTTTCTCTCTTCCAGGCAGAAAATTTTACAGGGGACTATACAGAAGCTAATTCCTCTGCCCAATCTGGAACCTGTCTCAATATCCCACTTAGAAAGATATACTCTCCTGTGTCTGTGGCTGAACCATCAGGTAAGTGTTATTATAATCAAACAGGATGGTATTAGCAATAATGTCCAGACTTGTCTCTCCTGACGAAGCTACCACCCCGGTAGCAATACGCGTGGGGTAGGGTTCTGCTTGGGGGCCCACTATGTGTGTGACCTATTGGATGCTCAAAACACCTCTGACCTGACACACTGGACACAGCTGTGGTAACTATTTAATAACTAGTAAAAAGGCCCGATGCTGTCGCATCGGGGGTGCGGTGAAGTGAGCAGATGCGGTAGAAATAGGCGCTGAATAGTACAGTCGTCTCTCCAGAAAGTAGACTGTTGTTGCGGGATTGATATGGTGTATATGGAGGGTCAGTGGTTAGTACTCTGTTCTCTGGGTCTGTCTTGTGCCTCTGTCCTGTGCCTCAGTCCTCTGTCCTGTGGGCCTGTCCTCTGTCCGTGTTCTGTGGCACTGTCCTCTGTGTTGTGGCCATGTCCTGTGGCTGTGTCCTATGTGATGTGTCCCTGTCCTCTGCCCTGTCGTGTGCCCCAGTCCTCTGTCCTGTGGCCCAGTCGTCTGTCTTGAGCCCCTGTCCTCTGCCCTGTCCTGTGCCCCAGTCCTCTGTCCTGTGGCCCAGTCCTCTGTATTATGGCCCAGTCCTCTGTCCTGTGCCTGTGTGCTGTGCCTCAGTCCTCTATCCTGTGCCCCAGTCCTCTATCCTGTGGCCCAGTCCTCTGTCCTGTGCCGCAGTTCTTGTCCTGTGCTCCAGTCCTCTGTCCTGTGGCCCTGTCCTCTGTATTGTGGCCCTGTCCTCTGTCCTGGGCCCTTGTCCTCTGCCCTGTGAGGCAGTCCTCTGTCCTGTGGCCATGTCCTCTGTCCGGTGCCCCTGTCTGTGTCCTTTGTCCTGTGCCCTTATCTTGTCCTCTGTCCTGAGCCTCTGTCTTGTGCCCCTGTCCTGTGGCCGTGTCTTCTTTCCTGTGCTCCTGTCCTCTGTCCTTATCCTGTCCTCTGTCCTGAGCCCCTGCCGTGTGTGTTGTACCCCAGTCCTGTGCCCCTGCCCTTCACGTGCCTTCTTCCTCCTGTGCTTTTGTGTCTCTGCCCTCCCCTGTGTTACAGTGCCCCCCTTCCCTGTGTGTGCTCCCTCCTTCTGTGTCTGTGGCCCTCATTCCCTCCTTCGGAGCTGTGACAGCTCCGTGTCATAGCTAGGAAGGAGTGAAGACCACAGGAGGCGGAGTTGCAGTGATGTACGGTCATGTGTGTGATCACATGACTGTGACATCACCAAAGGTCCTGTCGGCTTACTGCGCATGCGTGCGCGTCGGGAAGCCGCGGCTGGTGGCGAGGATCGGCGGCGCTGGCATCCGGCCGCAAAGCATGCTGGAATAGCGGCACAGTGGCCGGATGCCAGAAACTGGTAATTATATAAAGAGATAATAATAATAATCTTTATTTATATAGCGCCAACATATTCCGCAGCGCTTCACAATTCAAAGTTCAAGTTTAAACAATCATAAGAAACAGTTATTAGAAAATACATACAATACAATAAAAAAAAAATACAATATAATACAAAGCATAATACAATACAATAATTAAAGCAAAATAATGACAGCCCTGCACAGAAGAGCTTACACTCTAACAATGAGGTGGGGGTGACACTAAGTACAGGTGCTTATTTACATTGATTGTATAGTCAACTTGAGGTGATAGGGAACAGTTAGGAGCAGTATAAGTGGCCACCAACTGTTATTTGTGATCCACTTGACATTGGTGGAGTGGATAGGCTATGTCTAGATGATTTTGACTAGGGATCATGATAGGCCGCCCTAAAAAGATGTGTTTTTAGGGATCGCCTCAAACTATGTAAGTTGTGGATACACCTAATTTCTTGGGGTAAAGCAGTCCAGAGAATTGGTGCAGCTCGGGAGAAGTCTTGGAGCCGTGAGTGTGAGGTTCGGATTAATACAGAAGTGAGTCTAAAGTCACTTCCACAGTGAAGAGAACTGGTGGGTTGATAGACAGAAATGAGGGAGGAGATGTAGGGGGTGCTAGATTGTGAAGGGCTTTGTGGGTGAGAACAAGGAGTTTGAAATGGATCCTATAGTGTATAGGCAGTCAGTGCAATGACTGGCATAGAGCAGAAACATCTGAGTATTGGTTAGCTACATAGGTGATCCTGGCTGCTGCATTAAGGATGGACTGGAGAGGGGAGAGTCTAATGTGGCGGAGGCCAATAAGAAAGAGAATACAATAGTCAAGGCGGGAGTGAATCAGGACCACAGTGAGGGTTTTTGTGGTTTCCAAGGTGAGAAAGGGGCGAATTCTAGAGATGGTCTTCAGGTTCAAATGGCAAGAGCGGGCGAGAAATTGTATATGTGGGGTGAAGGAAAGATCAGAGTCAAACATAACACAGCGAGTCTGCTGACCAGGGGTGTAACTACAACAGGTGCAGGAATTGCGATCGCACCCGGGCCCTGCAGCCTAGAGGGGCCCCATAAGTCCCTTGGCCTATAGAAAAAGACTAATACTATTTAAGATTTGCAATAATTGGGGGTCCCCGTTGGAGCTTTCGCATCGGGGCCCCTGGGCCTGAAGTTACACCACTGCAGCTGACTAGGCGTTATTGTGGTGCCGCATGTCATATTTAGGGAGGTTAGTGGAGGGCGGGAGCAGAAGAAGTTCAGTTTTGAAAAAGTTGAGTTTCAGATAGAGAGCAGACATGATATTGGAAACTACGGTTAGACAGTCATTGGTGTTCTTTATTAGAGAGGGAGTAAGGTCAGGGGAAGAAGTGTATAGTTGTGTGTCATCAGCATAAAGATGGTACTGAAAGCCAAATCTGCTGATAGTCTGTCCAATCAGGGCCATGTAGAGAGTGAAGAGAAGAGGTCCAAGGACTGAACCCTGAGGGACCCAATAGCGAGAGGAAGAAGGGAGGAAGTGGAGCCAACAAATGATACACTGAAAGAACGGTCAGAAAGATAGGAAGGGAACCAGGAGAGAGCCGTGTCCTTTATGCCCATGGAGTACAGCATGGAGAGTAGGAGATATAATAATAATATAATATTTATTCACTTATATAGCGCTATTAATTCCATAGCACTTTACATACATCAGTAATGCTGTCTCTCCTGGAGCTCACAATCTAAACATCCTATCAGTATGTCTTTACAATGTGGGAGAAAGCCAGAGTGCCCGGAGGAAACCCACACAAACACGGGGAGAACATACAAACTCCTTGCAGATGTTGTCCTTAGTGTCCTTGGTGGGAATTGAACCCAGGATCTTGGGACCTCAGTGCTGCAAAGGCTGCAGTGCTAACCACTTGAGCCACCATGCCGCCCGGAGATGGTGGTCAACAGTGTCAAAGGCTGCAGAGAGAACAAGAAGACTAAGCAAAGAGTGGTCACCATTACGTTTTGCTGTCAAAAGGTCATTGGTCACTGGTGAGAGCAGTTTCTGTAGAATGTAGAGGGCGGAAACCAGACTGTAATGGGTCTAGAAGAGAGTGAGTGGAGAGGTAATGAGTGAGGCGGGAGTAAACCAGGCGCTCCAGGAGTTTAGAGATGAAGGGGAGATTGGAGACTGGTCTGTAGTTGTTTGTGCAGGATGGGTCGAGAGATGTTTTCTTTAATAATTGAGTAATGATAGTGTGTTTGAAGGTGGAGGGGAAGATACCAGAAGAGAGTGAGAGATTGAAGATTTTGGTTAGGGGAGTGGTGACCACCGGAGAGAGAGACTGGAGTACGTGTGAGGGATTGGGGCCAGCAGTGCATGTGGTGGAACAAGAGGAAGAGAGGAGCCTGGAGATTTCTTTTTCTGTGACTGGGTCGAATGTGGAGAGTGAGCCAGAGGAAATATGGGGGATGTAGGGGTAACAGAAATTTGAGGTTGGGAGTTGATTTCCTAACGAATGTTTTCTATTTTCTCTGTGAAGTAGGAAGCCAGATCATCAGCACAGAGGTCAGTGATAGGGGCCTGCACATTAGGACTGAGGAGAGAATGAAAGGGTGTCAAAGAGTTTTTTTGGGTTACTGGATAGTGAGGAGATCAGGGTGGTGAAGTAGGTTTGTTTGGCAAGGTGAAGGGCAGATTTGTAAGTTCTCAGTATAAATTTATAGTGAATGAAGTTTTCTGGTGTGCGGGTTTTCCTCCATAGACGCTCAGCACTCCTAGAGCATCGCTGGAGAATCGAGTTTCGATTTGATCCAGTCCTGTTTCACTCTGTTTGGAGGTTTAGAAGGTGAGGGATGCTACTTGGTCCAGGGAGCTTCGGAGAGAGTAATTTAAGTGATTGACTGCCAGATCAGGACAGGAGAATGAGGAGACTGTAGATTTCTGAATGTGTGATAAGTCGAACTGTGCTGGGGTGGGTGAGGATTTGTGAGCGTGAAGGAGAAAATGTTGTGGTCAGAGAGGGGAAGAGGTGAATTATCTGAGGAGAGGTTGAGCAGAGCCGGGCAAAGATCAGGTCAAGGGTATTACCATCCTTGTGTCTCTCAAGGTTGAGAGCTGTGAGAGGTTAGAGATAGGAGCCGAAATGCAGATGCGGAGATGGGCTGTTTATGGGGATGTTAAGTTTCCCAGAATAAGGGTTGGTAATTCTGAGCACATAAAATGTAGCAGCCACGCGGAGAAATGGTTGAGGAACTGGGTGGGTGACCCTGGGGTGGTATACCACAGCTACTCTGAGGGGAGAGGACGGAAGAGCATTATTGTGTGGACCTCAAAAGAGGGGAATGAGAGTCATGGAGATGGGGAGATGACCTGGGAAGTGCATTGTTGAGACAGGAGTAAGCCAACTCCACCACCATGTCTGTTCTCAGGTATCGGGGAATGAGAGAAATGTAAGCCGCCATAAGAAATAGCGGCAGGGACACTGTGTCTGAATCCTCGATCCAGGTTTCTGTGAGAACCAGTAGATTAAGGGAGTTAGTGAAAAAGTAGTTATGAATGAATGGAAACTTATTGCATACAGACTGTGGATTCCAGAGAGCACATTTAAAAGAGGGAGATGAAGGTGTGCAAGTGATGTTGATAAAGTTAGTAGGGTTTCTATGTGTGGTGGGAGAGGGATTGAAGTTGATGGAGGGTAGACCAGGATTTGGAGAGATATCACCTGACAGGAGCATCAGTAAAAACAGAAAAGGCAAATAGTTGTTGTAATTGTGACTTTTTATCTGCTGCAACGCCCTGGGATATGGTGGTCTGAGATTGTTCAGTACGTTGAAGAGAGTATGGGAGCTCAATAAAGTAGAGGGAAGGAGAGAGGAGCTTATGTGGATGAGGGGTAATGGAGGGGGAAATGGGGCAGTAAAGGTGAATGGCAAAGGCACATAGGACAATAGACATTGAAGTAAAGGACATGGTAAAAGGAGAAAGGGAAAAAAAAAATGAAAGAGAGTGGCTTACCTGACTCCCGCCCTGACTAACTGCCATGAAGTAACTGCAAGCCACTATTTGTAGTGACCTGACCATAAGACTGCTTATATCTCCAGGCGGCAATCAGATTTCTTACACCCCAATGAGAAGTTCACTTCTGGTTGGATAAATGGTATAGCATTTTACAATGTGTTCATGCCTGTTGATTCTTCACCACACTGGTGGATACCATCACTCTAATTATCTGTAAGGGCTAGGTCTGAGCTCCATACCTTACCCATTCTTGGATGCATTGCTGCTATTTAGATATCCTTTTTAAAATACCAGGTTGTTGTTGTGTATTGTGCATTATTGGTATTATCCCTCAACTACCATTACTCGTTTTTTTAATGCTTGCAAACACCGACCATATTTGTTTATTATCACTAGCAGCACTATTCTACTTAATAAAGGCAGATAGTTATTGGGTAACCAACTGTATATGCCTCTATCTCAGTTTAACTTACTCCTTGGCTGTATTTTTATACACAGTGTGGACGCATATTGTGTTGAACCTTACCAGACTAGTTTATAGACATGGTTGTTTGGTCAAAGTCCCTGAGATATCTACCTTACAGAGGACTGTTTATTTGGCCACCCAGCCTTGAGCACATGGTTAGTCTATACACAAGAAAACAACAAGTGGTACCATCTGTTAACTTTCATCATGATGATGTTTATGATGTTTATGGCTTAAACTCTTGGTGGAACACTGTATAACTTCTTGCCATATCTTGCCTAATTACCCTTATTGCCCAATTACTGCATTGGGTATCTCTGTTTATTGTGACAACTTTGTCACTATGATTATTACACTTGGGTCCCCCCAGCTGTTATTTTAACTGATTTTATGGTGTTTACTGTCCGCCTTTGTGTCAATAAAGCTTGTACTGTTTTTTCACCTATAAGTGTGCTCCCATTTTTGGCTATATGCCAAGTCTTTTCCTTCATATCCATACCTGTACATTGGCATGGTGAGCACCTTATCTAATTATTTATCTTAATTGTGGTGGTTCTCATTCATTGTTTAATCCAGACTTATCTTAAGGGAATACGCATTGTTCCATACCTAGATGACTTCCATATCTGGATGACTTCTATATTTAGATATTCCTTTTAGGGCACTTAAAAAAATACTCTTACAGACCTCAGATGAATGATGAAGTATGGGTTCTAAGAACTCACGATGTCAACAGCCATTCTAACTGAAAGTCCCTGCACTCGTCAGATCTCAGCCACTATGCAGTTTGAGTCTGGGCAATGACATGTGGGAGACTGGCTGGGACTCCCCGGTTCTTTTGACATAAAAACCTTCCTGTGATGTATAATCAACACTTTGAGATGAGATTATATATCACCCCCCCCCAGAGAAAGATGTGGAGGAGATTGGCTTTCTCACATACAATTGTGGAATCCCGAGAAGAACTCTCATGAGATTTCTAGGATTACTAACCTTCACAGAGTGGCTGTTCCTGGGGTCTTAGCGCAGGGACAGAAGTTTTTTTTCCAACATGGATACCATGTGGTCCCTTCCACGGTAACAAGACTAACATTCTTTTGGTGAAAACATTGGGAGGATTAGAGGGACCAGCTGAATAATACTGGTGGTGGTCGCCTCAGAAACAGGTTGGGAAGCCCATTCAAAAATAGTACAATTGCAAGGTCTCGGTCCAGTACAGAGATTCTCCTACCCTCTGATATAAGATAATATGAGTTATCTATCTAACTCTTCTACCCTTCACAGAATCCCTGAGAGGTCAAACAGTGAAGGTTGACACTGGTAACATTCCCTACATTCATTACATAACAAAGAGAGTGGGATCAAACTTCCCCGTTTCATGTGAGAGATGGATCGGTGTTGCTTTCAGTGGGCAAAGACAATGGCAACCAGGTTATCGACTGGGAAATTGGTCACTGAATCCAGAAATGTTCAGACATATTATACTGATGTGGGACACTCCAAAGATTGACCTGATGGCCCCAGAGAGAATGCCAGAACAGTGAACTGCTTCTCCATATAGCTTGACAACCTTATGGCGATATTCACCATGTCCGTTCCATGCACCTTCATAGCATATATTTATCTGCCGACTTCCATGATACCAAGGTTATGGATGAAGACCAGGCAGGATCAGGTGTTCATCATAGCATTTTTTTTATTCTGGCCCAAGAGCGATGAGGTAAATACACTGTCCCCTAAATGAGTCTCAGTTTAGGTCTGGGCATCGCCTCCTGACCTAGATGTCATAAAGAGGACCATAGCTCAGCAGATAGGGAAATCTGCCTCGCAACAAGAGGTCACCGGCTCTAGGAGTGTATGAGCCTGGGTCAGTTCTGGAAAGTTCCCCTCCGGCGGAGCCCTATCCTAGGACCAGTTCAGTGTCAGTGCTCTTACTGATGAGGTAAACACACTCTCCCATGAATAAGTCCTGGGCAGACTTATTCATGGGAGAGTGTGTTTACCTCATCAGTAAGGGCGCTGACACTGAACTCCTGAGGTAGATGTGCAAAATCGACAAATGGCTGAGCTACCTTCCCCTCTAAAGCGCTCAGGGCCTTTACTGTGGAGAACAAGGTCATTGACTTTATGAAGGGTCTGAGGCCACCCTTACTGAGAACCAAGGGTCTTTCGAACAGGGTATTGGTTGTGCAAGCTCACTCTCACTATAGGAGTGAAGCAACCAACAGGTGCTATGTACATTTAAGAAGGATCCATGTCAGAGCCTGAGAAATCAGCCTGACGGTTTGGAAGCTGACTACCATCGTAAACAATCTCAAAAGCATATTCAACCCATAATCAAGAGAAAAAAGAATCAAGTGTATGAATACCGTCAACACAAGAGGGGCAGGTAATGAAGCATTGTCTGCCGTCCGGCATTGATGGGGGTGAGGAGCAGCGCCTAGGTAATATACAGAAATTATACCGTTCGATTAAGGCTCATAGTTATCCTCTGTTAAAACCGTCCTTTAAAAAGGCATTAAGTAGGTAATACTGAGTTTAAAGTATTCAATAAATACAAGTGTCAGAAAATGATTAACTATACCAATTAAAAGAATTAAAATAAAAAACAAGACCGAACTGTTGCCTATTAGCCGTTAATAAAAACTTAGGAGACTAGAAGAGGAGAAGGAAAAGAAGATTTTTTTTTCTTATGGTAAACGTGTTAAGCACAGCTGCTGAGAACCAAGGGTTTCCCAAACTAGGTGTTACTATGCAAGCTCACTCTAGGAGTGAAGAAACCGACAGGTCCTATGTACATACAAGGAGGGACCACCCTTACTGAGAACCAGGGTTTTTTCAAACAGTGTCTTCGTTATGCTAGCTCACTTGAAGAGTGAAGCAACCAACTGGTCCTACGAATATATATAGAAGATCCATGTCAACATATAAAAAGGGTCCAGGTCAGAGTTTGAGAACTCAGGCTGACGGTCAGGAGGTGGACTACCCTTCTGAAAGCCAAGGGTTTTTTCGAACAGGGTTTTGCTTGTGCTAGCTCACTCTAGGAGTGAAACAACCAACAGGCTCTATGCACATACAAAGATAATCGTTCTTTCTTGGTGCATTGAGATCTATCAACACTGAAGATCCTTCCATCCCACAGATCTTGGAATTCTTAAAGGATGATTTTGACAGACGACCTAAGTCTAATAGCATCAGAGTTACAGAGCTGCAGGAAAATGAGGATTATCTGAAGTTAATTTCTGGGCTCAGGCCTTGAATCTCTAAGACCTATTAGCTGGTGGGTCTCGGCTTAGCTACTCAGACGGCTGGAGGCCCTTGGAACTCCTGAACTCTTGAGTCGAGGTTCCTAACCGTTAGACGATACTCTTCAAGAAGGATGAGCAATCTACGGGATTTGTCGTCTAAAGAACCCTACGCCGTATTTATGCAGGATAGGGTCAATCTAAGGCTTCTTCCCCCCTTCAGACCAAAATACCCGTTATTAGGAAATCTGGATTAGATGATCTAGCTTCAGGCTTATGTCCCTGAAGCAACATTGTCTCAGGAAGAGGATCTCTGCACCTTTGACATTTTAAATGTCTAGGAGTCTATCTCGTGAGAACGTGGAACTTCAGAAGGAATGAAAACCTACTGGTACTTCATGTGGGGAAGCTCTAAGGCGATAGATATTGACTGCCTTCAGCCTATAAGTGCTGCTGCTGTAGTTTAAACCAAGCCTTTTTTTCCCACAGTCACTGTGGCTCTACAGGTGGAGGATGCTGAATGTTTGGTGGAAGTGACTAATAGCTCAGCTGAGCTCAGGGGGGGTGTCTGAACCTTCTGCTCTTCACCACTTGGCCATAAATAATTCAGCTTCCTTCAACCAGATGTTGCTGATTCAGTCAATTCCTGATCTGAGACTTGGTGTGCACAGACGTTTTCCTGGAGCTGCTGTTATCCCCTTCATTTGAAGCTGTTGGGTTCCCTGGTCCGTGGGTGGAGGTAGGGGCTTTGTGCCCAGGGCTTGTCAGGATCTTAGGAGAAAAGGTGGCTATTCGGAACTCCTCACCTTTAGAAGTACCACCGTGAACAGGGTGAGCTAGGGACCCCCAGTATCAGGGTCAGTTTTGTTCCCCTGAATCTCTTCATCCACCTCAACCTCCAGTTCCTTATTCCCTCTCCCCCGTAAACGTGACACAATGGAAGAAAGCCTCAAAAACCTTCTTTGTCAAGATGAATTTGTGATTGTATTAAGGTATGAGAATGCCAACATTCCATCACTCCGGTTCACTTCTACTCTTTGTGCCAGGGAAGTTTTCAACAACCTGGGCAGGAGATTATATGTCTATGGATTACACATGTCACTCAGCTACATGATCAACGCTGATAACTTTCTTTAAATATTACAGCCAAAGCATCCTCTGCTTTTTCTACAACTTTTGCCACATCTTCTGGACTGTGTCTCAAACCCTCCCAAATAAATACGTGCTAGGTCCCATATTGTGCTGCTGTGGTCGAGGGGAAGATTGGATTATTATGCTAATCTGTTTTCCTCTAGTCCAACAGCAGCGCAAGGCTCCCACCCTGAAAGGCTATGTGTTCTGTTACTGTGGTGGTGACGTGTTCTTAAACTGGTGATCTGAGGGAGGCTCCACCCTTTATCCTGGGGAGGATGCACGGGGGAGAGACCTGCAAAACTTATTAAAAGTTCCAAATGTATAAAGAAAGGAGGCACTCACCCATGTGTAAAGTTGGTCTCAGGTTTCTTTATTTGTCTGCTGCTATATTGGTATAAGGTATCTGCTGCTATATTGGTATAAGGTGTCCAGTGCCCCGATTCATTCTTTGTGAAGTTTATTAAAAGTTCCTCTTTGTCCTGCTGAACAGGGCATGGTAACCCCATATTGTGCTGCTGTTGGACTAGGGGAAAACAGGTTAACATAATAATCCAATTTTGTTGCAAATGGTGAAAAAGCAGGAAAAAGCTAGATGGCAAAAAGCTAGAATTGGTCTTGATTATACATCTGTTCTTGTGTGTCCAGAAGCAGGCAGAAATCAGGTGTAATTAGTCAATGGTGACGTTTTTTTGTTTTTTTCACCTGTGAGGCAAATTCCTATTTCACAGATGACAGGTAGTTAGTTCAATAGCATATTAATCCAGTAAAAGGTTTCAATATAATTTTTTGTCAGGCTCCACTACAAATTCCAGACAAGGGACCAGCAGGAATGTTACTAATGTGGGGCAGAGAGGGGGTTGTTGTGTGCACGCAGAAGCAGCTAAACACTAAGGTAGAGCATGGTGTCCCTGCACTTCTGCTCTCTCTTCTGTAGGCCACAGGTCTCTTTAGGCCTGCAGAACTGCAGAATGACACACCACAAAAATCTGGGTTGAGCGACTCTGACATCCTTCATATGCACTGTCTGCTGGTGGACTTACCAGGAACCAGGGTTGGATGAACATATCATTTTTTCTATTTTGATAGTACTTGAAGCCACCATACACTGTGGGGGCTATTGAGGGCCATCATAAAGTGTCGGGCCTACTGGGGCCATGCTACAGTGTGGAATGCTAAGGGCAATCATAAAGTGTGGTACCATACAGTGTGGGGATCATCACTACTTATTTTATATTTTTTCATTTTTTGAAATAGTTTTACAAATATTTTTAAACATTTTTTTTTACTTTTTTACTGAGACCCTCTATGAGACTAACTTTTATTACTCTGATAGCCGATATAATCCATTGCAATGCACCTGTGTACACTGACAGGATTAAGTGCTGCAGTTTTTCTAATTTGTATTATGGGTTCATACCCTATGTAGTGCACCCTTCCCTTATAAGGGAATGTGATGCTTTATAAGATGCCTTATAAGGCCTGTGATGCTATTATTCTCTGGTATCAGTTTTTTATTCCACCCATAAAAGAGGAGGTTTTTAACCAAGATAGAGGCTAAGAATGAAAGTTAGGGACCTTGTCCATGAGACACGCTTCGACGTGGCGACTGGATGGTTTATTGATACGGCCATATTTATAAAGCTAAGTGTCTGATAAATATGTACCATATTTTTCGGACTGTAAGACGCACCAGATTATAAAGCATTCAAAATCAAAGACAGCGTCTCACAATGGTGGTATAGTTCAACTTGCCTTTATTCTTTCCCCCATGCAACATTTCGGACAATGTACGTCCTTTATCAAGCACCAGACTATAAGACACATCCAGATTTTAGAGGAAAATAGAGAAAAAACATTAAGCAAAAAATGTGGTTATGGACAGGGATGTGCTGCTGACACTTATTGGGTAATGTCCCCATCCTGGGTCCCTTCCAGGTAACATATGGCCCTCCCATCCAGGTATATAATCCCCATCCTGTATATGGCCCCCAATTCTGGTATATAGCCCTTCATCCTGGGATATAGCCCTCCATCCGGAATATGGCCCCCATTCTGGTATATAGCATCCCCATCATGGATATGGCTTCCCATCCTGGGATACAGCCCCCCATCCTGGAATACAGCTCCCTATCCTGGAATACATCCCTTCAGCCTGTAATATAATACCCCCCCCCCTTCCTGGTATACAGCTCCCCATCCTGGATATGGCCCCCCATCCTGTATATGGCCGCCCATTCTGAATATGGCCACCATTCTGGATATGATCCCCCTTCCGGGATATAGTCTCTCATCCTGGTATACAGCCCCCCATCCAGGATATGGCTCCCCATCCTGAATATGACCCCCTAGCCTGGGATATAGCCCCCACCATCCGGGTACATTACCCACCATCAATGGATATGGTCTCCCAATTGTGGTACATAGCCCTCTCATTTTGAATATGCCTCCCCTATATCCTGAATATGGCCCCCATGCTGCCGCACACAAATAAATATCAAACAATATAAATTAGCCTCCGATGCTTACCTCCATCTCTGTCTGCTTGCTGCACTCACGTTCTGAGTCCTCCTGCGTTCCTAAGGCAGCCAGTCATGTGATTGGGGTGAGCTGTGATGATGTCACTGCTGTGCCAGTCACATGATCGGCTGCCTTGGGAACGCAGGAGGACTCCAGGATGAGGGGGGCATATTTAAAATGAGAGGGTCATGTAGCACAATGGGGGGCCATATCCAGTAATGGGGTGGTGTACACTTCCTCTAATTGAATATATATGCACTGCATCCGTCTGCGTATCTCTCAGCGTGGCTTCAGCACTGAGGTGAGGGAGCACGTGACCTCCCGCTGCCTCAGCAGCCCCCCACTGCCTCCTCTCAGCCCGCTCCAGACCCACGGCTCCCCCCAGCACAGCCTCACAGTCCATATATTCGGACTATAAGACGCACACCCCACTTCCCCCAAAATTATAGGGATAAAAAGTGTGTCTTATAGTACAAAAAATATGGTATATTTTTTATGTAAAAAAAAATAAACAAAAAAAGTACACAAATTTTGCATCACCGCATCTGGAACTATCCCATATATAAAACAGTTACATTATAACCCCTTCAGTGAACACCGGATGAAAAAAAATAAAAATCACAACAAAAAAAAGCAACTTTTTTTATCATACTACCAACAAAAATGGAATAAAACCTGATGAAAAAATTGTATGCAAATAAAAATGCTAATGCTGACATCATCTTGTCTCTAAAAAAACAAGCCACCATTCAGTTACACTGTAAGCGGAGAAATAAAAATAATATATAGTTCTCAGAATACAGCAATGTAAAAACTTCTATAAAATTTTCTTTAGGCTGGAGGCAAACTGTCGTGCATCAAACACGGAGCGCGTTTGATGCACGACAGTGATGCGAGTGATATGCGTGTTTTCGGGTGTGTGTGGTGCGAGTGTGGTCCCTGTGGTGAGTGTGGCTGCCTGTATTCATGTGAGTGTGCTACGGGTGTGAGTGCGTGTGTGGTGCGTGTGAGTGTGATGCTGTCCGTGGTCCTTCAGGACCACGGACAGCATTTGCGGCGAATTTAATCTCGCCAGCTGTCAAAGCCGGCGAGTTTGAATTTACCGCTTTGCCTGTACAGTAATCAATAATGTTCACAGCAGTGCTGAAACATTGTTTAAAAAACTCAGTTAGGAAAACTATCTCGGACCTTAAACGGTATAGCAGACCTCAGCTATCTTGGTTCGGTCGGGTGGGAATGATCAAGATGGATATTTTACCCCAATTCCTCTACCTCTTTCAGACAGCTCCAGTGCAAGTTCCGGATTGCTTTTTCAGGCGCCTGCAATCGGCTATCAATAGCTTTATTTGGGGTACTAGGAAGCAGCGGACTCGGTTCTCAGTACTAGTGAGACCCAAGACTAAAGGGGGGGTAGGCCTTCCTGATTTTAAACGTTATTATCAGGCAGTCTTGCTCTCTAGGATTGTCGACTGGAGGTTTAGTGATGCTCATAATCAGTGGGTGCTCTTGGAGAAACTTTTATCGCCCTCTTCTTTATACTGGCTGCCTTGGCTGGGGGGGACCGGACGCCCACCTGTGTCGAGTTTTGCTCCACTCACACAGATTGTTTTGAAGTTTTGGGATAGATCCTATGTGAAATTACGCCTGACCTCTCGATTGAGCAGACTGAGTCCCCTCTTTGACAATCCGGCCTTTCCCCCAGCAATGAATAGGTCTACGTATCTGTGTTGGTCACGACTTGATGGGGTGGGACTGGGTCAGGTGAAGGATAAGCTTGCAGGGCTCTCCAGCGTGCGGGGGTTACGGGGCCTTGGTCTTACGACACTGCTGTCCTGGCTAGAGTTTCTGCAATTGCGAAGCTTTCTTTCCAGTGTGCCGATGGGGGCGCTGACGCCATTTGAGTCCCTGATGCTCCCTACCGAGGGTCCCTCTCACGTGGTTTCGGTGCTCTATGGCCTGGTCTTGAATTCACTTCCCCCTACCACGCTTGGATTTATGGAGGCTTGGGAGAGGGACATGGGGATCACCTTTTCTGAGGCGGATAGTTTGAAAATCTTTACTCTTGCACATAAGATGACAATGTCCAGTCAGGCGCAGGAGAGGAATTATAAATTACTGACACGCTGGTACAGGTGTCCCACCCGTCTCCACAGGATTAACCCCGAGATCTCGGACGCCTGCTGGAGATATGGCTCTGCCCAAATGGCCCTACTGTCCCTGATACCCAGTTCGATAGTTTCCGTCAGGAAGGGGATTCTGAGATTCTGCCTAATAGCTGCCAGAGCAGTTATTCCCCGGCATTGGAGGTCCAATGAGGTCCCCTCCACGGTGGAATGGATAGCTGAAATGGATAGATTACATCGTCTGGAGTCACTGGTGGCGGGTGATGGTGATGCCTCACATGAACAGGGACGCACCTGGCTCCTCTGGCAGTCCTTCAAGGAGAGCACAGGGTTCCTTACTTGGCTGCGTACATATTCGTGATTGTCAACTCGTGGGTGTTTAAATTGCTGGGTCTCCCTTACCCCCCCCTCCCTCCTTACTCCCCTTCTCCCCTACCCCCCTTTTTTCTCTCTTTCTCTCCTCTTCTCTTATTTCCACAATTGTCTTTTCATAGGTTCTGTATTCTTTATATAAGGTCCTTGTCCAGAGGTGATTCTTAAGATGGGAAACATGTACCCTTTAGGTGCTAGTGTCCTTATTGGACTACTCCTGTGCTGATCTCTTCGGGACGTAATGTATCTTTGTATTAAGTCCTGGACATTGTACTGGTTCTTTCTATTGTTTTTACTGTTGAAAATTTCAATAAATATATTTACTGGAAAAAAAAAACAAACTCAGTTAGAAAACTAAATAATAAAGTGCTGTGTGCTACATGTCAGCATAGAGCCTGCAGATGCGGCTAATAAAAGCCGGTAACATAAGGGTTAAAATGCAGTTAGTGTACTGCCATCATGTGTACACAGAGTGTGTACACTCTGTGTAGACAGTGACAACACACCCTGGCAGTGCAGGGGTTAATATCTTTATTTTACTGATCCCGGAAATTGTCGGGTCATTTTACATTATTATGAGGCCACTCTCCTCCTGCACTGAGCTGTCCGTGGTCCTGAAGCTTCAGCGTGATATTACAGTAATATCACGCTGGAGCTTCAGCACCAGGGACAGCGGCTGTCATCGTACGCTGTTTGCATACACAAATAGTGTAAGGACCATTGACAGCTCACGCTCTTGTGAGCTGAGCTGAGGATACACTACGCCATTTGCGCTCAGGACCAGGGACAGCTCAGCATTTCTTCAGCATTGTCCCTGGTCCAGAAAGCGTCTACGCAGTCTCTCACAGGCCGCTCCATAAGTGCAGGAGCAGAGCAGCTTCACAGTAAAATAAAATAAGCCGACAAATGCCGGGAGATGTAAAATAAAGGTTTAACCCCTGCACTGCCATGTTGTGTTGTCACCATTTATACACAGAGTCTATATACTCTTTGTATACATGATGGCAGCACACCCACAGCAATTTAACCCTTCTGACACCGGTTTGTAATAGCCGCATCTGCAGGCTCTGTACCGACATGCAGCGCTAAGCCTCCAGAGGGAGTTAAAATGATAATTAACGCAAAGACCTTTTTAATTTGCAGTGCAGCTGACTTTTATATACAATAATGTTTCAGCGCTGCTGTGACAGCACTGGAACATTATTGATTACTGTGCAGGGAAAGCGGTAAATTCAAACTCACCGGCTTTGACAGCCAGCGAGTTTGAAGCGATTTTGACAGCACACTCGTGCCACTATCGCACAGTGTGCTGCATGTGTATTTTCTCGCCCCCATAGACTTTCATTGCCCTCTCGCACGTCAGAATCGCATGCAGTCGCACTTCTGGCTCACAATGCGAGTTAAGTGCAGGGAACTCGCACTAGTGTGCCCTGCCTGATAGGGCAACACTGGTCCGAGTGCAATGCGAGTTTCCCTGGCAGTGCACTCGCGCGAGTCCCTCGCCTTGGTGTAAAAACAGCAAAACATAAAGAAACAATATAATTGTGCTATTGCTGTTTTCTTACTGACCCAATAAATAAAGTTGTCTTATTCCGATTACAAACCTAGGAACGGAGAAAAAAAAAAAAAGAATTCCTGAATTGCTGTTTTACTTGATCGTGCCTCACAAAAGTGGGATAGGAAACAATAAAAAAACATCATGTGATCAAAATGGTACCAATAAAAACTCCAACTTATATTGCAAAAAACATGTTCTCATATGAGGACTGTTGTCAGAAACATAAAAAAAACTATAGAAGAGATCCAAAATGACCTCTGACACCATAGGAAGTGTTTGAGAGAGCTTCTGGCCCAGCAGAGCTAATTCACCCCATCCAACCTCTTGCAGAGCTCACTCAGCCATCCAGTTCTATCCCATCTGCACCAGCCTGTCTAGGAGACCCCCTACAGTGGAGTTTTAGCCCCTTCTACTAAGATACAAGGGTCAGCAAACCTATCCTAGGACTGAGGCCTACCCAAGGCCCACACCATCGGTCTGAGACCTGAATTGCTGCCAGCCATCCTCCCGATGTCTCTCTCCTGTGGCTGCCTGCTGGAGGCAAGCAGCAGAGAAAGATTCTGTGCTGATAATGTGGGGATGTGACTCACAGAGCCCCTGTAACCTCCAAAGCTCTAACCACTTCACCCCTGCAAAAACCAATGCTACGGACACCCTTATTGCATCCCAATGGCCCTGCCACCCAGCAAGCAGAGTCAACAGTACCTCCACCTGGAACTCCATAGAAAACCGCCGCCATCTTGTGAAATGGCGAGCCTGCTGTGCGGCTCCTGCAGTGAAGACTCCCAGCTGTGAGTCACTCCCACTTGACGCCTGCTCCAAGCAACTTTCAGGTGGTGAATGGGCGATAGCAGGCAAACCAGGGCTCAATATGGCTGCTTGCACCTGTGAGTTTGCTCCTCTTAATACAGCCATGGTCGGGGGAGGCACTGACCTTCTTACCTAATCTCGGGGATACCCCCAACAGACAAATATCAGCAGGCACAGACATCTATAACTGTGGCTGGCAGAAAGTTTCAGGAGGAACTGTCTCAAGGATGTGGGTCACAGACCCAAGTATAATCTTAGGGGCCCCATCAGATCAATGCCCTTATCACCATCACCATCTTTTACACACATGCTTGAGGGAGCTCCTAAGTAAGCTAATCCAGTCCACTACATCAGGCTCACATGGAGCTCCCTACCCCATCCAGCCACACCATATCTGATTCAACTCATCGGGGTGACTCTCACAGTGGGATTCTGGCCCCCACCCACAGACGCATGAGGCTGAAGAAACCTCTGAAGGACTTCAGCCTACTTAAGGCCTACACCTCTGGTCTACATCTCGCCCTGGCGCCCGGATGCTCTCCTGCTACCTATCATTACCCAGGAGCATCCCCCTTTAGACCACCTCGAAGGCTGAGAGTGAGTGAACAGGGGAGTAGAGAAGAAGAGCCAGACACCACCTACAAATACAGGGGACCAGACCACGTGACCAGTGGGATCCATACTGCTCAGCAGGAATGGACCCCATTTTGGGAGCTGGAGATGCAGACCAGAGCCCCAACAATAAATCTCTGGTAGGGCCTTGTTGGGGCAATCACCTTTTCCCTCACCCCTGCTGTCATTGGTCAGCTTACCTGAAGTCTGCACTGTCTCCTGCGGTGCGGACAGGGAGAGCGGGAAGGCCGGTGTGGGGAGTTCGACAAGTCGTGCTGGCATCCCAGGACCGCTCCTGCTGCTGAGATAAGGCGCTCGATGCGAGACGGTGCCCTGGTACTCAAAGTCAACCCAAATCTGCCAGATATCAGACCTTTTGGCTGTTTTTGGTAATATATTTGAATGTATGTCCTTGTAGTGTTTTTTCTGAATATACTGTTTAGGCACTCGTAAGCGTGAGAACCCTTCACGTGTGTGTTTTAGCCAAAATATCCACCAATACCTCACATTATCATTCATAATTTTTTTTCACATTTTTATCTTTGTGCAGGATGCAGCAGGGCCATTTGGTGTATCTGTCCTGTGTGGTGAACCTATGTTGGTTTATCACTGGGCCTGCTATGTCCTGCTAAGTGCAATGGATATCAGACCTTTTGGCAAGTTTTTTCCAAATCTGCCAAATTGACAAGTGGACTGCCCTACCCACAGTTGTTCAGGGTAGAGATCCATGAAAGAAGCTGCAGCACCTCAGATATGGTGTACAGGCCCAATTAAAATGAAAACTACAACTAAAATTAAATCCTACAGTAGCCGCAGCAAATTAAATGTCATTAAAACTGAGAAAAAAAAACAACTAATAGGACCTTAGAGATACCCGGATTCTGTGCTGATCATGTGGGGATGTGACTCACAGAGCCCCTGTAACCTCCAAAGCTCTAACCACTACACCCCTTCAAAAACCAATGGTACGGACACCATTAATGAGATCTGAGGGACCAGGGCATACTGGAATTATTTATGGAAAGATACCTCCTGCGAAGTGGGGTCAAAAAATTCCAGGATACCCATGTACAAGACGGAGAAAATATGGCTCCACCGACCCCGGTCACTAATGCCACACAAGTGCCTGGGGAAGATGTGCTGCCAATCCAGGAGTAATAATCTTTGCATTATAGGTCTCCCTGAATCATATTATGTTGGGGATATGAGAAATCTATGTAAGACTATCATTACTAAAGCTCTCAAAATCTAAGGTGGGAGCAATGATAGAGAGGGTGCATCACATCGGACCCCCCAGGAAAGGCCAAGACAGATATAAGAAGACACACCCAAGACAAGTGATTACAAACTTCCTTGTAATCATGAGTGATGTTCTATGAGCGTACAGGCGTCTTCACCAACCCCTTGGGATCAACTAAATAAAACTACTATTGCTTGAGGACTTTTCAGCTGAAGTATCTAGACAGCACAAATATTTCACTAACGCGTGCTCAATACTACACCAGAAAAACATTCATTTCCATCTGCGATATCCTTCAATATTACATATATGTCACCAGGATGGTCCTGACCTTTGCCAGTCCTAAAGACGCTGAAGCTTATACATAAAACATGACTAGGCCACAAAAATCAAGGGGATCCCCTCTCAAAAGGCCAGACCCCATCCACAATCGATGGCCGAGGACTGCAAAAAATACCCAGCACACCGGAAGACCAGAGGTAAAACAGGAATGTGAAAAAAGATCCACAATAGAAATTATGACTGCCGATTTGATTGGAGGAGGAGGATATAAAGGCATTAACTCATATTAGGTTTCATACATAGGTAATATTATAGCATTAAAGTTTGAACTTGTGTCTTGTTCCCCTGCCTTGCCTTGCCCTTACCATATCTCTCTCTCTTTCATTTCCTCAATACCTATCAACCCCCCTTTCTCTTTTTCTTTCAAATCATATTTTATTCATTTTATCATGAACATGCATCAACATAACTGTGAAATATACATTGTATCTCTTATATGTTATTTTGTTACAAGTTGTCTATAAAAACATACAGAGTAACTTTATCGCATAAAGTATATCACAGACTATATACCATTCCTTTTCTATGGTTTGGAAACTTTTTCAAGAACAATAAATTGTTGTCTAAAATTCTTTAAATTCTTATGTTGCCAAAAATTAGAAAAACATAACAAAACATTCTCATCGTTTCCATGGAAAAGAGAAAAAAGACAAACATAAATAATAAAAATGAAAGGGAGAAAAGAGGAAAAAAGAGAAGAAAAGAGAGATAGAGAAGGAGAGAAGAAAAGGAAAGGGTCAGGAAGATGATAGGAAAAGGGCAGGGGATGCAATGCCGAGTGTCTCGATATCGGGAAGAGTCAGGGCCATGACCTACACGTTCATATATACATTATCCATGTTAGTCGTGTATCATCTCATTCCACAGACGCAACCCAGGTTTCGAGATCAGCTGAGTCTCTAAATATAAACCAAGAGGTCCATCTCTCATGATGTCCCTCCAGGCAACCGGGAGTCCGTGAGGCCCATGCTGCTAATTCCTCCATCCTGCACACCTCATTGAGTTCCGCCACCAGCTCCCAACGGAGGGACGTCTAGTTTTTTTCCACCACCTGGGTATGAGGCGCCTAGCCGATGTCAGGAAAAACCTCAGTAAGCCCCTTTTAAAACCCTTATTAGACATAGGATGCAGGTTCAAGAGGGCCAGTTCCATGGTAAATTGTAATTTGAGAGCTGTCACTTGTGTATAGAGATCGTTTACATCCTTCCAAAAAGAGGATATCAATGGGCATCCCCACCATATATGGGAGTATGTGCCCACTCCCTCCAGACATCGCCAGCATCGGTCCGAGACTCCCGGAAATATCCGGTGCACGTCAGTAGGGCACCTGTACCATCTCGCCACCACCTTATAATTTCTCTCCTGAGACAAGGCAGAGAGGGATGCACCATGCGTGGAGGTGAAGATTTTCTCCCAATCTAACAAAGATATTATTATTATTATTATTATTTATTTATTTATATAGCGCCATTGGGTTCCATGGCGCTTTACATGAGGATGAGGGAGACAAGAACAAGTACACTAAATCTAGGCGATCAGGACGTACAGGTACAGGAGGGGCAGGGACCCTGTCCACGAGGGCTCACAGTCTATGATATAGTTCTATCTAAGTCTCCCTCCCACTTCTTCATAAACCCAGGTCTATCCTCCAAGTCCGCATTTCTGTGTGAGTGAAATATATTATAAATCACCAAAATAGCATGTGGTATATACGTCCGTCTGTTGCATAATTGTTCAAAGTCTGTCAAGGGACGCCTAAGGTGTGAAAATGGTAAGGATTTTATATAGCTACCCAATCTAGTATGGTGGAACCAGGTCCCCTGGTCTATTGTGGATATATTAGGAAAGTCAGCTAGTGGTTTGATTCCGGACTGGGAAATACAGTCCTTGAGAGACGGGCGGGATTCTCTAGTAAGTCCCAAGAATGAAGTGCATTCCGGGTCTATTGGGAATGCTGGGTTATCAAATAGAAAAGTTAAAGGACCTGGGTTGGTAGTGAGATGTAATAGTCAGACCTGTCCCTTGAAGGAGTCGTGTAGTTGCAGGGATAAAAATGAACGA
Source organism: Allobates femoralis (assembly GCA_033576535.1). Classification (NCBI taxonomy): domain Eukaryota; kingdom Metazoa; phylum Chordata; class Amphibia; order Anura; family Aromobatidae; genus Allobates; species Allobates femoralis. The sequence continues at coordinate 459,111,663 of JARQOC010000003.1, forward strand.
GTCTCACGTCCCCCAGGGTCCATAGACCAGATCCACACTAGAGGATCATGTTGGAGTCCCTCCCGTTCCACCTCCGCCCATCCCCCCTCCCCCTCCCTGAAAAGATCCAGAAGGCACTTGTCCATGGCCGCATAATGGTATAATATGGGGTCTGGAAGTCCTACACCTCCATGCGCAATTTTCTTGCTAAGAGTCTTAAAGGAAATCCTCGGGCGGCCATGTGACCATAAGAAACGAGTCCATCCCTGCTTCAGTCTAGAGAAAAACGAGGCCGGCAAATGAACTGGCAGAGTTTGGAAATGATATAGGAGGCGCGGGAGAATATCCATGCGCAAGGCATGTAATCTACCCAACCACGTCAGTGAGAGTTTGTTCCATTTGGCTAAGTCTGACTCCAAGAGAGATAATAGGGGCATATAGTTGTGAACAAAAAGAAGCGATGGGTCCCTGGATAACCTAATTCCCAAGTATCCCAGAGATCCCTCCCTCCATTTAAAGGGATAGTCCCTGGTTAGGAGTGAAACCACTAAACTTGACAAGGTAATGTTAAGCATTTCTGACTTGGCAGGATTAATTTTAAAATTGCTCAGCCTACCAAATTCCGCCATATTGTCAAGAATGTGAGGGAGGGATATCAGAGGATTCGTAATATAAGCTAATAAATCATCTGCAAATAATGCAATCTTATGTTCTTTCCTTCCCACCACTAGGCCCTGCACTGATGTGTCAATCCTCAAGGCGCACGCCAGGACCTCCATACAAAGGATATAGAGTAAAGGGGATAGTGGACACCCCTGGCGTGTGCCATTACGGATCGAAAAGGATTCCGACAACACCCCATTGATTCGCAGACATGCAGTTGGGTGGGTATATAAGGCCCCTATACGATGTAACATAGTTTCGCCCACCCCCAAATGGCGCAAAACCGCAAACATGAATCCCCAGTGCACCCTGTCAAACGCCTTTTCTGCGTCCACTGACAGGATGCACATGGGAACCGACCGTCTGCGAGCAACGTCTATCAGGGCTACAGACCTAATTGTATTATCCCTGGCTTCCCTGCCAGGAACAAATCCTACCTGATCTCCATGTATGATGTCGGGGAGGAGATGTTTAATCCTGTTTGCTACCAGCTTGGAATAAAGTTTTATATCCAAGTTGATTAGGGAGATGGGTCTGTAGTTACCACACGACGCCACATCTTTCCCAGGTTTATGTAGGACCACCACGTGGGCCATGAGAGCTTGGGCCGGAAAAGATCCGCCCGAGGAGATATCATTACATACTGTCAGAAATAGCGGGCCTAGAAGATCAACATATTTTTTATAAAACCCTGCGGAATAACCGTCAGGTCCCGGACTCTTGCCAAGTTTCATATCTCTGATGCCGGCCTCTATTTCCCCCAGAGTGAAGTCAGCTGCCAGCTGGTCCGTGTCTTCTGTGGATAACCTGGGTAAACCAGTCCCTCTAATATAGTCTAAGAAGTCCTCCTCAGACTCTTGAGGGGCTTCCAGATTGTATAATAAAGAATAGAAATCTCTGAATCTGTTTAAGATATCACTAGTTTTATGAAGCATAGTGCCCTCTGGATCTCGGATGTGGGATAAGTATGTTCTAGGGGGCCTGGGGTGGAGAGCCCTAGCCAGTAATTTCCCGCTTTTGTTTCCCGATACATAGAATCGGGATTTGGTCCAATCCCTATGCACCCTGTCCTTCTGGTCAAGAATAGATAACAGCTTATGTCTTGTGTTGGATAACAGGGAAAGGCCCTGTGGGTTTGGGTTCTCCTTATGTCTCGACTCCATTTCGGCTATCTGGGCAAGCAAGCCCTCTATGTCATGTGATCTTTGTTGCTTTAGGCGCGCGCCATGAGCAATGAGCACCCCCCTCAAAACACTCTTTAAAGCCTCCCATTTCACCGGACTAGGCGTTGGATCCAGGGAGTGATCCAACTCGAAGTTCTTAATTGTGGTTTCTATGTCTAGGTGACATGCTTGATCAGATAGCAGGTTTTCGTTTAGTCTCCAGGTATAGCCTCCTCCCTTGAATGAAGATACGGTCAGTTTGAGATATATTGGGGCATGATCTGACCATAGAATGGACCCTATGTCAGCTGTTACCCCCCTGTCCAACAATGAGTGTGAGATGTAAAACCTGTCAATCCTACTATATTTTGAATGGACATGTGAGAAAAATGTAAAGTCTTTGATGTCCGGATTGAATATTCTCCACACATCCACTAGGTGCATCCCCTCCCACTGCCTGCCCAGGTAGCGGAGAGACGGCGCCCTTTCTCTTTTTCTACCTTATAATACAAACCCATGTTTTACCTTCTCCCTATCATACCTTAAACCCCTACTCCCTCTCCACCTTCTATTTATTACATCCATCCTTTTCCTTTTTTTAACACCTTCTTCTGTTAGTTCTTCTTTTTTCTCTCTTCTCTTTTTTTCTTTTCTTATTCTCTCTCCTCTTTTATGCTCTCTAATATACGATACTGAGTTGCGCTAGCTATTTACGCACTCATGTACTTTCACAAAAGAGAATGAGCGGCACTCACCTGAATTGCCTAAAATTAGTACTTTATTGAGAATTCTTAAAATCCAGGCAGGTACAGAAGGACGCTAACAGCTCTAGAAGATGACAGCTGTTTTATGCTTGTCCAGCACTTCAACAGATCCTATACCTGAATGCAGAAGTTTTGTTTCCTTTATGCTAATCAAACAGAAACTGCAGCAATATACATAAGCAAGTTAAAATATGCATGTTCAAAACCATTATCTTAGGGTACTTTCACATCTGCATTAAGTTTCAATTTAGGACGTTCAAGCAAAGCTGAACTTTTGAACTTAAGTTTTTTTTTTCTTTCAGATCTGCCTTTTTTTGCAAATCCAGCGGAATTCTGCCTTTTTAAAAAAAATAAAAAAATATGAATGCAGCAAACTTGCGGCAACCTTGCGTTCTGTGCAATGCACTGTTAATGGAGTTCCAGACATGTGTGGCCACTTGCGTTTTCATCACGATCCAGCACGTTGGGCAACAAACAAAAACGCTGCTAACTGCAGTTTTAAAACAAGCCACTGTGTCTATCCACTGTGGCTTAGTGTCAGACCAATAGCGGTGGTTTTGTTTGTTAAATTCATCATTCACAAAAAAGTTTGCCTCATCACTCATCTGAAGGCAATTGTCTATGTTATGAAGATACGAGATGTGCAGCATCTGAAACAATGGATACTGGAAGCCTATGCTAGCATTTCTTCTGCGGTGAAGCTATCAGTGTGTCAAGAGTGGGAGAAGAGGGTTGCATTGACAATCCAACACAATGGGCAGCACTTTGAACACATTTTATAAGTGGTCATAAACTTGTAAATAACTAATGAAAGAATAAAGTTACATTAAAACCAAGCACACCATTGTTTGTTATGAAATTCTCAATAAGTTTGATGTTGCACATGACCCTTTTCCCATTGAAAAAAAATAAAGTTGGATCCAAAATGGCCAACTTCAAAATGGCCACCATGGCCACCACCCATCTGGAAAAGTTTTCCCCCTCCCATATACTAATGTGCCACAAACAGGAAGTTCATATCACCAACCATTCCCATTTTATTTAGGTGCATCCATGTAAATGGCCCACCCTGCATATCCAAAACACAAGGAGAAAGAGGAAGGGGCACTACCTTCTGGGGGAACTCCAATTAGGAGGTGAGTAACAGATGCCACAGAGATCTCTTAGTGTGCCAGCCAAGCAAAACCAAAGTCCAAATAAAAATGAAGAAAAGCTGTAAACTGAGTGAATCGTGAACTGTTGCCAATAAAGTACCCATACAGAGTCAGCAAGCCTCCGGGGGTTTATTTTGTTAAGCTAAAAAGTAGCTGCTGCCACATCGACCAGCTCAGCAGCAGCACTGCCCCGGGGACCCCGCTCCACCTGCAGGGAGCATTATCAACTGGCTGCAATACCACCATCCCCAGCGGTCTGACAGCGGCACTGGTGAGATCACCAGAAACTGCAGGTGGTGTCACGAGACTTTATTCCTTATTTTTATTATTTTTCCTTTTTAACAAGTGACCCCAGAGTACGGGTACGGGCAGGCCACCAGTGACATCCCCTTACTCTAAACGCCCGGATACCGAGTTCCCAAAGACCCCTGGGTGGGTCACCACCACTCAGGCTCCTTAACCAAGTGGAAACAAAATGAGTCACAATATAATGATTCCAGTTATAACCTTGCACAATAGCTCTCCTCAGGAAATCCATTATGCAAGCAATCATATGGAATGTTAAAGGTTTGCGAACCCCACAAAAACATCTTAAAGTCCAACAACACATCAAACTATTTAAACCAGATGTGGTACTCCTACAGGAGACCCATGTCGACCAACATTACTTTTATAGAATGCGAAAGTTGGGGGTTGGAGGAGTGTATGGTTCTTCATCAGTGGGAAAAGGGAGGAGTATTAACACAAATAAATAAAAATTTGCAACATCAAATACATATGCAGATGAGGAAGGTAGACTGCATATTGCTTCAATATCTACTCTGGAGGGAACCTATTGACTATATAATATAATATAATATAATATAAATATGACAAATACTGCTCATTGTCTTTGGCACCCAAGAAGTTTAAGTACATAATGTTGAATTATTCTCCTGAAAAAAATGAATTGAGTGAAATAGCTTTTTTGTATAGAGCACTTGTGTTAAATACAAAAGAGCAAATGATAAACAACAATTTAAAACAAGAAACAATGGGAGGGAAAAATAGAAAAACCTAAACCTTTCTGTGACACTGGTATTGGCACCCTTTGCATTAAATTAGTGTGGAAATACATTTTGACTCGCCTGTGGTAAATCACAAATGAGAATCATCAGTGATATTTTGTTGGTGCCCATGTGACATGAACTAGCCCAAGAATGATGACTTCAGTATTTTAAAAAGCCACATTCTAGGCCCTGTTCCTTTGTCACAATTGTGAAGACAAAGGAGCTGTCTGAGGACATCAGAACTGCTATTGTTAGCAAACACAAGACTTTCTAAAAGGTATAAGGCCCTCTCCAAAGACCTTGGTGTCAACAGTGCGCAATGTTATTTAGACATTTTCCAAGCATGGAACTGTCAAGAACCTCCATTGACATAGGAAAGATAAAATTGACAAGAGATATCTTCGAAGGCTGGTGCGAATGGTGGAGAAAACACCACATCAAACATCCAAAGACCAGAAGGCCAACCTGTAACAGTCTGGGGTCATGGTTTCAACAAGTACCATACACCACACACTAAACCAAGCAAAGCTTTGTCGGCAAAGGCCAACAAAGAAACCATTGCTAAAGAAAAGGCATAAAAAATAATAACTGATCTTTGCCAAAGAGTAATTTGACAAACCACAATCCTGCTTGGAAAATTTTCTGAGGACAGATGAAACAAAAACAAACTTTTTGGCAATGCAAAGCAGCAGTTTGTTTACAGACGACGCAATGAAGTTCATAAGGAAAAGAACATCCTACCTACAGTTTAGCATAATGGGGGATCCATAGTACTGTGAGGTTGCTTTGCTACATCTGGCACTGGAGGCCTTGACCAGCTCACAGGAATCATGAAATCAGAGAATTACCGTGTTTCCCCGAATATAAGACAGTGTCTTATATTAATTTTAACCCCAAAAGTCCCACCCTGTCTTATATTCGGGGTATGACTTATATTTAAAAAAAAATGACAATTTTTTTTTTAACCATAAAATTAACATTTATTAACAAGCTGAACAGTATGGTACCAGTAGTCACCACAAAACAGCCCCATACAGTATCCCACTGCAGCCTCCCATGGGGTCCCAGCCCCATACAGTATGCCACTGCAGCACCCAGCAAGTACCGTTAAAACCGCAATTCCGCCGCACAGCCGACTTGCGGCACACTTGTGGCAGGTCCCCATACAATGTATGGTACTGTATGGGACACTTGCGGCAAGGTGCGGCAAAGGTGCGGTAACTGCACCTTGCCGCAAGTGTCCCATACAATACCGTACATTGTATGGGGACCTGCCGCAAGTGTGCCGCAAGTCGGCTGTGCGGCGGAATTGCGGTTTTAATGGGCAAGTCGGCAAGGAAACATCCTTACTTTTTAGGGTAATGGCAGCCTCGGGCTATGGATTCCTCCGCGGTGCAGGGCGTTGTCCAGATGTTTCTTCATGCAGGAGCTTCTGGCCAATCAGCGCTCGAGATGCTGGGGAGCCGCTGGCCAATCAGAAGCTCCTGCCGGCAGCGGCGACGTCAGGCCGGGGCGACAGGCGCACAAGATTAACCTATGCCCTCGGGGTTACCTGCGGCACCTGAGGGCAGAGGGGAGCCCATGGGGGACAGCGGACCTGCGGCTGCACCTGAGGGCAGAGGGGAGCCACGGAGGACAGTGGGGCCAGCAGGACAGCGGGGACACAGGTAAAACATGCAATGGGCAAAAATGGCACTTTAGCGGTACCCTGTCTTATATTCCTCGAAAATAAGTCACCCTGTCTTATAATCGGGTATGACTTATATTGGAAAATTCTGCGCCAGCCCTGCCCTGACTTATATTCGGGGGTGACTTATTTTCGGGGAAACACGGTATCAAGAGATGTTAGAGAGAAATGTCCTACTGTCACAATCTCCACACTGTAATTGTCTGCTGTGTTACTATTGTGTGGAAGCTGGGAGTCTGTTTTGGTTGTGCTGATTCTGTGCTGCAATCATCTGTGTTCACTTACCTTGATTAGTATTCTACTTAAACATGCTAGCTCCCGCATCCAGTGTGCTCTTTGCCTGACTATATTCCCTTCCCTGGACTTTGACCATTTGCCTGCTCCCTGTACACTGCCTTGTCTTTCTGGTTTTCCTGACCCCGGCTCATAACTTGGATTTCGGCTCTGATTAACGCTTGTTGTACTGCGCCATTTCCTGGACCTGACCTTGGAACGTCTAACCTCCCTATACTATATATAATATAACAAGGTAATTACTAATTGTAGTCTTATCCCTTCACTTCTGGGACTACCGTAGTTATTACTGTAGTGGCTCGCAAACACACCTACCCAGTGAACACCACATCTTTTTTATAATTCTTTATTTTGTCATTTTTTAGTTTGAATAAACAAGGAACAAGAAATGCAGAATTAACAAATCAGCAGCCTTAAAAGCCACTCATACAAATAATTATATTTGCTTGCAAAGAAATTATAAGCAATTATTATAATTATCAAATAAAAACTTTAAAGAAAAGAAGATGAGAAATGAGAAAAGACATAGACTGGGGATCAAGAGAGGGGAGGATGAAGGGACGGGACAAATAGGCCTGTGGGCAAGGGGAGGGGAAGGAAGGAAGGTCGCACATGAGTAGGAAAGATGTGGAGCGAGGGAGAGGAGGGAGGAGGACCCCATATTGAGGTACTAGACTCCCGACATTCAGTCTCCAGTTTCTATTCCGCAATCTGTCAACAGTCGGTCATAGTCGGGCGTCTGCTGGAAGTCTATCCATTTGTACCATGTGGTCCAGTGTCTCGAGAATGAGTCATTCATGGAGGCCGTCAGATCTTCCATGAGCATCAGTTCGTTAATTTTACCGACCCAGTGAGAGAGTCTTGGAGAGGATGTCGTAACCCACAGAACGGGTATACATGCCCTCGCTGCTATGATCAAGAACTTCAACAGAGAGTGCTTGTATCTTTTTTCCAGGATATTCGTTAAGTGCAGTAAGACGCTGCCGGGGTAAGAGGGTCCGTGTAGCCCGTCACCCGAGCCACCACAGTCCCTACTCCCTCCCAAAATGTCCTGAGTCTGTCAAAGCTCCAAAAAATGTGAACCATAGATCCCGTCTCCGCTTTGCATCTCCAGCACTGAATATCTGCCGATGGATACATGACATCAGCCTCTCCGGCACCCTGTACCACCTAGACACGATTTTATATCCAGCCTCTTGTTGCTTCGAGCTGATGGAAGTGCTGTGGGCTAAATTACAGATTCTGTTTATCTGGGTATCTGAGAACTTTGTTCCCAGTTCCCTCTCCCAGTTAGCAACAAAGTATGAAGGTTTTTGGTCCGGAAGGGGAGTTCAGCATCGCATAGACCAAGGAGAGAACGTGTCTAACCGGTCCTTTTCCAGAGCATAGGATCTCAAACTGTGTCAAGGGTTGACGTAGCATCGCCGTGGTTGGAAGGAACTCAAGAGGTGTCTTATCTGAAAGGATCTCCACCATCCCAAGGGGGTGGGTGTCTCCAAACCCCGTAGACCATTCAGAGATGGCCAGTCGTCTCCCTCCCTAAAACACTCGACTCTGTCCCTGTCTGCCGCGATCCATTGTTTGAACACTCCATCGTTCCTTACCTGACTAAAGTCTGGGTGACACAATACAGATGTGAGTCTCGAGAATGTGGGAATCATGAATGTTCTAGTCCAGAGGGACAAACAATAGTGCGCTGTCGATCCCAAAGTGGGGTGTGTGTCTATTTCCTCTGTGACGCTGATAGCAGCCACGGAAGTCTAGTTAAGGGGACAGAGCTAAAGGCCTGCTCTATGCCCACCCAAGCTTTCCCCTCTGCGTTCCTGCACCAATCCACCATCCTGGCAAAGTGTACCGCCAGGTGGTAGAGTTTAAAGTTCGGCAGACCGATGCCACCTTTCAATTTAGGACGGGACATTATGGCTTTGCTGATCCGGGCTCTTTCATCCCCCATACAAATGAGGTCTGGAGAGAGGAAATAGCCTGAAAAAAGGAAGTCGGAATTCTCACCGGTATCGCTTGCAGCAAATATAGGAGGCGCGAGAGGACGTTCATCCCAAGCACACGGGAACGCCCAAACCAGGGGAAAGAGATCTTTGACCATCTCTCACAGTCCCTCCTGAGGGTGGCCAGGAGTGGCGGAAAATTTAGCTTAAACAGCATATCCGGATTAGCCGCTAGTTTGATTCCTAAATAATGAATGGATGTAGCATTCCATTTGAAGCTAAAAGAATCTTGTAGCGTGGTTGCAATACCCGACGGCAAATTTACATTAAGGACCTCCGATTTTTTAAAGTTAATTTTGAAATTCGACAATAGTTGAGAAGGACTGAATTTCTTTCATTAAATTAGGAAGGAATGTCATTGGTTTAGACAGGAAGAAGAGGAGGTCGTCAGCGTAGGCCGCAATCTTGTGGTCCACCCCTCCTGCCTCTATTTCAGTAATGTCTGGGTTTGCCCTAACTATCCTCAGTAATGGTTCAATTGTGAGCACAAAGATCAGGGGTGATAGAGGGCACCCTTGCCTGGTTCCATTATGTATCGAGAACGGGTCCGAAAGGCACCCATTCACTCTGACCCTTGCTGTCGGGCCGGAGTATAGTGCCGTGATCCAATTCATATTTGGTCCCAGGCCCAGACCCCTGAGAGTCTCCCTCAGAAAGATCCAATTAACCCGATCGAACGCCTTCTCTGCGTCAGTGGATAAAAGAATGAAGGGGACTCCCCGGCTTCTGGCCCCATGGACCAAATTGATCGCCTTAACCGTGTTGTCACATGCCTCTCTACCCAGTATAAAACCCGCCTGATCCGTGTGTACAATCCCTACCATGGTGGGAGCCAGTCTTGATGCTAGAATCTTTGCAAACAGTTTTAGATCCACATTCAAAAGCGATATGGGTCTATAGCTTGCACATTGAGCCGGGTCCTTACCCTCTTTAGGTATCACCGCTATGTGTGCCCTGAGGGAATGTGTCCACTTTTCAGATCATTAAAAAAAGTAAGGAGATGCGGGGCCACTATTTCCCTCAGCTTGATGAAAAATCATCGGGGCCAGGTTGTGACGACCATCCGCTGTGAAGCTGAGCTGCTGGCAAGGCAGCACCCCGAGAAACCCCGAGACCCTTAACCCCCATACAGGGATCTGGAATTATAGCGGAGCCCAGGGGGTAGCTGCCTATTATGAGCAACAGAGCAGGGAAGGTCGCCAGGGGAAAAAATCAAGACCCGAAAAACTAAGTCAGAAGTCCGAGTCAAAACCGAGAGGGCAGCGAAGGTACAAAATCATCAGGCAGTAGCAAAGTCGAAAATCCAGGCAAGGTCAAGGGCAAAACCAAGAGGGCAGCTGAGGTACAAAATCGACAGGAAGAAGCAGAGTCAGAAATCCAGGCCAAGGTCAGAGACAAAACTAAACATACACTATATCACTGGGGAACCAAAACTATATCTGGCGGCCTGCAAGACAGGCTCCATTGTATTTGAAGGGCGCGGTTACCTCCCACAGGCTGGAGCTCACAGCCTGATGATCTCATCCGGATCGCCCCTAGAACCAGGCCAGATGGTGATGCACGACTGGCTCCACCCATCCCACTTCTGACAGAAGAACGAAGGCTGCGCCTAACAGACACCTCTGCAGGGCCCGCTCCTCTGTGACCAACACCACCCAAAGGAGAAACACGTCGGCGCTCAGCGACAGAGGCAGACGTCGCAGGAGCAGGTCCATATGAGGACAAGGCCCTCCTATCACCGGCGCCATCCGCCAAAGGAATCCAGCTCCTCCCAGCGGCCGAGGCAGGAACACCAGCCACCAAGTCCAATGGCGATGTGACACAGGTGCTTTACCATTTTTCAGGGAGGCAATAGTCTCTATGACCTCCTGGGCAGAGATGGGTTGTTCAAGGGCAGCTACATCGATCTCCCTTAGTTTCGGCATTGCCGCTTGAGTTAGGTAATCTCTAATTTTAGAAGGAAATATTAGGGGATTGCGTCAAGGGGTTCCCACTGTCTACATTGTATAATTTCTCATAATACTTCCGGAATGCCTCCGCCACCACCGGAGAAGGTTGGGACACTTTTTTTGCTGCTGCCTCCCTGATGCTTGAGACGAAGGTCCTAGCCCTTTGCTGCCTGAGTGCTCCCGCCAGGAGTTTGCCTGTCTTATTTCCAAATTTGTAGAATTGACGTCTGCACTTTGCCAACCAGAACTTTGCCTTTTTGTTGAGCAAAATCCTCAAGTCGTCCCGTGTCTTACCAAGATCTCTCGCTACGTCTGCATCTAGTCGTCGTTTATGTTCAGTTTCTAGTGACCTCAGTCTCGTCAATAAGTCGCTCACTTCCTTGTCCCTTTCTTTCTTCAGTCTCGAGCCATGTTTGATCAAAATGCCCCTAATCACACATTTGTGCGCTTCCCATACCGAGCTTGGCGAGGTCTCCGATGCACAGTTCTCCCTGAAATAATCAGACAGAGCCTGTCTCAGCTCCTGCATTGTCGTCAGATCCTCCAGTAGTGCGGGGTTAAGCTTCCATTGCCACTGTTTCAACGAAACCTGAGGCATTGCTATCTCCAAGGTACAAAGAGCGTGATCTGAGAAGGTTATATTATCTATGGCAGTTTTCCTGATAAGTGTGAGGTCCTTGTGACCTATGAAGAGATAGTCAAGGCGTAAGTAAGAGTTATGAACAGTGGAGAAGTAAGAGAAGTCCTTATCAAAGGGGTGCTGCAGGCGCCATGTATCTATAAGTTGATGTTCGTGTAGGGTTCGTCTCATCCGTCTCCTGCCTGCGATGGAAATGGCATGTAACCCTGAGGATGTATCTGGGTTCGGCTCCAATGCGACATTGAAATTCCCCCCCACCAACAGGGTGCCCTCAGCAAATTCCCCCACTTGATCTAGAAGCGTCTGTAACGCCTCTGGCTGGTGCGTGTTAGGTAGGTACAGGGAAGCAAACGTGAAAAGCTGTGACGCCACCCGACCCTTTACTTGGATCATTCTACCCTGCTGGTCACTTCTTGTATCCACCAGCTCCCACGGAACGGAGCGGGAGATGAGGATACTCGTACCTCTAGATCTCGGGTCAGGAGAGAAACTGTAGTAAGCATCAGGGTAGTGATGGCTATGTAGCTTGTACATTTTAGGTGTGTCTCTTGAAGAAACGCCACCTGTATGTGTTCTCTGTGCAAGTAATTGGTCAATATGGATCTCTTACCTGGGCTCTGAAGACCTCGGACATTAATGGTACCACACCGTAACGTAGACGTATCCCCGGCCGGCATGTTTGGCTAAGCTGAGGCACTCCTCTCCCCCTCTCCCCCGTTAAAAGGAAGGTAGGAAGAATAGGATGGAGGGCGGGTGGGTAGAGCGACAATAGGAGATAGGGGTTGGAAAGATAGGGGGGGTAAAGGGGGTGTCACACGCGTCAATATCGCCTGCACGATATCGGCTGCACGTGACGTTGCAGCGATATTGACGCGTGTGACATACTGAATCAACCAGCGATAAATCGCTGGTTGATGATCGCCAGGTTTTAGAACCTGCTCTAAAACCTGGCGATTGTTGCCCGGTGTACACGCAGCATCGCTGCGTGTGACACCGGGAGTAGCGATATTCCAGCTCCCAGCGCCTCTCACAAGCGCTGGGAGCTGGTAACTAAGGTAAACTGCGGGTATCTAGGCAGCGCGCGCTGCCTAGATACCCAACGTGTACCTTAGTTACCAGCCTCCTCCGCTCACCGGCTGGTATCTAAGGTACACAGCGGGTAACTAGGGTCCCTAGTTACCCGCTGTGTACCTTAGATACCAGCCGGTGAGCAGAGGAGGCTGGTAGCTAAGGTACACGTCGGGTATCTAGGCAGCGCGCGCTGCCTAGATACCCGCAGTTTACCTTGGAGACCAGCCTGCTCCCGCTTCCAGCAGGCTGGCAGCGGGAGCAAGACATCGTGGAAACGATATTTAAATCGTTTCCACGATGTTTCTGGTCAATTGATCGCTGGTGAGTCTGTCTGTGTGACAGCTCACCAGCGATCAGCCGTCAATGTCATCAGCGATCATCTCACTGACGACATTGACGCGTGTGACAGGCCCTTAAGGAGGATAAGAAAAAAGATAAGAAAATTAAGAAAGTTAGGATTCAACGACTAACAATAAGAATTACTCAACCGACAAATAATATTTGCAATACAATAAGAAGAAATAAAACCCTCCGGCACCAGCCGAAGGTCACCGCTTCCCCTTCTATCCTAGATGGGAAGGGTATTAGAAAAAGGACTATAGGTCACAGGTCCTCTTTCTTACGGGTGGCGTGGAGAGCTAATCATCTACTCCTCACATAGCCGACTATTCAATGAAACTATTTTCTAGCTATTTCACCCGTGTGGTAATCTTGTTTGTGAACGGGGTATTACATACCCTGCAATGGAGAATCTTCAGTGAGAGCTGTAGTGAAACAGGGGAAGGGTCCTGGGATAGAGGGTATGACGAGGAAGGGGGGGAGTGTGTTGTCACCAGCAGGGGTGTGGAAGGTGGGCAGTAAGGGATAAGTGTGTGTATGCAAAGGGGATGGAAGGGGGGTGAGGGTGGGGGTATGTTGGTCAAGGGGGAGGTGGGGGGGAGGCCGGGGAAGGTATAGGTATGGGAAGGCGTGTGCAAGGGGACGAGAATGATGTCTGGGGGAAGGATGAGATGAGAGTCCGTGGGAGAGAGAGGGAGAGTGTGTGTGAAGGGAAACATGGATAGGTCTGAAAGGGAGAGGGGGAGGAAGGGAGGGAGGGGGGGGGACCAGGCAGGGAAGGCAGGCAATGGTGTGAGACCTACGTAGACTGAGTGCAAAAAATTAATACAAGAATCACTCAAAAAGCACTCTGTTGTAATATAAATTCTAGTCTGCAGCAAGTGCTGTCAAAAGTGTCAAAAACAGGGCTTTTAGTTTGTACGGTTTTTGCAAAAAATATACGTAAGCTGCTTCACCTCGCCACGGTCGCCCTTACAGAAGCAGTCCTAACTAATATATGCATTTAAAACCTGCTTATGTGTAGTTCAGTTGGTGGTAATGGACGCAGTTACACAGACGCGTTCATCGGGTGCACAGCTCATTATTGTTTGCTCAATGTATTTTTCCTGCTCCTGCAGGAGGGGGAGGTCTCCACCCCTCCCAGTGAGCTGTTCACACAATAAGCTAGCTTCAAAAGCAACCCATATTATATGAAGTCCTGGTCCTGACAGACTCCTGTATAGAGGTATTTTTACACATAAGCAGGTTTTAAATGCATATATTAGTTAGGACTGCTTCTGTAAGGGCGACCGTGGCGAGGTGAAGCAGCTTACGTATATTTTTTGCAAAAAACGTACAAACTAAAAGCCCTGTTTTTGACACTTTTTTTGACAGCACTTGCTGCAGACTAGAATTTATATTACAACAGAGTGCACTCAGTCTATGTAGTTCAGTTGGTGGTAATGGACGCAGTTACACAGACGCGTTCATCGTGTGCACAGCTCATTATTGTTTGCTCAATGGTGTGAGACCGTTTGACTCTCCATGGTGCGCCCTAGTCTTAGTCTAAGGTTATATTGCATAAAAACTAGGTAAGACTAGACAAAAGTGTCTGCCCGGCATCTTTCTTTTAACGGCAGTTACAATTACAAGTAGGGCTGCGTCTTCGGGACCTACGGCTTCGAGGCCTATGACTATCTGGTACCTCTCCTGAATCCCTTTGTCGTCTACGGGAAGTACCAGACTGTGTCGGCATACTGCGGTCAGGCTGCGGAGGTCGTGGAAGTTCTATCAGCAGCCAGTTGGGCACCTGGATAGGTGCGGTATTCAGAAAGTCAAAAAGCTGTGGGAGTTCCTCCGGTCGTTTGAGGAAAAAGTGTTCTTCTCCCTTCCGCACAATGAGGTGAAACGGGTGTCCCCACCGGTAGGAAGCCCCCAATTCCCGAATCCTCTGTAACAACGGGGCAAGCAAGCGTCTCATTGCTAAGGTGCGGGCCTAAACATCTGGGAATAGTCTGATTTCCACATTGTCCAGGAATAGGCGCCCGTAATGCCACGCGTGCTGCAGGATCTCTTCTCTGTCTGTATAGTAGTGAAGCCTGAAGAGTATGTCTCTAGGGCCAGTTGCCCTAGAGGTCTGTTGTCGGGCAACTCTGTGGACCCTGTCTAGCATAACTCGAGCGTCCTTGGGTTTTTGAGAGACCTTGTTAAAAATCTCGATTACCCTTGCAGGTAGTTCGCTAGTTGGAAAGTTCTCTGGGACACCTTTCAAACGTATGTTGTTTCGGCGGCCTCTATTTTCCTGGTCATCCTGGGCTAGTACTAGTTGTTGCATATATTCCTGGGTGTTTACCAGGGTTTTCTCCAGTTTAGAGACTTTCTGTGCAAGTGTGGTATTAGCTTCCTCCAAATCCGAAGTGCGGGCTGCGAGTTTGTCCATCTCGTCTCTAACTGCCGTCAGGGCCTTTTCTTGTGACGCCTCTAAGCGCGCTGCCATAGAATCAATGTCTTGCTTTGTGGAAAGCGAATTCAGCAGGTCCATCAAAGACTGGTCGCAGCCCATTAACATAGATGTTGTGGAGGGTCCCCTTATATCAGCATTCATGCCATTGTTTAGCAGGTAGGAGCCATGCATAGCCTGGTAAGCAGAGTGGAAATGTGTGGCAGGGGAGTCTGCATTCAGCAGCATATTGACCTGTGGTTGTACTGATCCTGCACCTCGTGCTGCTGCTGCCTCTGTCTCTATCCCCTGGTGCTGCATATTATTATAAGTTGTGCTGAGGGAACTGCTTGTGGCCAGGCATGTGGGCTGCATTATTTCATCCCCTCCTCTCCCCAGCTCAGTCCACCCATTCCCCTCCTGGTGTCGTCCCTGGGATACAGTGTTTTGGGATTTACTGCCATCCCTTCCTCCTAGTGGCCCCAGCACCTGGGATGGGGAGCCCTTGGGCTGTTTGGTCTCCTGGGCTTCATTGACTGCTGTCCGGGCTGTGAACGAACTTTGGGAGCCTCCGCTCTGCCCTCCCCCTATGGCGCCCTCTTCTCCTGTTACTTGCCCACCGTGTGTCTTCTGTGCTCCTTGCTCCCGGTCCGCCGCTGCCTCTTCACCTTGCGGTGTCTGTGTGCTGGGCGACTGCTGCACCGCCCGGGTCTCTGAACGGCCCACTGGAGGGGAGGCTCCGGCCGGCGTTGTTTCCGCCATCATCTCCCGCTCTTTCACCTCGCACTCCTCTCTCCCTCCTTTGTGTGAGGAGTGGGACGGTGCCATTTTGGGCGCCGGATTCCTCTCTGCCTCCGGCTTCCCACTGGAGAAGAAACGATCCAGAGGTCTTCCTCTCCGGTCTGTAGGGATCTGTGGGGTGCAGGATGATGCACTCCTGCCTCTGGGTATGTTTTTTCTCCGGGTCGCTGGGTGAAATCGTGTAATAATCGTCGGCTATGGAGAGCTCCTGGGATCAGCATCCACTCTCCTCCATAGCTAAGCCACGCCCCCAAACACCACATCTTGATTGAAAAAAACTGAAATGTAGACATTTTTGCAAATTTATTAAAAAAGAAAAACTGAAATATCACATGGTCATAAGTATTCAGACCCTTTGCTCAGACACTCATATATAAGTCACATGCTATCCTTTTCCTTGTGATCCTCCTTGAGATGGTTCTACTCCTTCATTGGAGTCCAGCTGTGTGCCTTTCCAAATCAAGTCCTGTCTTTATAATGGTGGTTACACACACCAATCATTGTATCCAATCTCTGAACCAATCTCTGGTTGCAGTGAAATCATGGACACATAGTTCCATTTTGTGGCTGTGTACAACATGGAGCAATCTGTCCATGATTTCACTGCAACCAGAGATTGGTTCAGAGATTGGATACAATGATTGGTGTGTGTAAACCCACCATCAGACCTCACAGTGTCAGACCAAATGAGAATCATGAGGTCAAAGGAACAGAATTTTGGCAAGGCCCACATCTGGCCAAGGTTGCAAAACAATTTCTGCAGTACTCAAGGTTCCCAAGAGCAAAGTGGCCTCCATAATACGTAAATGGAAGACGTTTGGGACCACCAGAAGTCTTCCTAGACCTGACTGTCCAGCCAAACTGAGCAATCGTGGGAGAAGAGCCTTGGGAGGGGTAAAGAAGAATCCCAAGATCACTGTGGCTAAGCTCCAGAAATGCAGTAGGGAGATGGAAGAAAATTCCACAAAGTCAACGATCACTGCAGCCCTCCACCAGTCAGGCCTTTATGGCAGAGTGGCCCGACGGATGCCTCTCCTCAGTGCAAAGTATATGAAAGTCCGCATAGAGTTTGCTAAAACACACATGAAGGATTCCCAGACTATGAGAAATAAGATTCTCTGGTCTGATGAGACGAAGATAGAACTTTTTGGTGATAATTCTAAGCGGTATGTGTGGAGAAAACCAGGCAGTGCTTTTCACCTGCCCAGTACAATCCCAACAGTGAAACATGGTGGTGTATGGGGGTGTTTTTTAGCTGCAGGGACAGGAGGACTGCTTGCAATTGAAGGAAACATGAATACAGCAAAGTACAGAGATATCCTGGATGAAAACCTCTACCATAGTGCTCTGGCCCTCAGACTTGGCTGAAAGTTCACCTTCGAAGACAATGACCCTAAGCACACAGCTAAAATAACAAAGACGTGGCTTTAGAACAACTCTGTGACCATTCTTGACAGGCCCAGCCAGAGTCCTGACCTAAACCCAATTACCGTAAGCATCTCTAGAGAGACCTAAAAATGGCTGTCCACTAATGTTCACCATCCAACCTGATGGAACTGGAGAGGATCTACAAGGAAGAATGGCCGAGGATCCCCAAATCCAGGTGTGAACAACTTGTTGCATCATTCCCAAGACTACTCCTGGCTGTACTAGCTCAAAAGGGTGCTTCTACTCAATACTGAGCGAAAGGTCTGTGATATTTCAGTTTTTCTTTTTTTAATAAATTTGCAAAAATTTCTACATTTTCTGGGGGGTTTTCAGTCAAGATGGGGTGCAGATTGTACATCAATGAGAAAAAACTTGGAGTTTTTTGAATTTACCAAATGGTTGCAATGAAACAAAGAGTAAAGAATTTAAAGGGGTCTGAATACTTTCCGTACCCACTGTATAAGGGCAGGTGCAAAATAAACTAAAAAAAAAAAAATCACAGAGAGCAGTTCAATAAATATAAATTACACAACCCTGCAAAATTGAATTTTTTGAAAAATACAAGAGAAGTTTTCACTGATTTTTATGTAATTTGGTGTGCTGATTACGAAAACGACCTCCATTTTTTTCCATCACGTAAGGATTTTTTGTAAAACCAAGATCGATATTTTTGCTAAAATCCTATTTAAAAAGGAATTCTGTCGAACAATTGTACATGTAATATCTGGCAACAGTGGTTTTTATCCATTTAAATTTATGTATAAATATACAGAGGCCCCCCTGCTGGCACACAGCCCCATCGGTATACAGAGGCCCCCTGCTGGTACACGGCACCCCCATCGGTATACAGAGGCCCCCCTGCTGGCACACGCCCCCCATCGGTATACAGAGGCCCCTACTTCCGCATTGATCTCACCCTCCGATGTCCAGAGGCACCCGGGGTCCTCCGTCCACTCTCCTCGCTGTATGCCGGTTTGCTGAGAGCGGCGCAGCAGGGATGACGTCATCACTGCGCTCGGCAGTCACATGTAGAACCCGCCGGGATACAGCGAGGAGAGTGGACGGAGGACCCCGGGTGCCTGCGGACATCAGAGGGTGAGATCAATGGGAAGCAGGGGGCCTCTGTATTCCGAAGGGGGGGCCGTGTGCCAGCAGGGGGGCCTCTGTGTACCGATGGGTGGGCCGTGTGCCAGCAGGGGGGCCTCTGTGTACCGAAGGGGGGCTGTGTGCCAGCAGGGGGGCCTTTGTATATTTATACATAAATTTAAATGGATAAAAACCACTGTTGCCAGATATTACATGTACAACTGTTCGACAGAATTCCTTTTTAAATAGGATTTTAGCAAAAATATCGATCTTTGTTTTACAAAAAATCCTTACGTGATGGAAAAAAATGGAGGTCATTTTCGTAATCAGCACACCAAATTACATAAAAATCAGTGAAAACGTCTCTTGTATTTTTTTCATCGCAGGCCTGTTTTATATACCAGGGAATGATGATATGTAGGGACAAAGAGAGAAGGGAAGAGTATGAAAGGCTGAGGTCTTGTCTTGCAGTGTCTACGTGGTGGTTTTTACTCACTGGAGGAGCAATAGAAGTGGAATGAATACAGCAATATAGAACTTCTCTCTATCGTGTCAGAAGCAATGATGGCATATGCCTCCTTTATTGAGTACAGTCTTTGGGACTGTGACAAGTGGGACATTGTGTGCGAGTGGTGTGCGTGTAAAACAGCTACATTTTATTCAAATGTGTGTTTGCGTGTGATTGGTGAAAACTTTTACTTCTTAAGGTACCTTTACACGCCGCGGCGAGAAATCTGACCGGCAATCTGTTGCCCCGTCACCATTGCCGTGAAATTGCCTTGCAATTGTGGTGTGTAATTGGGGAATTTGGCGGCGATAAAAAAGGTTGTGCCTGGTTCCGATTTCACAGCAATGCTCCAAAATCAGAGGCAATCATGAAGGTGAAATTCCCTGCTTTTGGCTTGTGAAGGGGCGATAGGGATGGAATCTGCGTTGCCTACTGATTTCCCGGAAGCGTGCCACAGCGTGCTGGAGACCGCGCCCCATCAGCGATGATTGGTGGTGGGTACTGTGTTTACATTGGCTGTCCCTTTACAGGGCGCCATATTTGAACAGCTGTCCATTCACACTACACAATGGCAATGGCCGTCATGTATTAGCCAGCCTTCCTGCGCAGGCTGGCCAATCAGAACGCTATTGCATTGTCAAATCAGCGTGTTTGGGGAGCGGAATACACCAGTCTGTCACGCCTATGTTCTTGCGGCGATAACCATGTACGCCCACATTCCTTTGGCGATTGCGGTGTTTGAAGAGGCGAGGGAACTTCACCAGATTGGCTCCGCTGTTAGTATGGCAACTTCCGAGGCAACACATCGCCTTAGGTTGACGGAGAAATTGCAGCATGTAAAAGCGCCTTCGGCGATCTGAGGTAACCATGAAAAATGTGCACGCACACGTTAGATTGCCTCCTATCACTGCCAAAAGTTGCAGCTTGTAAAGGTACCCTTAGGCTATGTTCACATTCTGTGTATTTGCAGAGTTTCCCTGCATATTCTTGCATTTTACTGCGTTTACGTGGCGCTTTTTTGCACGCACTTAAATGCAGTAAAACGCACTTATGGAAACGCAGTCCAGCAAAACCTATGGGCTTTGCTGAATTGCGTTCACATATTGCGCTTTCCTGCGCTTTTTTAATCACGCACTTTCACTGCAAAAGCGAGTGCATAACAAAAATAGATATGTCAATTATTTACGCAGTTCCCTCTGCACTTTTCACATAGCCCACATGATAAAATGGGCTTGGAAAAATGCAGGGGAAAAAGCGGCGAAGAGCGCACTGTGTGTATGCAGTTGCGCTTTTTGCTGTGTATGCGTCTAAAAAGCCAACTGTAAAAAAGCGCTAAAATGCGCAGAATGTGAACGTAGCCCTAGGCTAGTTTCACACTGCCGTTTTTACCTGATCAGGTTCCATCCAGTTTGTGTGCTAAAATCAGGAGTGTCTCCAAAACTCAGAGCAGGTGTCAATCTTTAAATTATAGTTTTTCTCTCCAAGTTCCTCTCCTGGTTTTGGCACTCAAACTGGATGGAACCTGATCAGAGAAATAACTGCAGTGTGAAATTAGCCTAAAGGTAGCCTAAAGATTGCTGTGGAGATGTTACACGCAGAGACATCGCCAGCAATGCAGCTGTGATGTTGAAAGCAACTTGCTCTTCCAGGGTTAAACTCAACCCAGCGAGCGATCATTAACATTGCAGTCAATGGGGGAAGGTACTTTCAACATCGCTGTTGCGGTGTAACACAGAGCGATGCTAGCAGATCGCCTGAGCAACATCGCCTGGTTTAGCAACATGTTGGGAAACCTGGCAACTCCGCTCAAGCAACTTATCGCAGTTGAAATCACCCTGTTACACGTAGCAACGCACTAATGATGTTGCTGCAACTTTGCCATACCCCCAAGTTGCCGGCGATGTTGCCCCTTGTGACGGTACCTTTAGGCCCCCTCACACCATGATTTTCTGGATCCGGGACTGTCCGGCATGAACCGGACAGCCCCGTATCAAGTTTCGGAATACTATGGGGCCGGATGGAGCTGGATGGCAGCTATGTGCCATCCGGTTTGCATCTGCCTGGGTGGATCCAGGACAATTCGGATTTTCCTCCCGGACACAAAAACATTGCTTGCAAAAATTCTTCCCAAATCGGATCCTCCTGGATCCGGGCAATCCGGCGCTCCCTAACATGGGAGTCTATGGCTCCAGATTGCCCAGATCCGGGAGGATCAGGGAACCGGACACTGGCAACTGAAGTTCAGTGTGAGCTATGCTGAACTTCAGCACCAGGGACCTGTCCCCTGTGAAGTGGTTCAGCACCATTTCAGCAGGGGACAGCTACCTCAGTTGCGCTCTGCAGCATCCAGCTACAAACAGGACCGGACGACATATTAACCCTACGGTTGTATGTGTCCGGAGCTGTCAGGCTGTGTCAAGTGCCTCCTGCAAAGCATCAGACACAGCCTGACAGGGCAAAAATCGTGGTGTGAAGGGGACCTAAAGAGAGGAAATATCTAGAAAGAAAAAGAGAAAATACAAAGGAGAAAATTAGAATTTGGTAAAAACTCATGAAACAGATGTCAGTGAAGAAAGAAAAAGAAAAAAAAAGGAATTAGCGCCCACAACGGACACGATCTCTGACTATATTCAGTAAAAAAAAGACACTGTAGTAGACGACGATTACTACGGTATATCTTTACTGTCCCTAATCTAAACTTATTATTTTTATTCTATTCCTATTTCACCGAAAAGCAATAACCGTATGTCAATCAACAGTTGCAGAAAGCATGTATGGATGTTCTGCCAAATAAAAGAGGGGGGGGTGAAACAAAAAAAAAAAAAGTCCTGGTCACAATAGAGTACGGAAACTGATAAGTGATGTGCATCACTGTGATCAGGCACAAAAACGGAGCACTTATTGACATGCTCATTGTTTTCTGGATGTAATTTCTGAACCACTAATCCAGCAGTCAAACGCTGATGTCTGTAAAGCAAATTGAAAATTTCATTCACTTTGCTGGCAGATGTTTTGACTAATCAGTTTTTGGTGCAGTTTAAAAAAAAAACAAAAACAAAAACAATACACTAAAAACGGATAAAAAAAAAAAGTCCAGTGTGAAAGGTGTACTATATTGCTAAATGGTCTGTTTGTTGATAACGTGTAAGGCTGGCTTCACACCACGGTGTGATCCGGTCCGGGGCTGTCCGGGATGACCCTGACAGCCCCGGACTGGATCAGCACACAAAATTGGAGGGCCAAATGTGCCCTCCGGTCCTGTGTGCAGCCGGACGCAGCTGCTAATGATTCAGGACCGCGGCTCGCAGTGACCTAGCCGCGGTTCTGAAAGAACAGCGGCGTGCAGCCGCCAGTGTCTGGTTCCCGGATCCTCCCGGACCGGGGCAATCCGGCCCCATAGGCTCCCATGCTAGGGAGCGCCGGATTGCCCCGGATCCGGGAGAATCTGGGCGAACCCGGGTTCCGGCATTTTGGGGAGATTTTTCTCCCCATACACAAAAATGTTGCAAGCAACATTTTTGTGTCCGGGGAGAATAATCCGAATTCTCCCGGATTCCACCGCAGAGATGAAACCGGATGGCAGCGAGCTGCCATCTGGCTCCATCCGGCCCCATAGGCTACTATGGGGCCAAAAACCGGTCTGGGGCTGTCTGGTTTACACCGAACAGCCCCGGACCGGATCACACCGTGGTGTGAAGCCAGCCTTACCATCCATTGTTATGATCTGGTCACTGAAAACTAAGGTTGTGTTTTGTTATAAAAGAGATTTTTAAGAGATTTGATACAGCCATAAGAGATATATGTTAGGGCCACGTCACACCCACAGATATCTGTGCAGATATTGGTCACAGATCTCTGGTTGCAGTGAAATCATGGACACGTTGTTCATTTATATACGGCCACAAAATGGAACAATATGTCCATGATTTCACTTCAACTAGAGATCTGCGAACAATATCTGCACAAATATCTGTGTGTGTGACGTGGCCCTTATACACATCATTTCAGGGCAATTTATTTGCTGTGAATCAAATTTTTGTGAAAAATAATTAAACGTGGCACATGAATCTGAATTTTAAAAGTTTCGATCATCTCTTATGACTACCTTATTACAACTATGATAGACATACACCACCATATATTACAACTCAACAATACATGTCAAATTGGTCACAGGAATTAAAGTTGTAAATGAAAACAGTTCACTTTTGCAAGTATTGCCATTTTTATGGGTGCATTTCTGGATGGCATTTACTGGTTAAGATCTCTTTAAGCTCTATAGTTCTTTAAAAAAAAATCCATTCATTTTAGCTCTACGTATAGTCATATGAACCTGGAAAAATTAAGTCCAGAGCACAGAAACAGCACAAATTTTATTATCTTGAACAATGCATTTTTTTTTTTTTTTAAACCTTCAGCAGTGCGAGGCAGATCCAGTGTACAATGCATGAAAACAGATTCTCCTACAGACAAGAGACAGATAACAGTTCACACCATAATTTATCAGGATATTTACACAAAACTGAGGCACTTCTTTGCAACCTTCAATATCCTTGAAGGTATATTTGCCCAGAATTTCCAGTAAAGCTATAATGTCTACAAACAGAAGACGTTCATCTTTATTTCAGTATATCACAGTGAATCACAAAAAGAACAAAAAATTTATCTTTCTGAAAAAAGGAGGAAAATGTCAGAGGTAATTGCTGCTCCACTGTTGCTCTGCCATGTATCTTAATGTATAATACACAGCCCCTTCTGCTTCTTGTTCTACAAGGGATCTGTTTGTGCTTCTCCATTTATAGTAATGTAACAGTTAAAGGAAACTTGTCAGGTCCCTTATGCCCTTCAACCCAGCAGAAATCACATGTGCATGCCAAAATTCCCTGTGTTATTGCAGCTCCTGGAAATCTTGTACATGTGCGCGGCTCATTTCGGCAACATCAGGCCACCTCTGAATATGAATGTACGGGTTCCGGCTTCAGAAAGGCGCACAGAGCATGATTAGAAGTGCAGAAAATGTTCAATCATGCACAGTGTGCCTCTCTGATGCCAGGACGTGTACACCTGGCTTCAGAGGTGTACTAATGCTGTCAAAGTGAGCTAAGCGCATGCACAATATTACCAGGAGCTGATGAAAATCATGTTATGACATCCACTGGGGCGTGATAACAGAGAAAAAAGGAAGTTATAGGAATCAAATACTTTTTTTTTATTACACATTGATTTTAGTAAATAGTCAGGGCTTGTTAGGTGGGGAATTTGTCATACACATGTGACTACTGCTGGGTTGGATGGCATAAGGGATCTGTCATATTTTCTTGAATATTAAAGTACACAACCTAATTCCTGCAAATGTGATAGTAAAGAACAGATACTTTTGTTGTTCAAACGCCATAGAAAGGATAACAGTACAAGTTATGTTCACGTGTGGCAGATTGCTGCACATTTTTAGTTATATTAGATAGTCTTAGAACAACTTTTTTCCGTGAGTATTTACCAATGTTGGTCCTCTAGTACCTTTGAGTCTCTAGTTAGTGTTTAAAACTCAACATTTTTCAGCTGATGAATACATACATATTTCTTTCCAAGTTTTAATGGTAATTTTTATGTGACTTTACATATAAAAAATTAACAATATTATAATTTTTTAAAAGCCACTACAGTGGCCTAATTTGCTGATATTTCCTGCTCTTTATAGGCCACTTGTCAGCCTTGCACAGCTCATTATAAATTAAAGGAGGTTTCCGGGGTTTTCATGAAATCTGTGTTGGAATCCATGCTGCAAAATGCTAACAGTTGTAATTTACACCCTGTTAGCATTTTGTATGGTTACCTGGATGTCAGCAATATGTGTGTGTAGGAGCTGCTCACCTCCGTCTAGTTTTCTGCTTTGAGGTCTGGTCGTAACGCCAAAGCTGGACGTTGCGCCCACACTCCAACAAGCCCGCCTAAGTCTTGAGCATGCCTGCCCCAGTCTCCAGCATGCCCACCCCGTCTCCATTAGGACCACCTCCATCTTCAGTGCAGTTGTCCTTCACCATGCCGATGCGGTCACTGAAGCGATCCTCTCTTCATCACTGCCGCAACTGTCCCCTCTATAAACAAGACTGCTCTGTGTCAGTGATGCAGTGTCCGCACGGTCATCTTCACAGGGAACAGTGCCGTCAATGATGCAATCATCTCTCTGCATCACTGTGCCGCAGCTACCCCTCTGTGAAGGAGATGACTGCGCAGACACGGCATCACTGACACAGATCAGTCTTTTTCACAGAGAGAATTGCTTCACTAACAGCGCTTTAACAGTGAAGGAGAGTGAACTGCGCTATTATAAAAGGTATGCTGTCAATCGCCAGTTATATTAACAGTAGATATTTAGGCACAACCTTTTTCTATAGTACTATTGCATACCACATTGTCAAAATAAAATAAATTAAAAAGTATGTTTTTTGAGCCAAAATGATGAGTCCTCAACATTAAAAAGGCTTTCTAACACAATTAAAAAAAATTACACAATGGCAGGAAAAAGTATTAAATAAAAACATATATCCAATTTCCTGCATTTCTCCACATTCCTACTACCTAAAAAATCCTGTAACCATTTTATTACCTGTAAACTTAGTAACATCCATCATAATTATCTGTGAAATACTATACAAATATTAATTCTATTTCAGAAATAACTTAAAAAAAGTTGTGCTATTGTGATAAATTTTCCAATCCATTTAGTTTGTGGTCTTTTTTTAGTTGCTAAAAGGCACTATTTTTAATTAATCATGCTAGGGAAATGAACACTGGCAATAAAACAGAATTAGCCGTAATCCAAACTATAACATAAATCCCAAACAACTTGTTTGACAAAGAGTAGTCAGGCTGCAGGTCAGTGACAACATTCAGACACTTTCTTTAGGAAATCCTGCTGGTTAGCATTGTGCAAGTCATTTATTTTGTGAATTCTTAATAGTTATTAACGGGACCAAACTTTCTAAATGTCTGTGTAAAGGAAACAAAAGTATAATTGTCACATTGCTCTAATTTCACACGTTTTGCCAATTTAGGGACAACACTACGCAGGGATCGAAGACCCATTCTCTGTTCCTCATACCAAACTTTTTCCATTCCACTGACTTCTTTCCTTGCAGTGAGGTAAAATGGAGCATTTGCATCTATTTGAAATGGTGGGCGATGGGTGTACATGTATTTATACAGAAGACAGTAAGGACACCGTCTGTTTCCTTTTGAATGTTCGTGGTAAATCTGGCCATAGCACATCTTATTAGGATTGGCTTGTTTGTCTCTTTTAACACTGTCTGTTCTAGCAAAGAAAGGCTGATTATTTCCATCCTTCAGCAATTCTATATCTCCATACATTAGGTCTGCATGTTCCTGTAAAGTCCTCATGTTTAGAAACTGACTATTGTATTTTACAACTGAGGACAACAGTGGCACAGGCCCATCATCACCTAGACAGCCGATTCTCCACATCTCCTCTTCATCTGATAGTGTGAAGTAGATGATATTGCGTGACCGGGAGCCTGACATTCCAGCTTTGTTGAGCATTCTCAGTTTGTTCTTTGAGCTTTTGTGAAGAAGAATTAAAGACACTGCTGGTTATAGAGAAGCCAACTCCAGCATTTTTAAGAATGCGATCTAAGCCTCTTCGTATTGCATGGAGAGATGTAGCCAAAAAATCTGATCCATCTGTTTTTTTCACGGTGACGTAAAAATCTTCCAAAAGCTCATTCAATCTTATCGCAGGGACCTTAATGACAAAGCAAAAACAAGTGCTATAGTTATCAAAGATGAGGAATGTTAAAAAAACAAACAAACCTTGCAGGCTACTATCATATTAAGACTGAAACATAATTCCAGGACAGGCAACCTAAATGGATGTGGATTTATGGAAAGTTGGTTTAGACAAAAAGGTAATGGATCAATCATAGAATAGAATGATTGTATAAGAATTGTCAAAACCAACCAAGTTTGTTATGCGTAAGATTCAAATTTGTCTAGATTACAATTACACAATATATTGAATTATGGAACACATTGGCAAAATCCATTCATACATTCTAATAAAAAGTAGTAAATATTGCTAATTTTTCTTCAAATGTAGCATAATAACTATAGTCTTTATGACACTCACTTCTACATTTTCCCTTTATTAGTTTGCTAATGAGCCAGAAAACCCATGCCTAAATTTGGCTATTTTTTGTCTTTGAAAGAGAAGTACTTCCATCATGTTTAGTTGGAGGTGAAAACTGTCACTATGTAAACTAACCTTGGTAAAGTCCATACAGTCTTTTAGCCCTCGTGTCATACACCAGTATCTCCAGACATTTAAAGCATACAGAGTAGCTTTGGTTGTGTTTGAGCTGACAGCACTGATACAGAGATCTTTCAGGTCATCATGAAAATGAAAAACTGGGAACCTGTTGAGTTTGGTTGAGTATGCTGAAAAAGACAGACAAGCATCACTGTATCATACAGGTATAACAATAATTAATACAAGCTTTATCAGTCATAGGAATATAATTGGTAAAATTTCACCATTAATATCACAAAGGTGAGTAATATTTAATAGAATAGAAGTACTATATTGCAAAGTTTATGTTTTTGTAAATCCTTAAAAAACACGGACACCTCTCTTCTTTTCTACTGCTGTCATCTTAATAAAAACACCTCATGTATGTCTTGTGGGCTGACCATACCACTTCGTCTGAGGTGGAGTTATCATTTATGTCAAAGAAGTCCTTTAATTTGGTCTCTATTAATTCAATGTTTTGTTTGTTGGTCAGTAAAAAATCATTTAAACGCCACCCATTAGCTTTGACCGAAGAGTCTCTATCAGATAGGAGCATGGTCAGACCACACCTATCGTTCCCTTAAGTGCACAACCTAGAATTCTATAATCCACAAAAATATAGTCTATCCTGCTATAGGAATTAAATCTAGGAGAGAAATGGGAGTAATCTCCCTCAGAGCTGTGGAGATATCTCCATATGCCATGCAAGGTATATTCTGAAAACAGTGATTTCATCTCTCCTCTAGCGGTACGTCTGTTTGAGCAATCTAACACGGTAGACATGATGAGGAGGTTGAAATCTCCACAGACAATTTGAAACCCTTTAGAGAACACCTGAACTCTCTTAAATGTTTGTCTGATAAATGAAACTGGTGCATATTTGGGCCATATAGAGATACAATTGTGTACCTAGTGCTGTTTAAAGAACAATCAAGGGTCATTCCATATCAAGTGATCCAAATAGGAATATTTTTTTTTACCTGACATCTTTAGATTTTTTACATTTTTTTTTCTATATAAAGTACATACAGATTTTTAAAGTTTTTTTTTTTTTTTAAAAAGTGCGAATTTTGGCCTGGTATGGCTTTACATTTTTATCATATCTTGGGTTAGAAATAAGACAGAGAAACAAAATAAAAACCATTCTACTCAGAACTGTACAGGCTTTCACCAGATGTGTCACAAGAGTATCTTTGTTAATATTTTACCCATGCAAATGCAAACAAAATGTAAAAAAAAAAAAATCCAAAAAAACCTTATAATTTAAAAATTCCCAAAAACGCATGTGTCTGCTATGCTCTTAGCCACATCTGTACCAAAATTCAAGTTGGGATCACGATGGGATCAAATTTTCAAAATATTTAATTATTATAGCGTCAATAGCGCCATATCAAGTGATCTAAATATGAGTATTTTTTATCTGACGTTTTTAGATTTTTTTTTTTTCTATTTGAATTACAACTTTAACTAATTACAAATCAAAAGTTGTGAATTTTTTTCTTCATCAGTTAATTTTACAGATTTTTAAAGTTTTAAAAAAGCGCAAATTTTGGCCTGATATGGCTTTACATTTTCTATCATATCTTGGGCTAAAATTAAGATGGAGAAACAAAATACACCCCATTCTACTCAGAACTTTACAGGCTTTCACCAGATATGTCACAAGAGTATATCTGTTAATATTTTACCCATGCGAACATGTAACTTCCAACACAGAGGATTTTATTAATCCTGATTTAAAAATAGAGTATTTGAATAAATCACTTTCTAACATCGAAGAATCACCCATTGCAAGAAAAAGAATCCACAATGTAGGTTATTGCCAAAAAAAATTATAAATATTTACAAAAAAAAATGACCCTTAAGCTGGTGGGTGAAACAGTAGAAGGAACAGTAGAAGGTGAAGGAAAAAATGACACTGATTCAGAGATCATTCTTCAGCTTAAAGATAAATTTAAAGCCACCTATAGCAGAAGTGAACATTTTCATGATACTGACTACACTACCGAAGAGTTGGACATGCAAAAGAATAGAAAAGGAATTTAACGTTAGAAATAGAATGGCTAGAAAAGCCAAATCTGTAGTTGAACAAAAAGATTTCATGTCTTCTCCTGAACCTAAACCAGGCAAAACCTTAAATGAAGCTATAATGGGTAAAGTGAAAGATTTTTACAATAGTGATGAAGTGAGTCGAATTATGCCTGGCAAGAAAGATTGTGTGTCTATGAAAGTGAATGGTAAGAAAACTCATGTCCAGAAGAGACTGGTTCTTACCAATCTGAAAGAAACCTATGAACTTTTTAAAGAAAAAAAAATTCCACTTCTGCCAAAATAGGATTTTCAAAATTTGCTGAACTGCGACCAAAGAATTGTGTCCTGGCTGGTGGCAGTGGTACACACTCAGTATGCGTATGTACAACACACCAAAACACTAAGCTCATGATTGAAGGGGGTAAGCTGAAAGATATTCAGATTGGCAATGTCCAAACTTGGCGATTACAAAGTATGTCTGTCTCAAATATTGTGTCCAGAAAAGAGTTGGAGTTGTTACCTCAATATTTGCAAAAAATGTCCTTAAGTATTGGCTCTCAAAGAAAAAATATTAAGTTATTTTGAAGAGACTATGGTAGATAATATGACTTATAAACAGTGGATATCTGTTGACAGATGTACTTTTGACAGTTTTTAAAAGTGCACAACATTTTACAGAATGTTTTTCTGAACAGCTGATGGTCCTTAAGAAACATTCATTTATAGATCGCCAACAGTCTGATTACTACAATCACCTCAAAGAAAGCATCAAACAGAATGAGGCAGTAATAAGCTGTGACTTTTCAGAGAACTATTCCTTGGTTGTTCAGGATGAAGTACAGTCATTTCACTGGAACAATGAACAAACAACTGTGCACCCTTTTGCGATCTATTACAATGAGAATGGAGAAATAAAGTACAAAAGTGTAGATATGATATCTTTTTTTTGAAACAATAATTTTTATTAAGGAGCACATATAAACAAATAAGATCATACAGCCATTTTCTGCATATTTTAGAAGTACTAACATGTCTTTCTCCAAGTGTTAGTTGGCTTAATACAAATAGGGGGGGAGGGAGGGAGGGGTTGAAGGGCGGAGGAGTAAGGAAAGGATATGGGAGAAGAGGGGTAAGGGGGAAAAGAGCAGTCACAGCAACGTCAAAAGGTAATACTAAATCAAAGAATTTCACATATAACTAAGGTACTTTGATGGTGTTGTATTGGGAGGAGGCCCAAGGGTCCCACCAGCATAAGACCTTGTTCCTCCTTTTAGCTTCATGAGCCAATAATAATTCGTGTTGGAAATGCAGATTCACAGATTGGATCAGATCATCAATTGTGGGAACAGTCGGTTGTTTCCAGTAGCGTGCAATGCAGTTACGGGCAGCGATGAGGATAAATGTGATCAACGGGTGAAAACTTGGAGGGAAGGACTCCAGACCTAGTCCCAATAGGGCCAACTCAGGTGGCAAAACCACTGGCAGACCCATCAGTTCAGAAAGCATAGCCCCAACAGAGGACCAAAAATTTTGAAGTTTAGGACAAAACCACCATAAGTGTTGAATTGTACCTTCGTAATTGCATTTCTTCCAGCAGTAAGAAGACATTGCTTGAGGGCTTTTTGAGAAGCGGGAGAGGCGCACCGGTGAGACGTACCAGTCCATCTGTGTTTTTTTTAATTGTTCGTGGTGATTAATGCACTTGGAAAACGCTGTAACGTGCGTGGCTGCTTTTTGCCACGATTCAAGATCAGAGGAGAAGTTAAGTTTTCTTTCCCACTTCAACATGTAGATTAGCTTTTTGTCGCCCCTTTCCCTTGCCAATGCATTATATATGATGGCTACACCACGGTCATTTGATGAGGTCGATTTAAAGTATCTCTGCAAATGTTGATCAACGCCAATGAGACTCACTTCAGGTAGTTTTTTGGAGTCCAGAAAATGGCGTAGCTGAAGGTATTGGTAGAAAGAAGAGCGAGGAACCCCATATCTATCTGTTAATTCTGAAAAGGCTTTGACTCTATCCCCCTCCCTCACTTGTCTCAGGTGTTCCACCCCAAGCGCCCTCCAGTGAACAAGAGAGAGATTGTCCACCGCTGCCTCCGCTGCCCGAATAGAAATAGAATGGTATAGGAAAGCTATTATTCCCCTCGCATGGTACGACCAGATATGAATAAGCGTGATCATTGATTTAAGTAGCTGATCATGTTTACGGGTTGTAAGTAGTGATGTTTCTAACAATAATCTAGTTGATTGCCGAGGAGCAAATTGTTGTTCTATTTGTAGCCAAAGGCAATTAGAATCTTCCCTCCACCATACTTTAGCCGCTGTCAAATGGATGGCATGATAATAAGCCAAGATGTTAGGTAGCCCAAGTCCGCCTAGTCGCGTCGGTAGGTTGAGAACTTTAGCGTTCACCCTGTGTGGTTTGAAATTCCAGACAAAATTCCCCAGTAGCCCCTGTAATGAATTCAAGAGACGTCTAGGGAACGAATAGGGAAGGCATCTCATCACATATAATATTTTAGGGAGATATGTCATTTTGACGATTTGGATTCTAGCAATCCATGATAAGTTCAGTGAAGAATGAGAGCTCAGGCCTGATTTAATTGTATTATGGAGAATATCATAGTTCCTGTGAATTATGTCCGATGTGCAAGTGACATGTATCCCCAAGTAAGGGAAACCCTTAGGAGACCAAACAAAGGGTAAGTCGGATTGGAGGCGTGCAGCTAAATCAGGGGGAATATTAATAGGAAATAGTAGGGATTTGGATGAATTTAATTTGTAATATGATATTTCCGAGAACTCACAAAGGACCTCCATGATCCGAGGTATGGACCTCGATAATTTCGTGCACATAAATACAACATCATCAGCGTAGAGGCCAATTTTGTGTTCCCTGGGTCCAACACATGATCCTGAAATTTCAGGATCTTGTCGCACTCTTTCAGCCAAGGGTTCCATTGCTAACGCAAATATTAATGGTGAGAGTGGGCATCCTTGCCTCGTTCCGTTCGTAATGGAGAACCCAGAGGAGACAAAACCAGAGGTCTTCACCTTCGCATTAGGGAATGAATAAAGAGCCATTATAGAGTTCTGGAAATCTCCGGAAATACCAAATCTGGACAATACTTCCTTCAGATACCCCCAGTGCACTCTATCAAACGCTTTCTCAGCATCAAGTGACAAGAGTGCACCGGGGGTATGGTGTTTTTCCATAATCTCCAATAAGTCCAATAATCTTCTAGTGCCATCAGAGGCTTGTCTAGCTGGGATAAAACCCACCTGATCTGGGTTTATTAACTGCGGCAATACAGTCATCAGACGTGTGGCTAGTACCTTTGCATAGATTTTTAGGTCACTGTTAAGGAGGGCTATTGGTCTGAAGTTTGCCGGGGTTGTAGGTGGTTTTCCTGGTTTTGGAAGAGTGGAAATCAGGGCTTCTAGACCCTCCGGGCTATCTGTCCCTTTGACCGCCAGCAATTAAATAGTTTTAAGAGGTAGGGTGCAAGCGACTGCAGGAAGGAGTGATAGTACGAGTACGTAAATCCGTCAGGACCCGGGGCCGACCTTTTTTTCATAGACCTAGTCACATCTTGAATCTCTTTTAACAAAAAAGGGGCATTTAAAAAGTCCATCTGGGTAGGGGACATTTTGGGAAGTCGAATCTTGTCAAGAAAATCGTTAATGAGATTTGCGGAGGGTTGTGGAGTCGAATCGTCAGTGTGTAAATTATAAAGAGTAGAGTAGTAGTTACGAAATTCCTCGGCAATGACTAGAGGATTCCTAATTGGAGTGTTATTTTGAGCCACTAAATGATCAATTTTGTTATGCTCCTGTTTATTCCTGATGCGACGAGCTAATAAGGTACCCGCACGATCCCCCATCCCATAATACTCTGCTTTAGTTTTTTTTAAATTATGTTCAACCTTAGCCAGAAGTAATCCACGCAATTCCAAGCGTGCCTTTGAGAGATCTGTGAGTATTGTGGGAAGGGGTGTACGTTTGTGCAATCCCTCCAGTGACGCAACCTTAGATATGAGATGTGCCATCTTCTCCTCCCTCTGTTTTTTTGCTTGGGATGCTAATTTAATGATCATACCCCGAATATACGCTTTATGTGCTAGCCAAAGAATTTCTGGAGTCGTGTCTCCCGTGTCATTTTGTATAAAGTACTCATCAATATGACCTTTGATCTGTTGAGAAATATCAGGTAGAGACAGGAGATAGTCATTAAGTTTCCAGATCTTTTGAGGGGAGAAATGGGAGGGATCTGAGATTTGTAATGAAATTGGGGCATGGTCTGACCACCTAATATGGCCAATTTCTGCTTTTAGACAGTTTGGAAGCAGGTGATCGGACACCAAAAAGTAGTCTATCCTACTATATGTACCATAACGAGGGGACATATATGAGTAGTCTCTCTCATCTCCATGTAGATAGCGCCAGATGTCGTGGAGCTGGTGGGAGGATAACAAGTTACCCATATCCGTTCGACAGTAAGTAGAAGAGGAAGAGTCCAGCCTTTTATTGGGGGTCAAATTAAAGTCCCCTGCAATTATCGTTGGTCCCTTTGTAATCCCATCAAGTTTTGAAAGTAAGGCTCGGTGGAATTTCACTTGCCCTGAATTCGGTCCATACACCGAGACCAACGAATATGCCACATTATTGAGTAGGGCACGAATTACTAGAAATCTACCCTGGGGATCTGATATTTCTTCTAGTACTTGGACTGATACTGATTTGTGAATTACGATTGCCACCCCTGCTTTCTTAGCATCAGAAGATGCGAAGAACCTGTGAGGGAATAGACTGCTAGCCATTCTGGGGGTATCTTGAGGGAGAAGGTGCGTTTCCTGTAAAAAAATTACTTCACTATGCAATTTTTTGATTTGGCTCCACACCAGGGAGCGCTTACCAGGTGAGTTGAGCCCATTAACGTTGATCGCAGAGAACTTCAGAGCCATGATCGTCTTTCACTATGTCAAGGAAGGAGAGAAGCGACAAAAATACACAAGAAATGTAAATAATCTGACTCCTAGAACAAATACACAATGTTTAACTTTGTCTTTCTATGTGGTGACTGTTCACAAGGAGGGGGAATGGGAAGGTAAGGAAAAATAGGGAGGGAAGGAGGGACAAGGAAAAAACTATATACAATTCTTGCAATAAAGCAAATGGGGTTAAATATCCCCAATTAAGTTATTAAACCTCAGATGTAAAATAGAGGTCTAAATACAGCAATATGCTGGTCAGGTACCAAGAATGTACCCTAGGGGGCAGTCTAATTCCAAATTTAGGAATTATCAATAAAGAGAAAAGTATGGTGAGAAATATAGTAGGAAAGTAAAGGTGAAATCAGTATAGTGATAGTATGAGTAGAGGAAAGACTAGTAAGAGAGAGAACTGTGATCAAGGACTAAGATATAGGAGAAAAATAGCTAGTTCCTAAGTGGAGAAAGAAACAGTAGAGGTGACCAAGAAAAGTAGAATGGGGAGAGAACTAGGATAAGAAATATGAGAGGATTTTAGTAAGGGTAGAGAGAGAAATTAAGAAGATAGAAGAGGTACAGACAAAATAGAGAGATTAAGAGAAAATACAGGAAGTGAGGCCCCACTGACACACAAGCATTTTAACCGGTAACTTCAATGCTGTAACAGGTCAGACAGGATCCAGGTGGCGATCCAGGAGGTCATCATGGACATCAGGGTGTTCCCGGGTTGGCATGTCACGATTCTTGGGAGGAATAAGATCCCACTGCCGCAGTCGTTCTTCAGCTTGTAATGGGGTCATGCATGCAAAGATCACATTGTCCCGTTTAATTAGCAATTTCATGGGGTATCCCCAACGGTACTCAATCTGGCGGTTTCTCAGGACGGCGGTGATTTCCTGAAATCCTCTTCTCCTAGCCAGAGTACCCGCAGATAGATCCGGGAACACCGAAATGTGTCTGAATTCCTCTGGGGGTCCGGAACCATTTCTGAGAGCCCTCAAAAAGTCCTCTTTTATTTAAAAAAAGTGAACCCTGGCGAGTACATCCCGGGGTAATGCAGGGTCTATAGAGGAGGGTCTGGGGAGCCTGTGGATTCTATCTATAATCACTTCCCCTGGTTGTAATGCAGGTAGAGTAGATGAGATAAATTTCTGCAGCAAAGCTCTCAGTTCCCCAGGTGGCACAGTCTCAGGGATCCCCCTAAGTTTCACATTATTGCGCCTAGAACGATCCTCCAAGTCCATTTGCTTCAGCGCCTGCTTATCAAATTTCTCTTGTAATTCTGCATGGGCATCTAGTAAAGCATTGTGAGACCTCACCAGTTCCCCCATTTTGCCTTCTAGATGTTCTGTTCGGCTAGTTAGAGCTGCGACCTCACTTCTCACTCCTGTCAGCATATTCTGCATGTCTTCTTGCAAGGAAGAACGCAGCCCAGCCAGTAGTTCCTTCATGGCTGTATGTGTCAGAGGAGTGTCTGCTCTGGGGCCCGAGGTAGTAGAGAAGGAGCCCAGGGAGGCCATGGAGTTTCTCCTGGATGCACGTGTGGAGCGTGTGGGGGAGGAAGGCGGGAACGCCATGTTTACTGCTGTTGCAGGAGGACTGGGGAGAGAGGGAGGCCCAAAAAAGTCCGTGACCCGGCGAGGAGATGCCTTTTTCGGGTGTCTTACCCGGCCCATCGGCTGCCCGACCTGTTCAGCGATCCGGGAGTGTAACTCTTGTGGGGAGATTGCCGGTATGTGCGTCGGTATGTCGCTTTGTAGTCAGCGGGTCCTCAGAGCTCCCGGTCTATGCGGCCATTCCTTGCTAGCTCCAGGCCACGCCCTAGATATGATATCTGAGTGCTTACTTCATGATTCAATAGCTGTTCATTTGTTCCAAAAAAAATTAATTTCAGTGATAAAAACTGACATCCTACCAAGTTTGAGCAAGGCCTACTACTTCTTGGATGGCTCTTCTGCACAGTATAAAAACGGGAAAAACTTTATAAATGTATGCCATCACAAGAGAGATTTTGGAGTGGAAGCTGAATGACACTTTTTTGCCACTGCTCATGGCAAAGGTGTATGTGATGGTTTAGGAGGAACCATGAAACGCCTTGCAGCTCGACCTAGCCTGCAGAGACCATATTCAGACAAAATCTTAACACCCATGCAACTTTTCAAATGGAGTGAGAAAAATTTTCTTAAACTCAGTTCATGTACTGTACAAACCAGGACTACGAAGAGGAGGAGAGTTTGTTAAAAATCGGTTACTGGAAACAGAACCCATCAAAGGGACTCCGCAATATCACACTTTTCATCATGTAGTGAAACAGAAATAAAAACAAGGATTTTTTCATTCAGCAAAGGCAGTGAAGTCCATGAAATGGTGGAAGATAGTACAACATTGGCAATGGATGACATAAATGGTTATGTAAACTGTGAATATGATTGGCATGGTGGCTGGCTACTGTACTCTCCAAAGATTGTGAAATGAAGAAGTAAAATTGACTTTTTTGCATAGTTCTGGTCCAGCGCCATCCTTTATGTATCCAGGAAAGCCAGACATTTTAAAAGTGCACAAAAATCAGATATTAACTCAGGTGGAGCCGAACACCATAACAGGCTGTACATACTCCAACACAAAAGTAAATGGCCATTGCTAGTAAGCGCTTATGGACAAGATTACATTTCACCCACTTTAAGGGACAAATTGATGATAAAAGGTCACTTTAAAAATGTACTTAATTAAAATTAATTGTTTGAGTAGCTCATATTTTATAGATTGAGGATTTAACTACTGTACTATTCTTCATAAATGACCTGTTTAATGATATAATAGAAAATAAATTGTTACATGTATAAATAGGTGTTAAAAATATTGGTTCTTTTAATCTTGTTTTTAACATACAATTAGGATGACACTGTATTTAGAAAGTCACTCTTGAGGATATGATCACCTCTTTCTTTTGGTTTATTCAATGCATTCAGGTTGAAAATGCTGAGCAAGTTGTGTTTTGATGATTAAGGCTGCCTTCAGACTTGCAGATGCATCTGCAGCGTTTTGCAGATGCATCTGCAAGCATCTGCATGCAGACCGCGGCCCCTATGTTTATAATGGAGCGCACGCCGGTCTGCAGATGCTTGCAGACCGCCGTGCGCTCTCATTGCCCGCCATTAGTGATCTGTGCGCATGCGGATGCCTGCGCACAAATCACACACTCTCGCCCGCACCAGGGACGCGACATGCTGCGTCCCGGGTGCGGACGCGGGACACCGGAAAGGAGCAGATATCGTCCAAGCACCCGTGAAATGCGGGCAAACGCTAGTTAAACATAGGAACGCAGTGCGCATGCGTTTGAATGCGTATGGGAACGCAGTATAAGCTGCGTTCACATACGCAAATGTGAAGGCAGCCTAAGATATATTTATCCTGGCACTTATGGGTTTTTTTTTCGTGTTTTTTTATTGTTGCATAGAAATGTTGAATTCATAAGTTGTAATTTGAAAAAAAAAAAAAGGATGAAACTCACACAAACATAACATCAGATGATTCAAGGCGTTAAAAAAATATATACATTTGATAGGTCCTAAATTGAATCGTGGACATATGTAACCAAGTATACAAGTAACACACATTTTTTCACAAATTTAAAACATACTTTTTCTTTCACAATTGCACATTTAACTTTTGAATTTGATTTTTCCAAAACAAAATATTAAGAAACATATTCTTGTGACATATCAAATGTAAGCCGGTACCGTTCTGAGAAAAATTATGCCTCTCCCACCTCATTATCTTAATTGTAGCCCGAGATAAAGATAACAAATGTAGAGCCATACCAGGCCAAAATTCACGCTTTCCAAAATTGTAAAAATCTGTAAAATATTAACTGATGAAGAAAAAAATTCAAAACTTTTAATTTGTAATTAACTAAAGTTGTACTTCATATAGAAAAAAAAATTAAAAAAATCTAAAGATGTTAGGTAAAAAAAATATATCATATTTACATCACGTTTATAATATGGAATATGGATCTGCTATAATAAATTAAATTTATTTTAAAATATGATCGCATCACGATCCCAACTTGAATTTTGGTACAGATGTGGCTAAGAGAATAGCGGACGTGCGTTTTTGGGAATTTTTAAGTTATAATTTTTTTTCGGAAATGCGTTTAAAATTTTGCATTTGCATTCACATGGGTAAAATATTAACAAACATACTCTTTTGACATATCTGGTGAAAGCATGTACAGTTCTGAGTAGAATGGTGTTTATTTTCAAATTCGCATGTAGAAAGAAAACCGGGCACTGACCTTACATTGCTGCAATTGAAATTGTGGCACAAAACCAGGTCCGCGTTGCTCAGCCGTAAGATATAAACAATTTTATCCATGAAGAAAGAAGAAAACGTCACTCATTGGACCGATGAAGACAGGTTTCTTTATTCCAGTCGTATTGTTACATCAGGTAGAGGGTGCGGGGAGGGAGGTGCCGGGATGACGGAGCCCGTTTCGAGTAGTGCTTACTCTTCAACAGATCCGTTACCTGTACTGGTACACAGGATCTGTTGAAGAGTAAGCACTACTCGAAACGGGCTCCGTCATCCCGCACCTCCCTCCCCTCACCCTCTACCTGATGTAACAATACAGATTCTTGGACAAAGTGCCTCAGTGTCCGCGCTGCTGCTCCGAGACCAAATAAACACAGACACGGGAATGTCTGGTTCAGCTACAGCCTTTATTTTCCCGACTGTTCCCTGAGGAAGGAGCTCGGGAGGAGGCTCCGAAACGCGTCGGAAAATAAAGGCTATAGCTGAAACAGACATTCCCGTGTCTATGTTTATTTGGTCTCGGAGCAGCAGCGCGGACACTGAGGCACTTTGTCCAAGAATCTGCATTAGGACCACGTTTCCGTTGTGAGTGCGGTCCCTGCAGCAGCTGCTTTTACGCTTTTCTACCAGTTGTGGGTTTCACAACTGACAAAGGTGAGCAATTCCACATCGCTAAGTGAAAGTGTTTATTGAGATAAGACCCTATATGCGCATTCTTTTTTCGCTGATGTAACAATACGACTGGAATAAAGAAACCTGTCTTCACCAGTCCAATGAGTGCCGTTCTTCTTCTTTCTTCATGGTGTTTATTTTGTTTATCTCATTTCTAGCCTGAGTTATGAGGAGAAATGTAAAGGCAGGCAACACCAAAATTCGCACTTTTTCCAAACTTTGAAAATTAAAAATAATAGAAAAAAAATTTTCCTCACATTTTGCATTGTCTGACATGCTATTATCAAATAACAAAATCTCAAAAGAATTAAAAATATAGAAGTAATAATCATTGGTTCATATAACACGGAATGACTCTCAAGGAAAATAAAACGACCCCTGCGGATCACTAGTAGTGTCATACAATTTAAAGGAAAGGTGGTCTCTTAAAAATAGCCACTCCAGCTCTTTTAGTCTTATTGTTTGCAAAAAACTGATGAGGATATCGAGGGTTCTTAAGCCGAGCATTGTCCTACGCCAACAAGTGGCGTTTCTTGAACACAAATTACATCAGCAGTTTCTTTGCTAATATTCTCCCTTAAGATGATCTTTTACCTGGCGAGTTCAAACAGTTGGCAATTATAGATATAACCTTAATATGCATTGTTAATACTATATACTACTTTATGTGAAACCATTGCTCCAAAATGAGTAACAAATATGGGGAGGACAGACGGGGGGAGGACAGACAAGGTAACAAATTTGCTTGTATAAACAAATGCAGGGTTATCAAATGGGTTATCAATCCACCTTTAAAGATCAGTGGTGGCAGCATAAATACAAAAATGTTATGCGATATTGTGGGCCTGAAGGTGACTGGATTGAGGTATATATATGTTCCTGGCAGGAACTGTTGGTATATATACATCCCGTCACCCTCACGTGTCGCAGTAATCAACATAAATTAGAGCAGCGGGGCTCCTTTATCATCGTCTGGCAATATCGATTTGACCAGCCGATAAGGGGATGCCAGAGAGCTGCAGGTCCTGACTAAGTTTTCGTGACAATTGGTGTCATTACCAGCCTGACGAAGGGGCCTTAGTGTCCCGAAAGCTTGCTATGTTTACCATCTTTTCAGTTAGCCATTAAAAGGTATCAACCACTGAGGGTTATCAAACCTAAATTTTTGCTTCATCACAAGAGGAAGTCCCCTTACAGTTCCAAAATCAAGCAAACAGTAAAGAAAAAGGAAAAAAGTGAAAAAATAGTTTGAAACAGAGTGAAAAAAAGACACTCTGTGGGCAACTCTGCCTGGTTTCAACATCACCATAGAGGCACCAGCACCAGACAAAGAGTAGAAGGCAGGAAGCAGAGAACGGCTCTGCAGTAATCAATCATGCTGTAAACTAGTCTGGGTCCAGTTTTTGTTTTTCTGTGCCTGAGGAGCTCTTTTGTCATTCGGATATATAGGCTGAATCTTCCATTTTAGCAATAAATCTCTTGCCTTTTCCAAAGATGTGCAGACAAATATGGAATTGTCCTTTGAGACTTTTAATTTCTTGGGGAACCCCCAGTTGTACTTTATTCCTTATTTTCTGATGGCTGTAGTATATATCATATACTCCCTCCTCTGAGGTAGAGTAGCTGCCGGCAAGTCTGGGAATACCTTCAGGTGGTCCAAGTTACCTGGAAGTTTCGGCCTTTTCTGAAGACCAGCCATAAAAGTCTCCTTTATTGCATAGAAATGAACGCGGGCA
Organism: Allobates femoralis; assembly: GCA_033576535.1. Lineage (NCBI taxonomy): Eukaryota > Metazoa > Chordata > Amphibia > Anura > Aromobatidae > Allobates > Allobates femoralis. Next base: position 459,152,715 of record JARQOC010000003.1, read on the forward strand.
ATAAAATCTCATGGTAAATCTGGGTTGAGGCCTTTTGGTTTCAGAATCCTATGTATTCTATCCACAATTGAGTCCTTGCTGTCTGCAGAAGGAATCACTGAATATGAAGCTTTGCAGAAGACTTGGCAAATCTATGTCAGGAGTAGATTCATCAATCCCTCTAATGCGAATATTATTCCTTCTGCATCTGTCCTCAAAATTCAGGGTTTTGTTGTGGATTTGAGAAACCTTCTTTTCTAAAGACTCATTAGCATCATCATGCTAATTAGTTAATTATGAGATTTAGTAAGTTCTGCCAGCTTCTGTTCCAGATGATCTATTCTAGTTCCCAGGTCCTTGAGTTCTCCACTGAACTCTGCCTTTATCTCAGCTATCATTCTTTTAAGATCAGCTTGGAGTTCTTGCCTGAGGCCTTAAGAAAAGTCTCCATTGTTTTCTGTGTAAGGGGAATATCTGTCCGAGCTTCCCCCCCCCTTTTGAGACTGCCACATGTGAAGAAGCAGGAAGAAAGAGCTGGGGAGTGAGGAGCTGCAGCCATGTTGGAGGCTGTATTCAGTACCATGCCTCTGGAGAAACATGCAGTCACCTTCTTTGGACATCTCTCCTTGCTGACTTACCTGAGAACAAAGAGTGTGTGTGGCAACTTATTTAGGGCCTCCCAGAGTGGTTTTTCACCTTGTTGTGCAGAGTTAAAGCCGATCTCTGCTGGAGCTCCTGCTCTAAGCAGCCTGTGCCTTTCAAAGCTCGGCCACGCCCACTATAGCTTACTCACATGATATATCATAAATGTCTGATAATATATACTGTATGTGGGTCACACCTATGGTACCTGCACTGATCTCAAGAAGCCTTTCAAATGGAGAGAAAGTTCCAAAAACAACCAAATAGATTTAACCCAAGTATTTTCGGACCTCCCATAGAAAAATTGTAGACAGCTGTACATGCAGAATGACCGCTCTATCCAGTAGTACAAGAAAGGACCTTGTTCTTCAGATTCCAGAGGTGGATATGTCATAAATGTCAAAGAAGGAAAAGCTGTTTAACTTCTACTTTCTCATCTGATCAAGTAAACAGTACTATGGCAGAGTTTCCTCTATAGAGAAACAGGAAAATACTGTGAAGAGGACACAGCACTAAACAAACCCTGCAGCATCTTTCCCATGATATGCCAAATGTTTAGATCAAAAATAATAGGTGAAAGCTGGTTATTGTTTCAATGACAAGGAGAATGAGTGCATAATCATCACTTAATTTTAAATAGTATGGAATATTTTTTACAAGGGTTATCTAGAGCAGAGGTTCCCAACCTTTCTGACCTTAAGAGCCACATTCAGCTCTGAAAGTGTGTCACAAGCCCCATTTAACTCTGAGGCTGCGTTCACACATAGCGCATTTCCTGCACTTTTGGGGGCGCACTATTTAGTGCAGGTAAAAAATGCGGTGTATTCACACACCACATTTTTTTACGGCCGCATTTCTACCTCAAAAGTGCAGGAGGAAGAATCCTGTGTTCCTCCCCCGTGTGACATGCATTTTGGCTTTCGCAGTGTATCTATATACACTGCAAAAGTTAAATAAAAGTTATCAAAAGGTTTTAAAAATAAAAAAAATACCCATCCGCCGGCTGTTCCCGGGACCTGAGGCATCCACGTCTGATCTGCTGCAAGGACCTTAAAAAGATGTGTTTGGCCGGTAGTGATCATGTGATATGTCACGCGACATATCAGTTGATCACTACCGGCCAATCACATTTTAAGGTCATGGCAGCAGATCAGTTGTGGATGCCTCGGGTCCCGGCACCAGCCGACGGATGGGTAAGTATTGTATGTTTTTAATTTTAATATCTTTTGATAACTTTTATTTAGCTTTCGCAGTGTCTATAGATACACTGCGAAAGCCAAAATGCATGTCACACAAGGGAGGAACACAGGATTCTTCCTCCGCCGTGTGACATCACTTGCCCCCTGCGCTCGCATTACAAGGGCTTGAATAGATATTGCCTGGAAGTATTCCAGCTCCTTATAATGGGGCTTCTGGAAGGAAGTGCACGCAAAAAAGTGAGAACATTCAACATGTTCATTCTTTTTACGCACACGCTTTCTCCCCCAAAAGCGCGGCATCTTAACAGCAAATGTGAAAGCCCATTTACTTTGCTGGCAAAGTGATGCCGACGCTCTTTTGGGGGAAAAGTGCGGTGTAAAAAGCGTCGCAAAAGCACAATCTGTGAATGCAGCCTGAGACAGGGTCCACGAGCCACATCCAGTTTCTGCACCCCCCGCTACCTCTCACAGTAGTAACAAAGCCCTCATTACCTATATAATGACAGCCAAAGCTTTTCCACAGAAATCACACCGAGGCAGTATATGAAGATTCAGGGGTTCCTACCTTACTCCTTTTCAGAAATCTGCTCTTTTACACTAGTGATCAAAATGAGAGAACAACATACAATTTCCTTAATGTTAAGGTCATTGTGTTGACCTATGTAAAAATATCCTAACATGAGTAAAACAGCAGTATTTTAAGCTTATTTCATAAATTGAATATATTCTAAAGCACAAAATAAAAATGTAAATCCAATTTTTGATGAATCTATGAGTAATCTAACACTGCAGCTGGAATAGCTCACCAGTTCAGCACTGAGAAAGGCAAGGATCTGTCTCGTCATACAGCGTCATGACGTTAAGAGCTTTTGGACAGAGAAGTGGTCCACAGTTCATTTTAGTGATGAAAGCTAGTTTATTTGAATCTAATAGTAAGTCAGTGAAAGGTGGTGGAGGAAGGGTCATGGTTTGGGGAATGTTTTCTGCTGTAGGTGTTGGACCTCTCACACAGCTACGTGGAAGAGTGAATACAAGTGTGTATCAGAACCATATATGGTTCCTTACTTGCGTTCAGCTCTCAATCAGCCAGCAATTTTCTTGCAGGTTACTGCCCCCTGTCACACAACAAAACAGTTCAAAACAATTCCTTGAGACAGAAAACAATGAAACAATGAAATTGCCAGCCAAGAGTCCTGACCTAAACCAAATAGAAAACCTAATGGAAAATCTTTGATGACAAAGTTATGACCAAGAAACCCACAACAGTCACAGACCTGTGGAAGAGACTGGAAGAAGAGTGGACCAAAATCACACCAGAACAGTGCGAGAGACCAGTGATTTCTTGTGGCTGCAGATGTGCTGAAGTCATTCAAAGCAAAGGCCTGTACACTCCCTACTGATTGGTGTCTGTTGTAACCTTCACAAAACTTACTTTTAATCTTTCTCTGTACGACAGTCATTGTTGTTCTCTAATTATGATCATCACGTTTTATTTCAAATAAAGGTTTTAAGTTAATAAACTTTGGTTATTTTGGAAATCACTGTTCTAGTGGCATAGTGTACCCCTTACACCAAAACCTTCATATATTGATCAATGTTAATTACCGTATATACTCGTGTATAAGCCGAGTTTTTCAGCCCAAAAATTGGGCTGAAAAGTCACACCCCAGCTTATACACGGGTCAATACAGTAACTATTTTGCTGGGGAGGCTGGAGGAGGCGGGGGGAGGCTGATGAGTGAGCGGCCCGTCACGTGGGGCCGCTCATTAGATATGCACGGCTCCCCCCGCCCATCACAGCGGCAGGGGGAGCCGTGCATACAACCCCCCAGTGTATACAGGCAGCCCCCCAGTGGCACTAGCCCCCCATAATGGAAAGAGCCCCCACACTTTGCAGAGCCCCCCCGCTTACCATCTTACCATCCAGGGTCTTCACCGCGGGTCCTGCAGTCATCATTGCGCGCTGTGTTCAGGTCTCACGTGACCCGGCGCGATGACGTCATTCCACTGCGACCGCCGGGTCACATGAGAACGGGAAGACAGCGCGCGAGGATGGACTGGAGGACCCGCGGTGAAGACCCTGGATGGTAAGATAATGCAGCGGGGGGGGGGGGGGGTGGCTCTGCAAAGTGTGGGGGGCTCTTCCCATGATGGGGAGGCGACTGCCACTAGGGCCTGCTGTATACCTCTGGGGCCTGCTGTATATACCTCTGGGGCCTGCTGTATACACCCTGGGGCCTGCTGTATACACCCTGGGGCCTGCTGTATATACCCTGGGGCCTGCTGTATATACCCTGGGGCCTGCTGTATATACCCTGGGGCCTGCTGTATATACCCTGGGGCCTGCTGTATACCTTTGGGGCCTGCTGTATATACCCTGGGGCCTGCTGTATATCTCTGGGGCCTGCTGTATATACCCTGGGGCCTGCTGTATATACCCTGGGGCCTGCTGTATATACCCTGGGGCCTGCTGTATATACCCTGGGGCCTGCTGTATACCTTTGGGGCCTGCTGTATATACCCTGGGGCCTGCTGTATACCTCTGGGGCCTGCTGTATACCTCTGGGGCCTGCTGTATATACCTTGGGGCCTGCTGTATACCTCTGGGGCCTGCTGTATATACCCTGGGGCCTGCTGTATATACCCTGGGGCCTGCTGTATACCTTTGGGGCCTGCAGTATACCTCTGGGGCCTGCTGTATATACCCTGGGGCCTGCTGTATATACCCTGGGGCCTGCTGTATATACCCTGGGGCCTGCTGTATATACCCTGGGGCCTGCTGTATACCTCTGGGGCCTGCTGTATATACCCTGGGGCCTGCTGTATATACCCTGGGGCCTGCTGTATATACCCTGGGGCCTGCTGTATACCTTGGGGCCTGCTGTATACCTCTGGGGCCTGCTGTATATACCCTGGGGCCTGCTGTATACCTTTGGGGCCTGCTGTATATACCCTGGGGCCTGCTGTATATACCTTGGGGCCTGCTGTATACCTTTGGGGCCTGCTGTATATACCCTGGGGCCTGCTGTATACCTCTGGGGCCTGCTGTATATACCCTGGGGCCTGCTGTATATACCTTGGGGCCTGCTGTATACCTCTGGGGCCTGCTGTATATACCTCTGGGGCCTGCTGTATATACCCTGGGGCCTGCTGTATATACCCTGGGGCCTGCTGTATATACCCTGGGGCCTGCTGTATATACCCTGGGGCCTGCTGTATATACCCTGGGGCCTGCTGTATATACCCTGGGGCCTGCTGTATATACCTTGGGGCCTGCTGTATATACCTCTGGGGCCTGCTGTATATACCTCTGGGGCCTGCTGTATATACCTCTGGGGCCTGCTGTATATGCCTCTGGGGCCTGCTGTATATGCCTCTGGGGCCTGCTGTATATGCCTCTGGGGCCTGCTGTATATGCCTCTGGGGCCTGCTGTATATGCCTCTGGGGCCTCTTGTATATGCCTCTGGGGCCTGCTGTATATGCCTCTGGGGCCTGCTGTTTATACCTTTAGGGATGCTGTATACTACCACTGGGGAGGCTGCTGTATACTACCACTGGGGAGGCTGCTGTATACTACCACTGGGGAGGCCTGTATACCTGTGCTGGGGTCCACCCTCGGCTTATACACGAGTCAATAGGTTTTCCCAGGTTTTGGGGGCAAAAGTAGGGGGGTCGGCTTATACACGGGTCGGCTTATACACGAGTATATACGGTATATTCTGCCTTCAAAATTAAAGAACAATTTGTGGTCACTTGATTTTTTCTCAACAGCGTATATGCTACTCACAAAAGTCATTATCTGGAGACCTGCTCTTAGACATTTCCTCGACCTGGTGCTTTTGCACCAAGCTGAAAGACAGCCATAAGCCACACATCACTGGCCCAGGAGCCACACGTGGCTTTCGAGCTACAAGAAGGGGACCGCTAATGTGGAGCATAGGTAATAAATTACAAATTAGCTTTTAATAGGTCCTGTAGTGGACAGAATGACACAATGTATGGATCTGGAACATACAGCTTCATGAACCATATGGTGGTCTTTCTTGGGCACTATAGTTTAGCTCTCATTTGCTTTAATAGCCACTGCCCTACCTGAGAATAGTCACTGCACAGTTCATGGAGCTGTGGATTTGTCACCAGATGTCATAATTCAAACTGCATGCATTATTAAAAAGATATCTTAGACTTGAAAAGCTTTATGTACTTACCGTATATACTCGAGTATAAGCCAACCCGAGTATAAGCCGAGGCCCCTAATTTTACCCTCCAAAACTAGGGAAACTTATTGACTCGAGTATAAGCCTAGGATGAGAAATGCAGCAGGACCCTCATCCTGTTATATAGCCCCCAGTCACTGGTATATAGCACACCCATCAGTTGTATACAGGCCCCTCAGCAGTGGTATACAGGCCCCTCAGCAGTGGTATACAGGCCCTCAGCAGTGGTATACAGGCCCCCTCTTTAGTATCTGGCCCCAGGCTACTGCACCTGTTAAAATATCAAACATTGTATACATTACCTTTCTGGCAACTCCTTGCTGGCACCGCCACTTCCTCCGGTCTCCCTGCTTCTTCCTGCTTGTGCCGGCTTCTATTGCTGTGACCGACGCAGCAGCGATGACATCATCGCTGCTGCGGCGGTCACATGACACCGGCACAAGCAGGAAGAAGCAGGGAGACCGGAGGACGTGGCGGTGCCAGCAAGGAGTCGCCAGAAAGGTAATGTATACAATGTTTGTTATTTTAATGTGTGCCGCAGCCTGGGGGCCAGATACTAAGGAGGGGGCCTGTATATCACTGATGGGGGCCAGTGTAGTGCAATATGCACCGCTCCCTCTGCCGCTGATTGATAGGGGGATGCAGTGCATATTCATTATACTAATGAGCGGCCCCACGTGACCTCCCACGTTCACTGCGGCCCCCTCCTGCCTCCTCCAGCCCCCGGTCACCTCCCCCTCCCCAAGAGACTCGAGTATAAGCCGAGGGGGGCACTTTTCAGCACAAAAATTGTGCTAAAAAACTCTACTCATACTCGAGTATATACGGTACTTTGTACTTTGAAAATTCATAAAGGAAGTATAATTCTGATGTTAACCCCTTCATGACCCTGGAATTTTTCGTTTTTCATTTTCCTTTTTTGCTCCCCCGCTTCCAAGAGCCATAATTTTTTTATTTTTCCGTCAATATAGACATATGATGGCTTGTTTTTTGCGGGACGAGTTGTACTTTCAGATGCAATCTTTTATTTTACTATATAGTGTACAGGGAAATTGCAAAAAAATTCTGAGTGCAGTGAAATTGCAAAAAAAAGTGCAATTACACGTTTTTTTCATTTTTTTAGTCGCTATGTTCACTATATAGTAAAACCGACGTGACGGGGTGATGCCTTGGGTCAGTACAAGTTTGTAGATACCAAACATGTATACTTTTACTGGTATCTGGGTGGTGAAAAAAAAATTCAGAAGTTTTAAAAAAGAAAAAAAAAGAAAAAGAAATCGCACTTTTTGCGCCACGTTTTGCAACCCGTAGCGTCCTCATTTTTCGGGATCTGGGGCTGTGTGATGGCCTATTTTTTGCATCTTGAGCTGATGTTTCTAATGCGTTGATGCGCTGTTTTGATCGCCCGTTATTGCATTTTATAGCAATATTTTTTCTGTTACGCAGTTTACGGCTCTCATTAACTGATTTAATATCTTGATAGATCGGGCAATTCTGAACACGGAGATACCAAACGTGAGGTTTTTTTTTTTTTTTTTTTTAATAGTTTTATTGTGAATGAGGGAAAAGGGGGGTGATTTGAACTTATGTTTTTGTTTTTTTTAAAGGTTTTTAAAAACTTTATTAAAAAAATCAATTCTTACTTTTACACTGCCTTTTAGAGAGGCACCCTGCTGCACAGTCCGATCACTTCTGAGAGATACCGATAAGCTGCAGCTCATCTGTATCTCACAGAATCGCGAACGTGATGTGGTTGGCAGTGCCCGGAAGTGCTCCGTGACAGCTTCCGGGGTCTAGCCATGACCGCTGGCGGTCACATGAGCATCGGAGATCCCGTGATAATATTTCCTCTGATGCAGGTGGGGAACGGAGCGTTCCCCGCCACTGCACCTTGGATCCCGCTGTCAGTGATTGACGGCGGGATCCAAAGGGTTAACAGCACCAATCGGATCCCGGATCCTATCGGTGCTGTTAGCCCAACATCTCAGCTGATGAAATCAGCTGAGATGTCAGGTGTTTGATGTGAGCTCCGCGCCGGAGCATTCTCAGGAATTAAGCCCCTTAATATGCAGCAGGTGGCTACTGTGTTGCATAACTGGGATCTGTCTGTAACAGCAGCATCATAACAAGCCTAAATCGCTGCTGTTAACCATTTAGATGCCTTTATCACTGACAATGGCATTTAATTGGCGCGATTGTTGGTGAGCACGCACACCGATTCCCATCGGCCTGGAAAATGATTACGGTACTTAATTTATACAACAACATAAATGTAGTTCAGAAAAAAATCCTATACAGGATACCATGCAAATACGTAAAACAAATAACCCACTAAAGAAAGCAGGACTTTGACCAAATATATTTACATAAAATGTAAAAGGCTGTATTAGTACACAGGAATAAAAACATACACCACAAATACATAAAAACATGACATATAATTCACGCAATGTAAAGGAGACAAAGTGTTGAGGTAATATCTAGAGGGTTGAGAATGCGCAATAGGGTCTTATCTCTTTAGACAGAATCAAAGATGTAATCTTATAATTGCTCACCTGGTGGGGTTGTGTAACACACAACCAGTTTGAGTGCTCAGAAAATGCAGCTGCTGCTGGGACCGTACTTCCACAGGCTACTGCGGTTTTCAATTAATCTTCTGGACAAAGTACCTCAAAGTCCGCGCTGCTGCCAGATGGATACAGAAACACCAGATACTACGGAATGTCTGGATAAAAGTGATGACTGGTTTATTTTCTGACGCGTTTCAGGGCCACATACCGAGCTCCTTCCTTAGGGAACATCTGATGTTCCATCTGATGTTCCCTGAGGATGGAGCTCGGCATGTGGCTCTAAAACGCGTCAGAAAATAAACCAGTCATCACTTTTTTCCACGCATTCTGCAGTATCTGGTGTTTCTGTATCCATCTGGCAGCAGCGCGGACTTTGAGGTACTTTGTCCAGAAAATTGAAAGTGTTGAGGTGGCACTGCAAATCAAGAACGTCAAAGTAAACCAAAGCTAAAGATAACTTATGCATAAGATAAGTTATCTATATAATATATAGAGTGGGTATGAAAAGTATTCAGGCCCCTTTAAATTTTTCACTCTTTGCAGCCATTTGAAGCGTCATTGTAGCCATTTGGTAAATTCAAAAAAGTTCATTTTTTTTCTCAGTAGTGCACACTGCACCCCATCTTGACTGAAAAAACAAACAAAACAGAAATGTAGAAATGTTTGCAAATTTATTAAAAAATAAAAACGGAAATATCACATGGTCATAAGTATTCAAGACCCTTTGCTCAGACACTCATATTTAAAGTCATATGCTGTCCATTTATTTGTGATCCTCCTTGAGATGGTTTTACTCCTTCCTTGGAGTCCAGCTGTGTTTAATTAAACTGATAGGACTTGATTTGGAAAGGCACACGTGTCTATATAACACCTCACAGCTCACAGTGCATGTCAGACCAAATGAGAATAATGAGGTCAAAGAAACTGCCCAAAGAGCTCAGAGACAGAATTGTAGCAAGGCACAGATGTGGACAAGGTTACAAAAGTATTTCTGCAGTAGTCAAGGTTCCAAAGAGCACAGTGGCTTCCATAATCCTTAAATAGAAGAAGTTTAGAAGTCTTCCTAGACCTGGCTGTCCAGCCAAACTGAGCAATCGTGAGAGAGAAGCCTTACTGAAAGGTAAAGAACAACCCCAAGATCACTGTGGCTGAGCTCGAGAGATGCAGTAGGGAGATTGGAGAAAGTTCCACAATGTCAACTATCACTGCAAACCTTCACCAGTCGGGCCTTTATGGTAGAGTGGTCCGCCGAAGCCTCTCCTCAGTGCAAGACATATGAAGGCCTGCATAGCGTTTGCAAAAAAAAAAACTAAAAAAAAAAAACAACACACATGAAGGACTCCCAGACTATGAGAAAGAAGATTCTCTGGTCTGAGACCAACATAGAACTTTCTGGTGATAATTCTAAGCGGTATGTATGAAGAAAACCAGGCACTGCTCATCATCTGCCCAATACAATCCCAACAGTGAAACATGGTGGTGCCAGCATCATGCTATGGGGGTGTTTTTCATCTGCAGGGATAGGAAGACTGGTTGCATTAGAAGGAAACATGAATATGACCAAGTACAGAGAAATCTTGGATGAACACCTCTTCCAGAGTGCTCTGGACCTCAGACTTGGCCGAAGGTTGACCTTTAAACAAGACAACGGCCCTAAGCATAAACAACAAAGGAGTGGCTTCAGAACAACTCTGTGACCATTCTTGACTGGCCCAGCCAGAGCCCTGACCTAAACCCAATTGAGCATCTCTGGAGAGACCTGAAAATGGCTGTCCACCAACGTTCACCATCCAACCAGACAGAACTGGAGAGGGATCTGCAAGAAAGAATAGCAGAGGATCCCTGAATCCAGGTGTGAAAAACTTGTTGCATCATCCCAAGAAGACTCATGACTGTGCTGCTACTCAATACTGAGCAAAGAGTCTGAATACTTATGACCATGTGATATTTCAGTTGTTTTTTTTTTTTAAGAAATGTGCAAAGATTTCTAATTTTCAGTTTTTTTAAGTCAATATGGGGTGCAGAGTGCACATTAATGAGAAAAAAAAAACAGAACTTTTTTGAATTTACCAAATGGCTGCAATGAAACAAAGACTGAAAACTTTAAAGGGGTCTGAGTACTTTCTGTACCCACTGTATATATACACAAGTGCATCTCAAATTAGAATACAAAAAGTTAATTTCAGTAATTCAATACATTAAGTGAAATGCCTATATTATATAGAGTCAATACAAACAGAGTGATCTATTTGAAGTATTTATTTATGTTAATGTTGATGATTATGGTTTACAGCCAATAAAATCCCAAAATTCATTATCTCAGAAAATTAGAATAATTAACACAAAGCACCTGTAAAGGCTTATGATGCATTAAAAATGGTCTCTTAGTCTGGTTCAGTAGCCAACACAATCATGAGGAAGACTGCTAACTTGACAGATGTCCAGAAGTCTATGTCAGAAGGTCCAAATCATTCTATAAGAAGCTGTTTACAAAATGCTGTAACCAAGCATATTAAAATGGAAAGTTGAGTGGAAGGAAAGTGTGTGGTAGAAAAAGGTGCACAAGCAACTGGAAAAACCTCAGCCTTGAAAGGATTATTAAAAGGCCATTCAAAAATCTGGGGAAGATTGACAAGGAGTGGACTGTTGCTTGAGTCAGTGCTTCAAGAGCCACCAAACACAGATGTATCCAGTACATGGACTACATTTTAGAGCACTTCATGCTTCCCTCTGCCGACAAGCTTTTTGGAGATGGAGTATTGATTTTTTAACAGGACTTGACACCTGTCCACACTGCCAATAGTACCAATACCTGATTTAATAACCACCATCACTGTGCTTGATTGGCCAGCAAACCGCCTGATCTACACTTCATAGAGAATCTATGGGATATTGTCAAGAGGAAGATGAGAGACACCAGACTCAACAATGCAAACAAGCTGAAGGCTGCTATCAAAGCAACCCGGGCTTCCATAAAAGTACCGTCACACCAGGGTTAGTTTTGCTTGTAGTCGGAAAAAATGTACCGACGCCAGCTTTAAAAAAAAAATAAAATGTATTAATATTTCATAATTGAACTTTCATATGAATTTTATAAATGTTACTCAAATATATATGTTCTATCAAACTATGAACAACAGTGATAAGCAGTTCTGCTGGAGATAGAAACATTTCTTACTTCTTGTGTGTCACTGTTCTCCACTGCCCTTATCTAATCTTATACTTGGTTAACCTCATGCTGTCCCAACCCCCTACTTACAATGTATGAAACTGAAAGTGAAAATGTGTTGCAAATTCTTAGTAGTAAAGCTCCTCCTCTAGACTAGATCATGCTAGGTGTGCGTCTTCCAAGCATCTCACAGCTGCCTGCTACTCAGAAGAGGAAGACTTTAAGAAGTATTATCCTTTCAACAAACTTTGCATCAGTTAACTGTGAGTACATGAGGAATAATAACAGTATTACTGACCACTAGATCAGTTGTACAACCTGGCAATCATTTTGTACAATTGTTTTTAGGAAAAACAATTGTCATTTGGATTGTGAATGCAGAATTAAAAACCTGAGAATGTCAAAGAAGTGTCACATTAAATCAGCTGGATTTGAACATTTCACCATCGCTCAAGATAGAAAACATTATGTCTGTCAGTGTATGACAAATGATCCAGACGAAAACAAATGCTGTGAAGCCAAGATGAGTGCATATTCAGGCAAAGATAAAAATGCTCCTACCAGAGCTTCAAATCTAAAGAGACATTACAGCGCTTTCATCCAGAAGTACTGAAAGCAGTGGATGAGAAAGACTGCATCCAAACCTATGAACCAGTGCCCAGCTCTTCCAGCCAAACAAAGGAGCAGAGAACTTTGCAGCCATCAGTTGCAAGATATTTTGCCAGTGACAAAGTTACTGTGACAATGATAGTAGATACATTTAAAAAACAGATCATAGAGCTTGTTGTAGAGGATAGTGTGCCTATTTCATTATTTTCACGACCAGCTTTTATGTGTCTGAATGGGAAATGGCCCACAAGCTTGGTGTTTCTCTGGAGAGAGAGAGTATTAGAAAATTAGTAATTGAAGCTTTAGGAAGAACTTAAAAAAACTCTCAAGGAACGCTTTCTGTTTCTTAAAATGGATGCCTGCACACGTCACAGAGTGAACTATTTTGCCATCAATGTCCGATTTGTTTGTGACAAAAATGAAATAGATACCAAGACATTGGCAGTAAAAGACACCAAAGCTCATCACACCAGTGAGTTTCTCCAGGTCTTGGTGGAAAAGGTTCTGCAAGACTATGAACTTAAAAAAGAGCAAGTTCTTTCTGTCGTAACTGACAATGCTTCAAATATGATAAGTACTATTAAGCTAATGAATGAGAGTAATGATGGTGACCAGCAGCTAGAAGAACATTCTGGGTCCACAGACACAGAAATGTTTGAAATAGAGGAACACAGTATTGTAACTGAGGAGCAAACTGAAGTTGCTTCACATGAACAGCAACATGATAGTTTAGATGATCTTGTTGAAACTGTGTCAATACGTTCTTTCATTCATCACATGCACTGTGTTGTGCATACGCTACAGCTGGCTATAAGAGACAGTCTGCAAGAAGGACATGCTGCTGCACTGATTGGGAAGGTGAGAAAATTGGCTACTGTTGCCAGAACCCCTAAAGTTGACTCAATTTTGAAGAGACGTGCTGGAAAAGGGGCAATTATTGATCAAGCCACACGATGGGGCAGTACTTACTTAATGATTCAGCGCTTGGTTGAATGAAAACCTTTCTTGTAGACATGGCTAACCCTCAACTGACGCTAAATGAAAGTCAGTGGAATCAGGTGACTGAGCTGGAAAAAATGTAGAGCACCATTTACAGTGACTAAAAAATTACAAGCAGAGGACTTAACTCCAGGTATTTTCTTAAAGGAGTGGAAGAACCTGATGTTTTGCCTGTCCCAAAGAGGAGGGTTAATTGCAAGTGGCATTGCTACATCAATGAAACGGAGAGAGGAGCTACTATTACAAAATAACATTCTTTTGGCAGCTGTTTATGTAGACCCAATGCATCGGATTCTTCTAGATGATCAACAGCTAACTAAAGGAAAAGAAGCTCTGTTTGAAATAGCAGTAAGGATGAAAGGGTTGCAGAACAGTCAGGAGGAACAAGAAGAATTTGGTCGTCCTGCCACATCTTCACCCTCATCATCAACTGATGAAGAATTTAATTTCGAAAAATATTTGGATCACAAGGACCATGCAAAGCGTTCCGCATAGAAGAGTCATCCCCATCAAAGAACACAGCCAGTACATTTCAGCAGAATTTTTCATGTGCACTAAAAGAAATTGAGAAATTTGACCGTTCATCAAAAATAACAGTGCAACAAGTGATTCCTCTGTATCCTGACATTGTCAGAGATGTTGCCCAAGTGGATACTGCTTTGGCATCAACTTAAGCTAGTGTAGAGAGGTTGTTCTCTACTTTCAAAATAATTAGATCAGATTTGAGGGCATCCATGAAGGAGGATCTGACAGAGGCAATACTTTTTCTGAGGACAAATTTATAGATTTCTTCTTATTAACTGCATAACAGTGTTTATTGCATATTAACTTACAGTTTAGAAAATTTATAAAAGTTATTTGCTATATTCTAATTGTATTCTAATAAATATAGTTTTTGCTCTAAGTGGTCTGATTACTTATATGATGGTGAGAAACTGAATAAGCACGATGTTAATATTTTACAACAGTAAATTTATTGTTACGAATTGGCCATTTATGAAGGAGCCAGGAACCTGGTAAAATCCAGGAGTCGGTGTCGCAACTGTGGCTTACCGACTCCACAGCCCTGCGTCACACGCGGAAATTTTGCTAGCAATTTCACTGGCAATTTGCTGGATTGCAGTGAAATCATGGACACATTGTTCCATTTGTACATTTGTACACGGCAACAAAATAGAACAATGTGTCCATGATTTCACTGCAACAAGCAAATTGCCAGTGAAATTGCTAGCAAAATTTCCGCGTGTGACGGTACCTTAACACCTCAGCAGTGTCACTGGCTGATAGCCTCCATGCCACGCTGCATTGATGCAGCAATTCATGCAAAAGGAGCCCTGACCAGGTATTGAGTGCATTTACTGTACATACTTTTCAGTAGGCCAACATTTAGGAGTTAAAAATCATTGTTTCAGTTGGTCTTATATAATATTCAAATTTTCTGAGATAATGAATTTTGTGTTTTCATTGGCTGTAAGCCATAATCATCAACATTCACAGAATAAATACTTGAAAAAGATCAATCTGTTTGTGATAACTATATATGCGTTTCACTTTGTGTATTGAATCACTGACATAACTTTTTAACGATATTCTAATTTATTGAGATGCACTTGTGTGAATATATTTATATATATACGTATATACTAGTGTGAGCCCGATTCTAAAGAATCGGGTAGTCTAGAATCCATATATAGTTTATTTACTAATATTTAGGGGAGTGCGGTGAAATTAATTGTGTGTATACAGGTGGCTCAGTGGGTAGCAGAGTATACGGTGGCTCAGTGCTTAGCACTGCGCGGTGGCTGAGTGGTTAGGATGCGCGGTGGCTCAGTGGTTAGCACTGCGCGGTGGTGTAGTGGTTAGGAATTATCAGTGTTTAGCAGTGTACGGTGGCTCAGTGGTTAGCAGGAGTATGGTGGCTCAGTGGTTAGCAGTGAGTGCGGTGGGCAGAGTGGTCAGCGCAGTGCGGCGGGCAGAGTGGTCAGCGCAGTGCGGCGGGCAGAGTGGTCAGCAGAGGATAGAGGCACTGTGCCTGTCATACTTACCAGCGGGTCATCGTCTTCCCCGCCACGGCATTTTCACTCCGCCGTCCCCAGCATCTTGGCTCCACTCATGCAGAGCATTGCTCCTGTGCAGCCTCCTCTCTGCTGAGTATTGCTCCTGTGCAGCCTCCTCTCTGCAGAGCATTGCTCCTTTGCAGCCTCATCTCACTGTAGAGCATTGCTCCTGTGCAGCCTCCTCCTCTCTGCAGAGCATTGCTCCTGTGCAGCCTCCTCTGTGCAGAGCATTGCTCCTGTGCAGCCTCCTCTCTGCAGAGCATTGCTCCTGTGCAGCCTCCATTACTGTAGAGCATTGCTCCTGTGCAGCCTCCTCCTCTCTGCAGAGCATTGCTCCTGTGCAGCCTCCTTTGTGCAGAGCATTGCTCCTGTGCAGCCTCCTCCTCTCTGCAGAGCATTGCTCCTGTGCAGCCTCCTCCTCTCTGCAGAGCATTGCTCCTGTGCAGCCTCCTCCTCTCTGCAGAGCATTGCTCCTGTGCAGCCTCCTCCTCTCTGCAGAGCATTGCTCCTGTGCAGCCTCCTCCTCTCTGCAGAGCATTGCTCCTGTGCAGCCGCCTCCTCTCTGCAGAGCATTGCTCCTGTGCAGCCTCCTCCTCTCTGCAGAGCATTGCTCCTGTGCAGCCTTCTCCTCTCTGCAGAGCATGGCTCCTGTGCAGCCTCCTCCTCTCTGCAGAGCATTGCTCCTGTGGAGCCTCATCTGTGCAGAGCATTGCTCCTGTGCAGCCTCCTCTGTGCAGAGCATTGCTCCTGTGCAGCCTCCTCTCTGCAGAGCATTGCTCCTGTGCAGCCTTCCCTCATGCAGAGCAATGCTCCTGTGCAGCATCCTCTCATGCTGAGCATTACTCCTGTGCAGCCTCTTCTCTGCAGAGCATTGCTCCTGTGCAGCCTCCTCTGTGCAGAGCATTGCTCCTGTGCAGCCTCCTCTGTGCAGAGCATTGCTCCTGTGCAGCCTCCTCTGTGCAGAGCATTGCTCCTGTGCAGCCTCCTCTGTGCAAGCATTGCTCCTGTGCAGCCTGTACACACACACACACACACACAACACACACATATACAGTATTACACACACTATACAAGTATATAGAACCTGTATACATCACTATACACATATATAGATAGAAGCCTGTACACAACTATACACAGTATAGATATAGTCCTGTACACACCACTATACACAGTATATAGATAGAAGCCTGTATACACTCACTATCACAGTATATAGATAAGCCTGTACACACACTATACACAGTATATAGATAAAGCCTGTAACACACACTATACACAGTATAGATAGAAGCTGTATACACACACTATACAAGTATATAGATAGAAGCCTGTATACACTCACTATACACAGTATTAATAGATAGAGCCTGTATACACATCACTATACACAGTATATAGATGTAAGCTGTACACACACTATACACAGTATATAGATAGATAAGCCTGTATACACTCACTATACACAGTATATAGTAGATAGAAGCCTGTATACACACACTATACACAGTATATAGATAATAAGCCTGTTACACACACATACACAGTATATAGATAGAAGACCACTATACACTCACTATACACAGTATATAGATATAAGCCTGTATACACACACACTATACACAGTATATAGATATAAGCCTGTATACACACCACTATACACAGTATATAATAGATAGAAGCCTGTATACACCACTATACACAGTATATAGATAGAAGCCTGTATACACTCACTATACACAGTATATAGATAAAGCCTGTATAGTATAGAAGCTGTATACACACACTATACACAGTATATAGATAAATATAACCCTGTATACACTCACTATACACAGTATATAGATAGAGAAGCCTGTATACACTCACTATACACAGTATATAGATAGATAAAGCCTGTATACACACACTATACACAGTATATAGATAGAAGCCTGTATACACACACTATACACAGTATATAATCAGATTAGATAAAGCCTGTATACACCACATATACACAGTATATAGATAGAAGCCTGTATACACCACATACACAGTATATAGATAGTAAGCCTGTATACACACATATACACAGTATATAGATAGTAAGCCTGTAACACACACTATACACAGTATATAGATAGATAGAAGCCTGTTATACACACACTATACACAGTATATAGATAGATAGAAGCCTGTATACAACTCACATATTAACACAGTATACAGTATAGAGATAGAAGCTGTATACACTACACTATACACAGTATATAGATAGATAGAAGCCGTATACACCACTATACACAGTATATAGATAGATATAAGCCTGTATACACACCACTATACACAGTATATATACACACAACACATCCTAACACAGTATATAGATAGATATAAGCCTGTATACACTCACTATACACAGTATATAGATAGATAGAAGCCTGTATACACACACTATACACAGTATATATAGATATAAGCCTGTATACACTCACTATACACAGTATATAGATAGATAGAAGCCTGTATACACACACTATACACAGTATATAGATAGATATAAGCCTGTATACACTCACTATACACAGTATATAGATGATAGAAGCCAGTATACACACACACTATACACAGTATATAGATAAAGCCTGTATACACACACACTATACACAGTATATAACACACACACACTCTACACAGTATATAGATATAAGCCTGTATACACACACACTATACACAGTATATACACACACACTCTACACAGTATATAGATAGAAAGCCTGTATACACCACTATACACAGTATATAGATAGAAACCTATATACACACACTATACACAGTATATAGATATAAGCCTGTATACACACACCATACACATTATATAGATAGAAGCCTGTATACACTCACTATACACAGTATATAGACAGAAGCCTGTATACACACACTATACACAGTATATAGATAGATATAAGCCTGTATACACTGACTATACACAGTATATAGACAGAAGCCTGTACACACACACTATACACAGTATAAAGACAGAAGCCTGTATACACACTATACACAGTATATAGATATAAGCCTGTATACACACACTATACACAGTATATAGATATAAGGCTGTATACACACACTATGCACAGTATATAGATATTAACCCTGTATACACTCACTATACACAGTATATAGATAGAAGCCTGTATACACTCACTATACTCACCTGTATCCTGGAGATCAGCTCTTGGGGGCTCAGTCCGGGGTCCTCTGTCACCTCTATGTTCCCTTGTGATCGCAGGATGTCAGAGGCAGAGAATCACTGATGAGGACACATCTGATGTGAGACAGCGGCATGATGTCTCCTGTGCTGAGAGTGCAGCAACGAAAGTGCCTGTGATGATGTCAGAGTCATGTGATATAGCCCCGCCCATACCAGTGACATCATCTCAGGTGCTGCAAGGAGAGAGGACTCGCAAAGGCATTGCGAGTGAGGAGAGAACTCGCAAAGGCATTGCGAGTGTGGCAGCCACGCATACGACGACGGAAACACTGCCGAATATGACGGAAGTGGCCTTAGGGTAATTATATATTAGATATATATATATATATATACATATATATACATATATATACACACACATATACATACATACATACATACACACACACATACATACATACACATACACACACACATAAGGTAGTCAGTGTCCAGCTTGTATACCAGTGCAAATTTTGTGTGCCCTGTAAGTAATTCAAACACTAATTAATCATTAATGTCAAAATAGCAACAAAAGTGAGTACACTCCTAAGTGAAAATGGCCAAAGTGTCAATATTTTGTTTGGCCACCATTGTTTTCAAACACTGCCTTAACTCTCTTGGGCATGGAGTTCACTACAGCTTCACAAGAGCCACTGGAATCCTTTTCTACGCCTCTTTGAGGAAAGCAGGTGGATGTTTGAGACGTTGCGCTCCTCCACCTTCTGTTTCAGGATGCCGCATAGACTAGCTAGCTCATTAGGGTTTAGGTCTTGAGACATGTTTGGCCAGTCCAAAACCTTTAGCCTCAGTTTCTTAACAAGGCAGTGGTCATCTTGGAAGGTCTGTTTGATGTCGTTATGTTAGAATACTGCCATACGTCTCAGTTTCTGAAGGGAGAAGATCATACCCTGCTTCAGTATGTCACAGTAAATGTTGGCATTCATGGTTCCCACAATGAACTGTACCTCCTCAGAAGCAACAGCACTCATGCAGCTCCAAATGCTTGACTGTAAGCAAAACACACTTGTCTTTGTACTCCTCACCTGGTTGCTGCGATACACACGTGACACAATTGGAACCAAATAAGTTTATCTTGGTCTCATAAGACCACATGATATGGTTCCCATAATCCATGCCTTTAGTCTGCTTGTCTTCACCAAACTGTTTATGGGCTTTGTTGTGCATCATTTTAAAAAGAGACTTCCTTCTGGGACGACAGCCAAGCAGACCAATTTGATGCAGTGTGCATCATATGGTCTGAGCAGTTACAGGCTGACTCCACCCTTTTAACCTCTGCAGCAATACTGGCAGTACCTGTACATCTATTTTGAAAGGACAACCTCTGGATCTGAAACTGTGCACGTACAATTAACTTCTTTGGTCAACCAAAGCAAATCCAGATCTGAGTGAAATGTTGCAGAACTGCTGTTTGGTCTTGGCCAACATGCTGCAGCTCAGATTCAGGGTGCTGGCAATCTTCTTATAGCCTAGGCCATCTTTATGCAGAGCAACATTTCTATTTTCAGATACTCAAAATTATTTGCCAAAAATTACTGTAGAACAGAGAAAGACTAAAAGTAAATTTTGTGAAGGTTATAACAGTCACCAATCAGTAGGAAGTGTTCAGGTCTTTGCTTTGAATGACTTCAGCACATCTGCGGACACAGGACATCACTAGTCTCTCGCTCTGCTGTGATTTTGATCCACTCTTCTTCCAGTCTCTTCCACAGTTCTGTGACCGTTGTGGGTTTCTTAGCCACAACTTTGTCACCAAGGATTTTCCAAAGGTTTTCTTTTGGGTTTAGATAAGGACTCTGGGCTGGCCAATTTATTGTTTCAGTGCTTTCTGTTTCAAGGAACTGCTTTACCTGATTTGCTGTGCGACATGGGGCATTTTTCCGGAATGAAAATTGCTGGTCGATTGAGTGCTGAATGCAAGTAAGGAATCACGTGTTGTTGAAGAAGGTTCTGATACAAACTTGCATTAACTCTGCCACGTAGTGCTATGAGAGGTCCTACCCCTGCAGCAGAAAATATTCCCCAAACCATGACACTTCCTCCACCACCTTTAACTGACTTCTTTACACACTTTGGGTTCCGTCTTTCTCCAGTTAGTCAACGAAAATAAGGTTTCACATGAGACCCAAATAAAGTGCTTGCTTTCATCACTAAATTTAACTGTGGACCATTTCTCCTCTGTTCACACAACATGCCAAAGGTGAGTCTATAAAAGAAAGGGAAGGGGAACAAGAGGCGCAATAGTGCCCTATCACTATGACACTGGGTGTATGGGTGGTGTATAGGGAATTCACTCACCTATGTCAGTTGTGACACCCACAACTGGTATGTATGCAGGCATGTAGTAGTAATATCCTGATGGCTGCTGCTGGACTTCCACCGACCACTCGCACGTGGAGTCTCAAGAAGATGTGGGGAAATACAGGTGTACAACAGTCCGCGCTGCCAAGGTCCACTTACTTCAAGGAACACACGGTTAGGTGATATTCAAACAGGTTTCTTTATTGCTTCCGACGCGTTTCGGTGCCCTCCTGGCACACACCCCCATAGTTTTTATGCCTTCAGTGTGAATCTACAATTTTCATAGTCATGAAAATAAAGAAAACTCTTTCAATGAGAAGGTGTGTCCAAACTTTTGGTCTGTATTGTGCATATACAGTTGTGGCCAAAAGTATTGACACCCCTGCAATTCTGTCAGATAATACTCAGTTTCTTCCAGAAAATGATTGCAATCACAAATTCTTTGGTATTATCATCTTCATTTACCGTATATACTCGTGTATAAGCCGACCCGTGTATAAGCCGACCGCCCTACTTTTGCCCCCAAAACCTGGGAAAACCTATTGACTCGTGTATAAGCCGAGGGTGGACCCCAGCACAGGTATACAGCCCCCAGCAGTGTGGTATACAGGCCTCCCCAGTGGTAGTATACAGCAGCCTCCCCAGTGGTATGCAGGCCCCAGCAGTATATACAGCAGCCCTTAGGTAGTACACAGCAGCCCCAGGGGTGTACACAGCAGCCCCAGGGGTGTACACAGCAGCCCCAGGGGTGTACACAGCAGCCCCAGGGGTATACACAGCAGCCCCAGGGGTAGTACACAGCAGCCCCAGGGGTAATACACAGCAGCCCCAGGGGTAGTACACAGCAGCCCCAGGGGTAATACACAGCAGCCCCAGGGGTAGTACACAGCAGCCCCAGGGGTAGTACACAGCAGCCCCAGGGGTAGTACACAGCAGCCCCAGGGGTAGTACACAGCAGCCCCAGGGGTAGTACACAGCAGCCCCAGGGGTAATACACAGCAGCCCAGGTATATACAGCAGCCCAGGGTAGTACACAGCAGCCCCAGGGGTAATACACAGCAGCCCCAGGGGTAATACACAGCAGCCCCAGGGGTAATACACAGCAGCCCCAGGGGTAATACACAGCAGCCCCAGGGGTGTATACAGCAGCCCCAGGGGTAGTACACAGCAGCCCCAGGGGTAGTACACAGCAGCCCCAGGGGTATTTACAGCAGCCCCAGGGGTAGTACACAGCAGCCCCAGGCCCCCCTCACTTTTTGGCGCCCCCACCTCAGGATGCCCCCCCCCGCACGCAGCGCTGCGCTCATACATTACCAGCCTGTCAGCTGTCATCCTCCGGTGGCGGATCGCGGCTCCCGGCTCCGGCTTCCATCTTCTTCTGTGTCTTCCTGCATTGTGACCGGGGCTCATAGCGATGACGTCATCGCGACGCCGGCCAGTCATGTGACATGCAGGAAGACACGGAAGAAGATGGAAGCCGGAGCCGGGAGCCGCGATCCGCCACCGGAGGATGACAGCTGACAGGCTGGTAATGTATGAGCACAGCGCTGCGTGCGGGGGGGCATCCTGAGGTGGGGGCGCCAAAAAGTGAGGGGGGCCTGGGGCTGCTGTGTACTACCCCTTGAGATTTTTTTTTTTTTATATTATATACCGTATATACTCGCGTATAAGCCGAGGGGAGACTTTTCAGCCCAATTTTTGGGCTGAAAAACTCGGCTTATACGCGAGTATATACGGTAATTTGTCTTCAATGAAAAAACACAAAAAGAATTGTCCTAAAGCCAAATTGGATATAATTCCACACCAAACATAAAAAAGGGGGTGGACAAAAGTAGTGGTACGGTTAGAAAAATCGTGTGATGCTTCTCTAACTTGTGTAATTAGCAGCACCTGTAACTTACCTGTGGCACCTGACAGGTGTTGGAATTAACTAAATCACACTTGCAGCCAGTTGACATGGATTAAAGTTGACTCAACCTCTGTCCTGTGTCCTTGTGTGTATCACATTGAGCATGGTGAAAAGAATGAAGACCAAAGAACTGTCTGAGGACTTGAGAATCCAAATTGTGAAGAAGCATGAGCAATCTCAAGGCTACAAGTCCATCTCCAAAGACCTGAATGTTCCTGTGTCTACCGTGCGCAGTGTCATCAAGAAGTTTAAAGCTCATAGCACTGTGGCTAACCTCCCTAAGTGTGGACAGAAAAGAAAAATTGACGAGAGATTTCAACGCAAGATTGTGCGGATGATGGATAAAGAACCTTGACTAACATCCAAACAAGCTGCCCTGCAGTCCGAGGGTACAGCAGTGTCAACCCGTACTATCAGACAGTGTCTGAATGAAAATGGACTGTATGGTAGGATACCCAGGAAGACCCCACTTATTACCCTGAGGCATAAAAAAGCCAGGCTGAAGTTTGCCAAAACTTACCTGAGAATGCCTAAAACGTTTTGGAAGAATGTTCTCTGGTCAGATGAGACAAAAGTAGAGCTTTTTGGGAAAAGGCATCGACAGAGTTTACAGGAGAAAAAAAGAGGCATTTAAAGAAAAGAACACGGTCCCTTCAGTCAAACATGGCGGAGGTTCCCTGATGTTTTAGGGTTGCTTTGCTGCCTCTGGCACTGGACTGCTTGACCGTGTGCATAGCATTATGAAGTCTGAAGACTACCAACAAATTTTGCAGCATAATGTACGGCCCAGTGTGAGAAAGCTGGGTCTCCCTCAGAGGTCATGGGTCTTCCAGCAGGACAATGACCCAAAACACACTTCAAAAAGCACTAGAAAATGGTTTGAAAGAAAGCACTGAAGACTTCTATGGTGGCCAGCAATGAATCCAGACCTGAATCCCATAGAATACCTGTGGAGAGATCTAAAAATGGCAGTTTGGAGAAGGCACCCTTCAAATATCAGGGACCTAGAGCAGTTTGCCAAAGAAGAATTGTCTAAAATTCCAGCAGAACATTGTAAGAAACTCATTGATGGTTACCGGAAGCGGTTGATTGCAGTTATTTTGGCTAAAGTTTGTGCAACCAAGTATTAGACTGAGGGTGCCAATACTTTTGGCTGGCCCATTTTTGGAATTTTTTGTGTGAAATGATCAATGTTTTGCTTTTTGCTTCATTCTCTTTTGTGTTTTTTCATTTAAGACAGATTAAATGAAGATAATAATACCAAAGAATTTGTGATCGCAATCATTTTCAGGAAGAAACTGAGTATTATCTGACAGAATTGCAGGGGTGTCAATACTTTTGGCCACAACTGCATGTGCGGCAGCACGGGGTCTCTATACAGTGATGGGGGGGCCAGATCACTTCTTGTCATGTAATGTGCACTGCTCCTTCTGCCGGTATTTGACAGGGGGATGCAGTGCATATTATATCACACTATTGAGTGGACCCATATGACTTCCCGCTCTCTCACGCCTTCCCCTGCCTCCGGTCACACCCCCGCCAGCAGCACATACTGACTGAGTATAAGCCAAAGGGGTAACTTTTCAGCACAAAAATTGTGCTGAAAAACTCAGCTTATACTGGAGTATATACAGTATATTTTATGGTGATATTTGGACAGTCATATTGTCTTTAGTGGGTTATTTAATTTATACACTGTATAGATACTGTATGACTACAGTGTGTTTCTGGAGCTTTTATAGTAAATGCAGTGCCTGGTGTGTCTTTGGTAAGTAGATGTAAGATCTCTAACTAGATAAACCAGATCGCTATGTCTAGTGATCATACAGTGAATTCTGTGTCCGCTATCTGTATATTCAAGTGGGTTAGATTCCATCCTGGAAGACCAGTTGATTTAGAAAACAGCAAGGTAAAAAAGCTTAAAGGTACCTTTACACGCCGCGACGGCAGGCTGGATACATCCCGCTACTTCACGTGCACGAGCACGCTCAAACGGCTACAAACGCTCAACGCATCACCTTTACACGCCGCGACAAGATGCGCTACGCCACGCTACATCTATAGCTAGCTACATCGCCGGGTGTCTCAAGTAGCCAGCTGTAGCTCATTTTCACACCGCTACAACCAGCTACTATGGGCGTACATGGTGCAGCAGGGACAGCACATAGGCGTGCTCCAATTGTGGATTACGAGACGTCCGTACGCTGATAGGATAAAGCAATAATACCATGATTGGGCAGGCATCGCAGGAGGCTGATTAATATTTGACGCTCGAGCAATTGTGTAGTGTGACTCGTCAGCTCCTTAAATATGCCGCCCTGTGCGGCGACAACCAATCGCAACGCAGGAGCTTCCTCCAATGATCGCAGATGGGGCGCGGTAACACGGAGCCAGGGTCACACCTTAGCTACATCGCAGGCTGTCCAGAGTTCCCTTCCGTTGCTTCTTTACACGCCGATACAGCTCGCTACCATCGGCGATGTAGCCATCAGTTTTCGAGCAGACCTAGGAAACAGATGTATCTGTTGCCGGCTGTATCGTCACGTCTTCAGACGCCGCTACGACGGGCTACATTGGCGCTACAAGCTACATTTGTAGCCTGTAGCGGAATGTATCCAGCCTGCCGTCGCGGCGTGTAAAGGTACCATTAGGCATCTTCTGGACTGGAGTGTGTTATTATGATATAGCAGTGATGGAAATGTATACAAGGAAGTATGCTATAAAAACTAGAGATTATTTATTTATATTTCCTTGCACTAGGTAAAATTCGAGTTCCTAGTGACACAGAGTCAAGGTTTCCACTCCACTCAATTCAGATGTATGGTGGCTAATTTGTACTCAGATAGTGTAATGGAACCTACTGTTAAGTGCTTATTGTGTTGTAATGTAAAACCATTGGTGATTCAGTGGTCCTATGCTGCACAATCTTAAAGAGGACCTGTCACCCCCCCCATGGATTAGAATCTAAAGGCCCAGTTACACAGTATGATATCGTGAACGATATCGCTGAAACGTCATGAGTTTGGAGTCAAACGACATCTTTAGTACGTCATTGTATGTAACACTGAGATAACACTACGATAAATCGTTGGATCATTGATTGCAGATTTGAGAACATGTTCTCAAATCAAACGATCCTCGATCAGCCAGGCTGCTGCATCGTTCTGTGTGACACCGCGATAACGATGTAGTTCAAGACTTCGCCCATTCACATCAGTGAACAAGTATCGTTCGCTGGTTTGTGTGAATGATACCTGCTCACTGGATTGTTGGTCCGTTGTCCACAATATCTAGGCGTGTGACAGCTCACCAACGATGTCAAAAAGATGTCCTAACTGTGCGCCTCCGAGATCGTTAGTGATATTGTTTCAACATTGAGGCGTGTAATGGTACTTTAAGTCCAGCACTGAATGCAGCATGTCTTCTGCATTCAGGCAAAGTCTCCCCCATGGCTCTGTGGGGCTGCTACCCAGATATACAGGCTTATAAAAATTTACAGTAATTTTCCATAGAGGCAGGCCATTGTGATTCAGGCACCTCGTCCAGGCGACATTTCACGCCCCCTGCGCCTCTGTGCCGCCCATATCCTTGCCGCCTCGCTGATGCCATTCATAAAATCCTCGCTCTGCGCATCCTTGTGGTGTTGACCCAAGCGCAAAGCGAGGTTGAGGTTATGGTGCATGCCCCGCCTCCCGCTATGACGTCCTCTCAGTTCCCCGCCATGCTCCATAGCACAACGCTGAGCAGGGCGGAGAAATGAGAGGACGTCATAGCAGGAGGTGGGGCATGCATGGAGATCTCAAACTCGCTCTGCACTTGTGTCAACATAAGGACACACAGAGCGAGGATTTCATGAATGGCACGAGTGAGGCGGCAAGGATATGGGCGGCACAGAGGCGCAGGGGAGTGAAATGCCTCCGTGGCCAAGGTGCCTGAAGCACAAGGGCCCGCCTCCATGGATTTTTACTGTAAGTTTTTATAAGCCTATATAATCGGGGTAGCAGCCCCACAGAGCCATGCGGGACCCCTTGCCTGAATGCAGCAGATATGCTGCATTCAGTGCTGGACTTAGGTCCTCTTTAAATATATGTCCCCGTGTAATATCTCGTGAATGCCCTCGCCCAGTGAAATTCACAAGCTATTTCAATTGCACACAGAGTGGCACTCCTGACGAAATTTTCAGAATATATGTCCGTAAATAACAATTTACAAATTGTGGTAGGAAACCAAGAAGTAAACCAATAAAATAAGTGTGCTCACACGTAATCAGATACAAAAACCTAAAAAATAACTGCACGCAAATGGTAATTCAAATAAATATAGCTTTGTTTATGAACACATAAATACAATAAAAATCAGACTATAATGATTAAAAAAAACAATCTTTATGGTGTCAATTCACGTGCCAAACATCACAAGTCTAAATAGCGACAGATCTAAAGGTAATATATTAAAGGGGTTGTCCACTACTCGGACAACCCCTTCTCAGAGGGTTTGGCCCCTCTAAAAATAAAACCACTAAGGTCGGAGTTCCACTAGTGTATGACATCTGATGTTTGATAATTAGATACTATATGCTAATGACTCTCGGTTCAGGCTCTGCTGCGAACGTAACAAATTGTAATGCAACTGTGATCTGATCCTACGATCGGATCACAGGTGCGGAGAGGAGGGAGAGATTAATCTTGTCATCTTCTACACTGCATGCAGAGTGCATGCGTATATTGCTCTGCACTTGGATGTCATACAAGTCTACAGGTGTGTGTGATCTGAGATGCTGCCAAATACAGGAGGCTGCAATTTTTTTCTCATGCCAACTAGGCATGAGGAAAAACTCGCAGACACTGCCTCATTGTTTTACTTGATGCGAATGCAAGCTGATGTTTTATCGAATTTAATTTGTCTGTTGTAAATGCAACAGAGGCCTTATACTAATTTCCGATGCCTAGGGCTCACGCTACATTGTTGCGTCATGTGAGCTTTGCGTCCAATCAGTGCTGGCATCACTCTCCCTGCCTTTAGACAAATTGAACATCAAGAGGAAATTAGGGCTGAGGCTGGCTGCTCACTTCCTCTTGATATTTGAGACATTCGAAAGCTTGGACAGTGAAGCCAGCACTTATTGGGCACATAGCTCACGTGACACAAACAATGTAACTTGAGCCCTGGGAGAGTATTGACACTGCCGGAACAGCGCTGGAGGGGAGTGTGTTTTTTATTTTAACAGGGTGGCAAACACTCTGAGAAAGGGTTGTCCATCTTGGCTTGAGAAAAATTAAATAATGTGTCTCTGCCCCATCGCTCTCATACATGTCTGTGGGTGCGTGTGAAACATCAGACTGTACGGATTTCATCTTAGTGCAGTGCGATATACGTAGAGACAAGCAATGGAGGAGATTGAGAGATTTATCTCTACATCTCCACACCTCTAATCCGATCACAGTTACATGACACTTGGTTGTGCTGGCAGCAGAGCCTGAGCCGACTGTCATTAGCATATCGCATTCGATGCGCTAACATAAGATGCCATACGCTCGCCTGACCGACTTATTATTAGTTATTGTAGGGAGTGAACCCATTACTGTTGCAATTCATTATGGTTATATGTGCTATGTGGGGGTATGAGTCTAATTAAAACATTTGAATAGATGCTTTTAATTATACTACATATATAAGATTACATTTTACGTGTAATTTTCCACCTTGTTACCAGTTGTTCACTTTTTAATATAGCTTCATTGAATTTGACTCTTACAAGCTTTATTATACACTACATTTGAGATGTCATGATTTTAAGACCCATGACTAGGGTTGGGCAAACTGCTCTATTTTCTTCGGGTTCGTGACTGGGGTTGCTCTGTTAAAGCAAGTAAATGGTTAATAAACATACGGATTATACTTACCAGGTCCGCATTATCCCTTTCAGCTATGCCGCGGCGCTGTGTCACTTACGGGCTTCCGGAGGGAATAGTTGCATGACTGACTCCAATAGCCAAACACATACGCCAAGAAGACAGGGGGCGGCCCAGAAGTGAGACAGCGACGCGTCACACCAGGAAGACAGAACGCAGGTATGCACGGTCTAGCAAACGGTGGACCCAGCGCGCGCGAGGCAGCCGGGAGACGACCGGCATTAGCCGATCGTCTCATGGCTGGCAAGCCGCTAACCGGAGCTCAGCCGCGGCTACCTGCGGCACGGAGGTCCGCAGCAAGCCAGCCGGGAGATGACGGCGTTAGCCGGTCATTTCCCGGCTGGTGAGCCGCTGACCTCTGTGCCGCGGCTGGGCTCCGGTCAGCGGCGAGCTAGCCGGGAGATGACCGGTGCCAGCCGGTCTTCTCCAGGCTGCTCGCAGCGGTGGTGCACTTTGCGGCATTCAAACGCGCGCCAAGCTGAACGCAGCGACCAATCAGAATAGCGGCGCGCTCAATGGTGCCATATTTCAAATACACTATACTCTGTGTATTTGAAATATGGCGCCATGGCGTGAGCCGCTATTCTGATTGGTCGCCGCGTTCAGCGGCGACCAATCAGAAAGCGGCTCGCGCTATGGCGCCATGTGTAAAATACACTATATTCAGTGGATTTTACACATGGCGCCATGGCGCGCGCTGCTATTCTGATTGGTCGGCGGTGAATGCGCCGACCAATCAGAAGAGCGGCGCGGCCATTGCACCATATTTCAAATACACTATACTCACTGTATTTGAAATATGGCGGCATAACGCGCACCGATATTCTGATTGGTTGCCACGCTGAACACGGCGACCAATCAGAATAGTGCGCATGCCATGGCGTCATATTTCAAATACACTGAGTATAGTGTATTTTACACATGGCGCCATAGCACGCGCCGCTATTCTGATTGGTCGGCGGTGAACGCTCCGACCAATCAGAATAGCGGCGCGCGCATATTTCAAATACACTGAGTATAGTGTACTGTACCCCAACCATGTCTTAAAGGGGCGGACCCAACCATTAACCCACCTCTTAAAGGGGCTGTCCCCAACCAGTTCTTAAAGGGGCCGTCCTCAATAACTTTTTAAAGGGGTAGTTCCCAACCATGTCTTAGAGGGGCGGTACCCAATCATGTCTTAAGGGAGCGGACCCCAATCATGTCTTCAAGGGGCAGTCCGCAAAAACGTCTTAAAGGGGTGGTCCCCAACCACTCTTAAAGGGGCAGTCCCCAACAACCACCACAACATGTCTTAAAGGAGGACCCCAACACATCTTAAAGGGCAGGTCCCCAACCACATCTTAAAGGAGCAGTCCCAATCACATCTTAATAGGGCGGTCCCCAACCACATCTTAAAGGGGCGGTCCCAACCACATCTTAAAAGGGGCGGTCCCAACCATCTTAAAAGGGCGTCCCCAACCAGTTCTTAAAGAGGCCGTCCCCAATAACTTTTTAAAGGGGTAGTTCCCAACCATGTCTTAGAGGGGCGGTACCCAATCATGTCTTAAGGGAGTGGACCCCAATCATGTCTTCAAGGGGCAGTCCGCAAAAACGTCTTAAAGGGGTGGTCCCCAACCACATCTTAAAGGGGCAGTCCCCAATAACTTCTTAAAGGGGCCATCCACAACCATGTCTTAAAGGAGTGGACCCCAACCACATCTTAAAGGGGCAGTCCCCAACCACATCTTAAAGGAGCGTCCCAACCACATCTTAATAGGGGCGGTCCCCAACCACATCTCAAAGGGGCGGAAGCAACCAAACAGCGATATTGTTGTGGGATTTAAACAGTCTTCATTGACTGGTCATGGCCAGCTGCGAACAATCAGTGATAATGCCGCAGGATTTAAATGATAATGTACATATTTTACCCGGAAAAACCTGTGTATTCATTGCATTATTCTTAAATCTTCATAAATAAACTACATACATATTCTAGAATACCCGATGCGTTAGAATCAGGCCACCATCTAGTGGGATTATATCAGTACTAACTTAGTTTGGCGTCGATTTTGAAAGCTGATCCCAGAAAAGTTTTGTCTGCTGGCTTGGTTCATTGTGAAAAAGTAAACTACACTTTACTTACCCTCCCTAGCTCCAGCGCTGTATTTAGGGCACTACCAACGGTCTATATTGGCAGAGCCTCTGAACTCAGTGATGTCAGAATTGTAGCCAAAGAAAAGAGACCGTGGCAGAGCTGGACACATAGCGCTAAACCCATATAGGGTAAGTAAAAGTGCATTTTTTATTACAATATAGCAAGATATACAAAATGGTGTCTTGTCCAGAGCATAAGAAACAAAATAATAATCTTATAGTTGTGATACCTTTTAACCCCTTCATGACCCTGAAATTTTTGGTTTTTAATTTTCGTTTTTTTGCTCCCCTGCTTCGAAGAGCCATACTTTTTTTTATTTTTCTGTCAATATAGACATATGATGGCTTGTTTTTTGCGGGACGAGTTGTACTTTCAGATGCAATCATTTACTTTACCATATAGTGTACATAGTATACAGGGAAATTGCAAAAATTCCAAGTGCAGTGGAATTGAAAAAAAAGTGCAATCACACATTTGTTTTTTGTTTTTTTTCATCGCCATGTTCACTATATGGTAAAACTAACATGACGGTATGATGCCTCGGGTCAGTACGAGTTCGTAGATACCAAGCATGCATACTTTTACTGGTATCTAAGTAGCGAAAAATAATTTGCAAATAAAAAAAATTAAAAAAAAAAGGGCACACTTTTTGCGCCATGTTCTACGACCCATAGCGCTCTGATTTTTCGGGATCTGGGGCTGTGTGACGGCTTCTTATTTGCATCTTGAGCTGACGTTTCTAATGATATTTTTGGGTGGATGTGCTGTTTTGATCGCCCATTATTGCATTTTATAGCAATGTTGCGGCGACCAAAAAAAACTTAATTTTGGCGTTTTGACTTTTTCCATAACGCAGTTTACGGCTCTCATTAATTGGCTTTATATATTGATAGATCCGGCGTTTCTGAATGCGGCGATACCAAACATGTGTAAAAGGGAGGTGATTTGAACTTATGTTGTTTTTTTGTTTTATTTTTTTTTACATGTTTACGAAACGTTTATGGGTCTGTGTAAAAATAAGAATCAATTAAAAAATAGAGAGGCATCCTGCTGCACCATCCGATCGCTTCTGACAGATACCGAAGAGCTGCAGCACATCTGTCAGAATTGCGGCCGGCGAGTGGTTGGCAGCACTTACCAACCACTCACCAGAAGTGCTCCGTGACAGCTTCTGGGGTCAAGCCATGACCCCGGGCTGTCACATGAGCGCCTGAGATCCCGCGATAATATCATGGGATCTCCGATGCAGGCAGGGAACAGCACGCTCCCCTGCAGCTGCAACTTTGGATCCCACTGTCAGTGATTGACAACGGGATCCAAAGGGTTAACAGCACCGATCGGATCCGGATCGATCGGTGCTGTAGCCGATATCTCAGCTGATGAGATCAGTGAGAGGTCAGCAAATGATGTGCGCTCGCGCTGGAGCTCACATACACCCGGTACCGGTCCATGACGTCACGTCATGGGTCAGAAGGTTTAATGTCCAGAGCATACATGGTATAATTTATATTCTACATGGCCTTTTTTTAAGCAACATTTTTACCACATAACAATGTAATTTTTCAAAAACATAACACACCATCTACCAACGCTCACTCTCATGGTCACAGATAGTCTACCATTCTGGCGTGTAATTTGGACAAGTATTAGTAACACTCGGCTAAAAATTTAAACAAGTGGACACCACTATGGAGTTCAAAGTTACATAAAATTATTACCTTTTTTTAACATATATAAAAGTGGACACAAACGTATTTAAATGAAGTACAGACAGGAGATTCCAACAGATAGCTACTGACAGAGTCACTCTGTGGGCATTACACATTAGGTATAACACCACATACCACTTGAGGATGTATATGCATAATAATGTGCCGCATTATTATTATTTATTTATATAGCGCCATTAGGTTCCATGGCGCTTTACATAAGGATAAGGGAGACAAGAACAAGTACACTAAATCTAGGCGATCAGGACGTACAGGTACAGGAGGGGCAGGGACCCTGTCCACGAGGGCTCACAGTCTATGAGTTAATCATGATGTACCAGTGTACTATATATATCACTCACCCGTATCATGCACCCGTGGTGTTCACCTCGATTGCCCTCACAGAGTCCTGCCGGGTAGTGCGCCCCTAAAGGTAATAATTTTATGTAACTTTAACTCCATAGTGGTGTCCACTTGTTTAAAATTTACCACATAACAGTTGTAGTGGTATGTTCACATGTGGCATTTCTGCTGCATATTACACACAGCATATTTAGTGCATAAAATAGGCAGCATTTTTCAAAATCAATGATGATTTCTGAAATCTCATGTACACACTGCTATTTCTTTTCCACAGAAATGTGGTGCCCTACTAAGTTTTTGCCAAAAAGGTAGCATGTCAATTCTTGCAGCAATTTTCAGGCATTCAAATGAATGCTTAAAAACACACAAAAAAAAAAAATGCAAACAAAAACTAAACTAAAAATAAATGGAAAAAACCCTGTGTGAACATATTCTTAGGCCCCCTTCACACTAAGTTTTGGGGATCCGTGTATCCGTTGTGAAACAGATAGCTAGGGATCCTGTTTTGCCTCCCATGTATCCCTATAGGTATGGATTGGTCCAAAGTGGCCATCAGATTATGTCATTTTTGTGAGGGCTTGATTTGTGTCCGCTTTTTTGCTGTACCCAGAATCGGTGACTGCTCCGATCTTGGGCTGCCTTCAAAAAAGCGGACACAGACAGAAACTGATCCATTGCGGTCTGCATCAAATAACATGGGTGTCTATAGAGACGGTCCCGTTTCTGTCCGTTTTGCTGTACTGAGCATGCTCCGAAGCCAGGCACAGCTCCTCCACTCACTCTAGAATTGTAATGGACTCCTCTAATCTCTGGTAACTCACAGATCTTTTTTTTTTTTTTTTTTTTTTAAATAGGATACAGGAGCATCAGTGGCTTCTATTTGCATACATCCATTCCAGTCCATCTTGTCCTTAAAATTTAAAGGTTCCACATGGACAGGGGAAAAAAAAAAAAAAAAAAAAAAAAAAAGTGGAGGGGACTTTACTCTAGTCCTTGAAGTAGTTGATGAATTCAAGTAATTTCCATGGCACTGTATGGGGACATTTTGCTGCTGGCTCACTTAGGCTGGGTTCACATTTGCGTACCCCTTCGCAGCGTTCTGCGGAGGGGTCCGCAATGTGACCGCGAGCTCCTATCTTTATAATGGGAGCATACGGTGCTGCGCTTGACCACGCATGACCGTGCGCACCCATTCACTCCCATATGTGATCTGTGCGCAGGCATCACACACTCTGTCCGCACCAGGGACGCGACATGTTGCATTCCTGCTGCGGACAAGAATGTGTGATTTGTGCGCAGGCATCCGCCTGCGCACAGATCACATGTGGGAGTAAATGCGTGCGCACGGTCATGCACCGTGCGCTCCCATTATAAAGATAGGAGCTCGCGGCCACTGCGGTCACATTGCGGACCCCTCCGCAGAACGCTGCGGAGGGGTCCGCAAATGTGAACCCAGCCTTAGGAGATTATTAGACAGTACTGTGTATAATATACATGATCGTAAGGGGCATACTTACTGAAAATGTCAAGAGGAAAAAAAGTCACGTGAATTGGCAACAGTGAGGCAGCATTGAAGTTTGCAATGAAACGATAGCAGTAGCCAAAGAAAGTCAGGGACAATTTAAAGCAGTAGTTTGATTCCAAATGATGACTAGACACTATGTCAAAGGGCGTGGTGGGAAAGAAGGGATCCTAGGCAACAGGGGGTCTCGAGGAATAGTTCAGGACTTATGTTCTAATTAACTGGCTTTTATTGGAAGCTTTGCCCATAACAGTTTGGTACATGGTGCTCATTACAGTGATGTAATTCAGCTGATGCTTTATATTTGAGATTGTGTGAATTACTGCTTTTAAATATTTTAGGCCAGGGTTGGAGTATATCGCACTGCATTCAGCTGACATCTGAGAGCAGTGCGATGTTTTACTCATACGCATAGACTTGTATGTTTTTAATCGATTCATCATGTATGTCTTCTAGAAAAGTTTCAAACTTTGTCACAGATGTAATCCAATCCCCTAATTATATTTATGTAAGATAGTTTGGCAAAACTTTGCAGACGTGAATGTTTACTCTAAAGAGTCTCAAAAAACGGTTACAGACAAAAATAAAAAAAAATTTTTTTTTTAGTTTGCACAAACTTTCATAAACCAAGTACGCCATTTTAAGAATTTGGTGCAAAAACAGCAACAAATACAAAGAGTCAAAGAAGAAAAGCGTCTTAAACCCCCTACACTTTGAAATGATGAATCAGGGCAAAAAAGCTTAACGAGTCCGATGAAGGTGGGAAAATGCAACTTTAGATTAAAAGATGTGTTTAATTAAGGTACAGTAAGTCAAAAGAATGTGCTCTATTCTTAGATATTATCTGTCATCGGCTGGAAAAAACTTAAGCTTTACAACACCATTAAAACTGAGCTGCAACTTGTGTTACAAGCTAAAGTTACTGAGAACACAATTATTTATGCAAGTGTTTTCCAAGCCTGCAAGAGCTAGATGTTTGACACATACATCAGTTTCCTAGCAATTCATACAATGTCACCCAAATTAAATAAATTAATGCGCACAACCTGCCTTTCCAAATCGATTTATGTATTAGTTAATTTGAGCCAAGATTATTAAATAACAGATGGCAAATATTTTAAGAAAAGTAAAAGTAGATCTGCCAAATTTCCTATGTTGTCCTAACTGAGGGCAACGATAGGGAAGAGGCAGAAAGTTTGATGAGGTATAGTTTTAATTAGTGTAATTAGCCCTGTAAATGCCATCCTTACTCATTTATTGACCATGTTTGGGCTGCCTACACAAGTAAGATGTATTAAGGCAGGGGTCTCAAACTCGCGGCCCGAGGGCCGCATGCGGCCCCTGGGGCTTCACTATGCGGCCCGCGGCACCTTGGACAACTTAATGATGCATTGCCCCAGTGCAGGGGGCCGCTGCAGTCCCCGCTGTGTGATGACTTCTGTCCGCAGCACTAACAAGCTCTGCCACTCAGCAAGATCAATGCAAGCTGCCAGCCAATGAGAGGCCCGCAGTTGACGGCAGAATATGACGTCACCTGCAGGCCTCTGGCTGGTAGATTGCATTGATCTTGATGAGCAACAGAGCTTGTCTGGGCGGCGGCTGGAGGAAGTCTTAGCACAGCGGAGGCCGGAAGTCAGTACAGTGGGGACCGCAGCGGCCCCCTGCACTGGAACGATGCATCATTAAAGTGAGAAAAGTGTGAGTGTGTGTGAGAAGGTGCGTGTGTGAGACTGAGTGTGTGTGTGAGGATGTGTGTATAAGAAAGTGTGTGCGAGTTTCAGTGTGTGTATGAGTGTGAGTGTAAGAGTGTGTATGAGGATGTGTGAGAATGTGTTTGAGAGTATGTGTGTGTGTGTGTGTGGGGGGGGTTTGTGTGTGGGTTTGTGTGTGAGTGTGATAGAGTGTGTATTTGAGTGTGTAAGAAGGTAAAACAGGATGGGGGGCATCACTATAAAAGTAGATCAGGATGGGGGGCATCACTTTAAAAGTAGATCAGGATGGGGGACATCACTATAAAAGGGGATCAGGATGGGGGACACCACTATAAAAGGGGATCAGGATGGGGGACACCACTATAAAAGGGGATCAGGATGGGGGACATCACTATAAAAGTAGATCAGGATGAGGGACATCACTATAAAAGGGGATCAGGATGGGACATCATCACTAAAGGGGATCAAGATGGGGGACATCACTACTAAAGGAGATCGGGAAGGGGGACATCACTAGAAAAGGAGATCAGGATGGGGGACATCACTACAAAAGGAGATCAGTGTGGGGACATCACTACAAAAGGGGACCATGATCGATGGGGGACATCACTAGAAAAAGGGATCAGGATGGTGGACATCACTAGAAAAAGGGATCAGGATGGGGGACATCAGTAGAAAAGGACATTACTACAGGATGGAGACATTACTACAAGAAAGGGATCAGGACTTGTACTTTACTACATTGAGCAAGAAATTCTGGTATTACTAAAAATATCACTTAGTCCTACAAGAGATGCGGCCCCCCGCTATAAATGTTTTTCTATGTGCGGCCCACCAACCCAGCCGAGTTTGAGACCCCTGTATAAAGGGATATCTGTGGATGGTGTAATCCAGATTCACTTTAAGTCCTGAGACCATTTGCACTTGAATTGTACATTTTAACCTCCCTGGCGGTCTGTTTAGGTCTTGAATTTTTTGCTAAAAGCGGGCTACCCGCGTTCGCGGCAGATGCGGTAAAAAAAACGCATCTGCCGCACTTGCCGCATAGCTGCCGCACTTGCGGCGCGGTTGCGGTAATCTGCATAGTAAAGGGAACCAACCACCTCGGATGACCCTCATACACTGTTAATATGTGCCCCTGCAGCCTAGTAAACCATTAGCAGCACTTTTTTTGTGTGAAAAGTGGCTGCAGTAGAAGTGAGATAATGATTTTAGAAACTTACATGCCTGCACAGCTCACAAGTGCCAGCACACACAGGGAGACGCCCTCAAGTACGCAGGCATGTAAGTGTATAAAATCACTATCTCACTTCTACTGCAGCCACTTTTCACACAAAAAAAGTGCTGCTAATGGTTTACTAGGCTGCAGGGGCACATATTAACAGTGTATGAGGGTCATCCGAGGTGGTTGGTTCCCTTTACTATGCAGATTACCGCAACCGCGCCGCAACCGCGCCGCAAGTGCGGCGCAAGTGCGGCAGCTATGCGGCAAGTGCGGCAGATGCGGTTTTCTCACCGCATCTGCCGCGAACGCGGGTAAGCCCGAGCCTGACTCGGGGTTAACGCTTCTGGTAGTGAATGTTAACCCCGAGTCAGGCTCGGGAATAACGCTAGGAAGGTTAAAAAGTGTCAAGGTATTTATCTATATTCATCTATTTATCCACATCTATTTACGTCCACATGTAGATATCTCCCCATCACGTGCTGCTTTCACATATGCTAGTGCATCTCAATGAATTAGAATATCATAAAAAAATGTATGTAATATTGCCATGTTTTCGGGGGGTTTCTGGCTGCCCTGAATCACGTTGACTAATAAATCAAAATTATATTCACCCTTTGATGTCTTGTGGAATACGGCAGCGCGGTTTTTAACCCTTCATCCTCCCTACTTTAATTTTGTGACAATCACCTTTGGGAATTGGCTGTAAGCCATAATCATCAACATTTACAGAAATAAACACTTCAAATAGATCACTCTGTTTATAATGACTTTATATAATATATGCATTTAACTTTTAGCATTGAATTAGTGAAATAAATCAACTGTTTGATGATATCATAATTCATTGAGATGCACTAGTATATGTTTAAAAGGAATTTTCTAGACAAATGCAGATCGGTCTGCAGAGGGATGACTTAATGTCAAATTTCCTAAAATTCACAGGTCCCTGCAAATTCAACTTTGTGTGTCCATAAGGCGGTAATCGCTGATCGCGGCAGCTGCGGTGAAAAAACCAACTACCGCGGTTACTGCACAACGGCCGCACTTGCGGCAAGCCCCATGAAATGTTTATGGGGCTTGCGGCAGGTGCGGTATAGTTGTGGTTTCGGCAGATGCGGTCACGAAAAAAACGCGGTTAGCGGCGTTTTTTTCGTGGCCGCATCTGCCGAAACCGCACTTGCCGCCCGGCCGCACACTTACCGCAAGCCCCATATACATTGCATGGGGCTTGCCGCAAGTGAACCGCAGATGCGGCCGTTATGCAGTCACCGCGGCAGTTGCCTTTTTTTTGTGAAAGGGGCCTAAGAATACAAAAAAGTGCTCATTTTTTCACACACCGTTGAATTTTTTTCTTCACCTTGTATATGATACAGTATATTATATTTCTTCACAATAGAACAAAAAAAATCTGACAAAAGTGGACTCAGATTTCCTGCGGTCAAACATTCAAGCATTAAGCAGAGTGGAAAATAGAATACCTATAGTCTAAACATTAATAAATAAAATTAGTACATTTTCTATAAGGCCATATTCATACAACAGTATTGTGGTCAGTATTTTGCATATGCTTTGAAAATCTAAAACTAGGAGTGGCTTGAAAACACAGAAAATGTACAAATCTTTTCATTATATTTTATATCCCAAACCTATTTGTCTAATCTACTTTGTGAAGCTCATTTGTGAAAGAAAATAAGTTGGATTAACTTGCAAGTAAGTAATGAATCCACTATGTGGGTGTTGACACCTAGCTAGATCACATTTCTTGAAAATTTACTGTTATGCCAAAAGCATTTAAATATCTAAAAAAAAACTACCTTTTAGATTGCACAGTCAAATCGAGAGAAAAAGGTTCAGATTTTGAAAGCAGTAAAAGTAGCTGTGAAAACATTTGTGCAAGTGCAAAAACGAGTATAAAATAATATTTGCCTGGACAAACCCTTTAATTTTCATGTAGGGGCATTCGAGTCAATGATGTCATGATGAATGGATGCAAGCAATAGTACACAATATTGCAAGACCAATAGACTACAGGAGTCCGGGAGCCCAGATAAGAAAACTAAATAGGGGAAATAGAGATCTAGATATGTCTACAAAAGAGAGAACTTTCCTT
Organism: Allobates femoralis; assembly: GCA_033576535.1. Taxonomy (NCBI): domain Eukaryota; kingdom Metazoa; phylum Chordata; class Amphibia; order Anura; family Aromobatidae; genus Allobates; species Allobates femoralis. The sequence continues at coordinate 459,192,316 of JARQOC010000003.1, forward strand.
TTGTGGCTTTTGAATTAGAAAAGCTACAGCTGAGTTCCCCAACTCCAGTCCTCAGGAGCCAGCAACAGGTCAGGTTTTCAGGACTTCTTTAGTATTCCATGGGTGTTAGGTGTAGGTGATTACTTTATCACCTGCATAATACCAAGGACATCCTGAAAACATGACCTGTTGTTGGCTCCTGAGGACTGGAGTTGGGGAACACTGATCTACAGCATACCCCAAAATCTATGCATTTTTATTTTTATTATGTTTGAATGATTTTTTGTGAAGCCTCATTTGTTTGCAGTGCACTTTTACTGAGTTTTGATGCTTAAGTTACACTATAAACCCACAACAAATACACACCTTCTGAAAATAACTTAACAAAAGTAACTGCAGGAAAGAAACTCTCTCTCTGTATAACTTGGTACAGGTCAGAATTTTAAGAAAAAAAGATAACATTCAAATAAGAGATGAGTCTGATATTGTACCTCTTTTTTTTTTTTTAATAAATTATAACTTTTCCCATGATTTTGTTGCATTAGGATTGTAAATACTGCAGTAATTTTAATAAGTTAAAATTCAGTTTCAAGAGAAAACAGTTGAACAGTGAACACTTCACAGATGAGACTTGATATTACACAAAAATATGCTGCTTTTCATTTGCATTTTAGAGGTCAAAAACATAACATTTCAGTAGTTTCCCATGCCGTGGTAATTGCAGTTTCATGGATAACATACACATGTTTCTGTGGCCCAGTTCTGGCTCACAACAGTGCAGATGAATTGAGAAACAGTCTTCATGCCATAAACACCATTGCATATTGCTATAAATGATATCTTGCCTTGATGCTACAGTTGTACAAATCTTACATTTAAAATCCTAATTTTGTCCAAAAAAATAAAAGGATATAATTAAAAAAGTTAAAATACAACTATCTCAATGTTTTCAGTCCATTAAACAGAGAGAATTAAAGTCCCTTAATTTAATCAAGTGCAGAAGACATAAAGGCCGCTATACAAACTTCTAGGTCAGAACTGTCTCATTGTTTCAGGTCAAGCAGGCATTAGGGAAGTAGGAGGCTGGTTGCAGCATGAGCCCACATCTGGCATGTCTTTGAAATTACATATGAAAATTTTAGCACCCTTTCTTGACAATGTAGCCTGTTGCTGTGCTCACCAGTCAAGGCCTATGTATTATTTTTTAAAGACCCTTTTAACAGTATTTTTTTTCAGGCTACAGCATGCATTTTGGTTGACCACTACAGTATAAATATTATTGTAGGTGCAATATAAAAACTAGATCTATTAAAGACTTGTAATGCGAAAAAAAACAATAATATATTACATTATTTAACTATTATCGTTTCTAAAGTGACAACATTAGAAGAGGGCCAGACTTAAACATTCAATCACAGTTTTATTTTTAGTGCTAGTCTAAGAAATTTAAGAGGGCCTTGTTGAGATTTCTCACAGCTACTTGTTAAGTCGTGTCTGAAGAAGAGTCATAAGAGGCGGAAACAATAAAGTTTCCAGGCCCCGAGTGAGTTGCCATAGACTGCGCAGCTTGTTGGCTCAGATTATTACAGATTAGGACTAGCTGATTACTTTGGGCTTCCGACAGAGTACTACAGCTTTGATACACACTAAAGTTGGTTTTTCTTCCAGGTATGTTACCCTTCTCACACATTGTTTTCACCATTTTGGCCAGTTTGTTTTTACCAAGAGCCTGACAATTGTACCAGTGAAGTGCTGCTAGGTTAACAACAGGCTTGATAGATAGGTAGAAAGGAGCATCTTCATAGCGCATAGCTGGAGGTCGTCGCTGTGCATATTCTTTGTAGTCTTGCACAGGACAAGTTTGTGGAGAGTGTGGTGTGGCATATACTCTACATTCTGTCCCTGCTCTTTTGATCTTTGAGTCAGGACATTCCTGTCCCATCCACTCAAGAAATTCCAATCCAGTCTCCAATATTCGAAGCCTTACATCTCCCCATTTGAGTAAGGAACCATGAAAACCTGTACAATGTCCAAACGCTTTGGTGTTGTTCAACCAGACAAGATTCAGGAGACCTTCAGGATTGTAACGACTCAGAAGACCTCTCTTGCGAAGAATAAGTTCATCAGCAAAGGTAAGCTTCATAGATTTATGGGGTTTGTTTCCTTTTCCTTTGCACCGCAGTTCAATTTGCTTTTGTTTTAAAGCATCCTGTGACCTTTTAAATTCCTTGTCTCTGGTTATGCTATAACCATACCTGTGCTCTTTCAGATATCGTTCCAGACCACACTGATAATTGGCCAGACTGTTTGGCTCATAATCAGACCCATCTTTTTGCCTGGCATCTACAAAGAAAGAAGCCAGGAAATCATCTAGTTCTTTGCATGGAATCATGTAAATTTCTCTTGTCTCCATGGGGTATTTTGAGATGATAAAGTCTCTAAAGTTTCGCAGAGCTGTCTGTGTGCTACGAATGGTTTTCTCATTCTGTTCTCGGTTCAACTCAGCTGCGACATCATCTTCATCTAAACAGACTATAAAAGGGGTAAAAGAAAGAAAAGCAAAAAGAAAAGAGGAATGGAGAAAATAATGATATAAAGAAACAAAAAAAGGAAGAAAACATGTAGATGGCACAAAAACGAAAGGTATAATGCAATTGAAAAGGTAAGAAGGGAAAAAGGGGAAGGAAAGAAAAGAAAACATGGTTGTGAATTCTACTATATCTCTTTGATTTGCAAGAAAAGGAAAAATTGCATTTTAGAACATTATTACATACCTGTGTGGACAGCCAACATCAGTAGTTTCACAAATGATGTAGAAGAGCATAAAAAGAATTCAGTAAGTTTCTTCATGTCACTGGGCACTCATAGTGCATGTAGATTGGCAGGAAAAAAATAATGTGATATTGGGGATAATCCACATTTTGAGAAAAAAATGTGAGAAAAGAGCTTCTACTTTTACTCTTTATCCCACTGCTTCATGTGTGTCAAATGATATACTAAGCCCATTTGTATGTGCTCCATTTGTGAAACCAGAGGTTGTACTGGTTCCATATCATTCATTTCAGCTTTCAAAATCTCACGTTCATAACAATTATTAAACAAAATGTTAAAGCCATTCACATGCAGCTTACACAGAAGCAGAATGACCACACTATTCAAGACATTTTTAAAGACTACAGTAAAATGCCACAGTAAAGCAAATGTGTGTTTTTAAACAACGCTAATTCATAAGAAAGGGCCGTGTCTACAAAAACTTGTGCAGGCAGAAAGTGAAGGGATAGGCAGAGCAACCAATCCTATCGATGCTACCGTTAACAACATCTCTGCTACACTACAAAGTCTTATTTGAGGAAGATTTTGTCAGAGATTTCATTGGTTCTTATGTGAAATTTAATATTTAGAAGTGAACATTTAAAATTAAATCATGCCAATTTTTAGATTAAGAATTATCTATTACCAAAGAAGGGTTGGCCTTTATATTTAATAAAATAGTGTTCAGCCCTAGATTGCAAATTTGTCCAAATTTAATCTAGTGAGAAAACCCTCATAAGTAATGGTAATGTCCCCAGAAGGGGCCTGGACTTTCTAACAAACAGGAGGACTGCCAAAATTGTTATAAAAGGTGTTTCTCATTTCAATCAGATATGCTATCACTTTATGATTGGTGGTAGTCTGGCCCTTAAAATCTGACTCCACAATTCAAATAATAGTTCATGCTATGCTGATTTGAAAATTATTACCAGGATCATAAAGTGATGGCATAGCCTAATGAAATGGTAACACTTTACAAGTAAATAAAGTTTTCATAACTGTAGGGTAGATGTTCTATAAATTTTGACAGCTCTAGTATCAGAATTTGGCAAACTGTACCCCAATCCACTTTTCCAACTTTCTTGAGAACTGCAATGCCAGGCATACTATGACCAGGTCAAAGATCTCTGCCAATACCCTAATGCACCTTCTAAATATAGTTTGTGTATTTTGCCACATTCTTGGCTGTATGGTCATTCCATACATCTGCAGAACAAAAAATAAAACAGTTGGAATTACAAGATACAATTTCTATTAGCTGCTCTGCAGTGACCGGGAATTCCAACTGGCTGTGGGGAGCGACTATAAGCACGAACTGGCGCTATACTATGACAGAAAATGTCATTACATATATGAAATCTAATCATGGCCTAAGGGCCCTTTCACATCAGCGTTTTTTAAAATTTGCGGCAGATGCGGTGAAAAAAACGCATCTGCCGCAATTACCGCATACCGGCTGCACTTGCGGCGCGGTTGCGGTAAACGCCATGCAAAGTATAGGCGTACTTGCGGCAGGTGCGGCAAGTGCGGTTTTGCACTTGCGGCAGGTGCGGCCGCGAAAAAAACCGCGGTCAGTCATGGAGATTGCAGCCTATTTGTTTTATCCTATATAGATTGCTATAAAAGAACACACTCAAAGGGAATCTGGCAGCAGTGGATTTAACTCTCACACTATATATAAGCACATGTAGCTGTTTCAAAGACAAGTCCAAAAATACCTTTACCTAGACTGTCCATTCCTCGATTACTAAGTAATTAGCTTTTGATTTGATAAATAATTTATTATTATAGTGCCCATTTATTCCATGGCACTTTACATGTGAAAAGGGATATACACACTAGAGACAAGTACAATATTCATGAACAATACAAGGCACAGACTGGTACATGAGGAGAGAGGAGTCTGCCTGTGAGGGCTCACCGTCTACAAAGGATGAGTAAGGATACAGTCAGAGAGGATATAGCTGGTTATGCAGCATTAAGTGGACTGAAGGTTGTAGGCTTATCAGAAGAGGTGGGTCTTCAGGTTCCTTTTGAAGGTTTCCTCAGTAGGCAAGAGTCTGATATGTTGGGGAAGAGATTTCCAGAACATGGGGGATGCACTGGAGAAATTTTGGATGCAGTTGTGGGAAGAAGAGATAAGAGGTCAGGAGAGGAGATACTGTGCGGATCGGAGGTCACATGCAGGTAAGTACCGGGAGACCATGTCACAGATGTACGAAGGAGACAGGTTACGGATGGCTTTGTATTTCATGGTTAGGGTTTTACCTTGTAGTGTTTGGGCAATGGAAAGCCAGTGGAAGGCAATGGCACAGAGGAGAGGTGGGGGAATAACAGGTGGACAGGTGTATTAGTCAGGCAGCATAGCTTATGAAAGATTGTAGGGGTACAAGAGTGTAGTAGGGAGGCCAGAGACCAGAAGGTTGCAGTAGTTCAGGCAGGAGATAATGAGGGCATGCAATAATGTTTTAGCAGATTCTTGGTTAAGGAATGTACGGATCAGGGAAATATAATGCCCAATTAAGTTCTTTTGTCAGGCTGGTGCGCCAGGGTTGCCTGTTGATTGTGCTAGTTTTGGCAAGTGTGATGGGGCGGCCCAAGAGCTGTAGTTATTGAGGTATTATATAAAGTGGCAGCAGGTTCTGCACCTTATAAGGGAGCTATGTCAATGAGAAGGAGAAGGAGTGGAGGGTTGTGTAGTAGGAAAGGAGAGGGAAAAGAATGGAAGTTGGTTGTGGTCAGAAAGGGGGAGAGGTGAATATATATATTACAGCTCTGGCAATAATTAAGAGACCACTGCTCAGTTTTCTAAAAATCAACATCTCTACATACATGTCTAACAGCCATTCCTTTCCAGTATCAGTTGAATGTCAGTCAAAGTACACCTCATTCTACTTAATGTGCTTCTGATTAGGTGATCACCTGAAACAAATCTTATTTAATGAAGGAAAGTATAAAAAAAAAAATACTGCTGTGGTCTTCACAATCCTCTTGCAATAGGACAAGCTCGATGCCAATACAGGTAGGAATAGCCCTAAATTAATTTCTATTAAAAATAATAACTTTTAACCATGCCAAAGGAGTTGAAAAAAAAATATTGAGTGAGGAAAAGAAGGGCTCAATTCTGGCTTTACTAGCAGAGGGATACAGTGAGCGTCATGTTGCCTCAATCTTTAAAATTTCGAAGAGGTCAGTCCATTACAAGAAGGTCAAGCAGCAGACATTGGGGGACAACAAAGCTACAGACCGGCAGAGAGCAAAAGTGGCTCTCCACTGCGCCGGGTTGACCATCATCTTATTCGAATGTCATCCAGCAACCGCAGGATGACATTAAGTGACCTAAAAAAAGGACTGGCAAATGGCAGCTGGGGTGAAGTGCAGGCAAGAACAGTTTGTAACAGGTTCCTAGAGGCAGGGCTCAAGTCATGTAAAGCTAGAAAAAAGCCAAACAGGAATGAGAAGCAAAGGAGAGCCAGGCTGAAGTTTGCCAAAGACCATAAGGATTGGACCATAGAGGATTGGAGTAAGGTAATGAAGTCTACTTTTCAGCTTAGCCCAACACCTGGTTGTCTAATGCTTAGATTGAGACCTGGAGAAGCATACATGTCTTGCACCCACTGTGAAATCTGGTGGAGGATCGGTGCTGATTTGGGCAGTTTAATCTTTGCGAAGGACATATGAATCAAGCTGCATACAAAGTTCCTTCTGCTCAGGCAATGTTCCCCAACTCTGAGGACGTTTTTTCCAGCAGGACAATGCTGCCCCATGCCACACAGCTAGATCAATCAATGTGTGGATGAAGGAGCACCACATCAAGACCCTGTCATGGCCAACCCAATCTCCAGACCTGAACCCCATTGAAAACCTCGGGAATGTAATCAAAAGAAAGATGGATAGTCACATAGCCATCAAACAAAGAAGAACTGCTTAAATTGTTGTGCCAGGAGTGGCATAAGGTCGCCCAAAAGCACTGTGAAAGACTGGTGGAAACCATGCCAAGACGCATGAAAGCGGCGATTAAAAATCATGGTTATTCCACCAAATATTGATTTCTGAACTCTTTCTGAGTTAAAACATTAGTATTGTTGTTCACAATAGTTTAAAAAAAAGGGTGAATTTTGGCCTGGTATGACTTTACATTTTTTTTATCTCAGGCTAGAAATAAGATAATGAAGTGGGAGAGGCATCATTTTACTCAGAACGGTAACAGCTTTCATTTGAGATGTTACAAGACTATGTTTCTTTATATCAAATTCAAACTATTGACGGGCAATTGTGAAAAAATGACTGATTGTGTTCTTGGTGATTTTTGAATTGACACTATAATAGTTACCGTATATACTCGTGTATAAGCCGACCCGTGTATAAGCCGACCCCCCTACTTTTGCCCCCAAAATCTGGGAAAAACTATTGACTCGTATATAAGCCGAGGGTGGACCCCAGCACAGGTATACAGCCCCCAGCAGTGTGGTATACAGGCCCCCCCGATGGTATACAGGCCTCCCCAGTGGTAGTATACAGCCCCCAACAGTGTGGTATACAGCAGCCTCCCCAGTAGTATATACAGGCCCCAGCAGTGTTACAGCAGCCTTCCCAGGGTTATATACAGCAGCAGCAGCCCCAGGGGTATATACAGCAGCAGCAGCCCCAGGGTATATACAGCAGCAGCCCCATGGTATATACAGCAACAGCCCCATGGTATATACAGCAGCAGCCCCATGGTATATACAGCAACAGCCCCATGGTATATATACAGCAACAGCCCCATGGTATATACAGCAGCAGCCCCATGGTATATACAGCAGCAGCCCCATGGTATATACAGCAGCAGCCCCATGGTATATACAGCAGCAGCCCCATGGTATATACAGCAGCAGCCCCATGGTATATACAGCAGCAGCCCCATGGTATATACAGCAGCAGCCCCATGGTATATACAGCAGCAGCCCCATGGTATATACAGCAGCAGCCCCATGGTATATACAGCAGCAGCCCCATGGTATATACAGCAACAGCCCCATGGTATATACAGCAACAGCCCCATGGTATATACAGCAGCAGCCCCATGGTATATACAGCAGCAGCCCCATGGTATATACAGCAACAGCCCCATGGTATATACAGCAGCAGCCCCATGGTATATACAGCAGCAGCCCCATGGTATATACAGCAGCAGCCCCATGGTATATACAGCAGCAGCCCCATGGTATATACAGCAGCAGCCCCATGGTATATACAGCAGCAGCCCCATGGTATATACAGCAACAGCCCCATGGTATATACAGCAACAGCCCCATGGTATATACAGCAACAGCCCCATGGTATATACAGCAGCAGCCCCATGGTATATACAGCAGCAGCCCCATGGTATATACAGCAGCAGCCCCATGGTATATACAGCAGCAGCCCGAGGTATACAGGCCCCCCCAGGCTATATACAGCAGCAGCCCGAGGTATACAGGCCCCCCCAGGCTATATACAGCAGCAGCCCGAGGTATACAGGCCCCCCCAGGGTATATACAGCAGCAGCCCGAGGTATACAGGCCCCCCCAGGGTATATACAGCAGCAGCCCGAGGTATACAGGCCCCCCCAGGGTATATACAGCAGCAGCCCGAGGTATACAGGCCCCCCCAGGGTATATACAGCAGCAGCCCGAGGTATACAGGCCCCCCCAGGGTATATACAGCAGCAGCCCGAGGTATACAGGCCCCCCCAGGGTATATACAGCAGCAGCCCGAGGTATACAGGCCCCCCCAGGGTATATACAGCAGCAGCCCGAGGTATACAGGCCCCCCCAGGGTATATACAGCAGCAGCCCGAGGTATACAGGCCCCCCCCAGGCTCGGGAAACCTGTAAAGGAAGATGATTATACTTATCGCTGTCCGGCTGCCGTCCCCGCTCTGCATCGCGCTCCTCCATCTGCATCGCGCTCCTCCATCTTCCGGCTTCCGACTTCCTGTGTTCTGCGCCGACAATGACGTCATTCTCGGCGCCGACAGGAACCCGGAAGATGGAGGAGCGCGATGCAGATGGAGGAGCGCGATGCAGAGCGGGGACAGCAGCCGGACAGCGATAAGTATAATCATCTTCCTTTACAGGTTTCCCGAGCCTGGGGGGGGCCTGTATACTGATGGGGGGCCTGTATACCTCTGGGGGGGGGCGCCCGTATAGTGACTCGCGTATAAGCCGAGGGGGTAACTTTTCAGCCCAATTTGTGGGCTGAAAAACTCGGCTTATACGCGAGTATATACGGTAAATATTTTAAAATATGATCCCATCACGATCCCAACTTGAAATTTGGTACAGATGTGGCTACGAGCATAAAAGACACATGGGCAGTTTTGGAAAATTTTTATTAAAACATTTTTTCGGAAATGCGTTTCAAAATGTTGCGTTTGCGTTCGCATGGGTAAAAAATTAAAATTAACAAATATACTCTTGTGACATATCTGGTGAAAGCCTGGACAGTTTTGAGTAGAATGGTGTTTATTTTGTTTCTCTATCTTATTTCTAGCATGAGATAAAAAAAATGTAAAGTCATACCAGGCCAAAATTCACCCTTTTTTTAAACTTTAAAAATCTGTAAAAAATTAACTGATGAAGAAAAAAATTCTAAAGTTTAAATTTTTTGAAATATTTAAAGCACGCCGATTTTTGGGAAATGAGTTTTAAAGTTTTGCGATCACATGGGTAAAATATTAACAAAGATCCTCTTGTGACATATCTGATGAAAGCCTGTATAGTTCTGAGTAGAATGGTGTTTATTTTCTCTCTCTATCTTATTCCTAGCCTGAGTTATGAGGAGAAACGTAAAGGCAGGCAACAGCGAAATTCACACTTTTTCCGAACATTGAAAATCATTTTTAAAAAAAATAAATTTTTTTAAAAAAATTTCTCTTCACATTTTGCATTGTCTGACATGCTATTATCAAATAACAAAATCTCAAAAGAATTAAAAATATAGTAGTGATAATCATTGGTTCACTTGACATGGAATGACCCATACCGATGTGCTGCAGCTCATCGGTATCTGTCAGAAGTGATTGAATGGTGCAGAAGGGTGCCTCTCTATGGGTCTGTGTAAAAATAAGAATCAATAAAAATAAAATAAAAAGTTTTCATAAACATGTTAAAAAAAAGTTTAAATCACCCCCCTTTTCCCCCTTCCACAATAAAAGTATTAAAAAAAATAAATAAATACACATTTGGTATCACCGCGTTCAGAATCGCCCGATCTATCAATATATAAAATCAATTAATGAGAGCAGTAAACTTTGTAACGGAAAAAAAGGTCCTATCACCAAAATTAAGTTTTTTTGGTCGCCACAACATTGCTATAAAATGCAATAACGGGCGATCAAAACGGCGCATCCACCCAAAAATGGTATAAATAGAAATGTCAGTTCAAGACGCAAAAAATAAACCATCACACAGCCCCAGATCCCGAAAAATGAGGACGCTATGGGTCACAGAACATGGCGCAAAAATTGCGATTTTTTTTTTTTCTTCAAACTTCTGAATTTTTTTTCACCACTTCGGTACCAGTAAAGGTATACATTTTTGGTATCTACCGTGTTTCCCCGAAAGTAAGGCATGGTGCCGGTTTTAGGGAGGTCGGGTAAAGTAAGACATACCCCGAAAGTAAGACACTGTCTTACTTTCGGGGGCGCCCCACTGGTATATACAGCTGCAGTTTGCCCCCCATGAGTATACAGGCGCCCCCCCCCACGCGCTGCCGCCAACCTGTAAAGTAAAATATTCTACTTATCCCCGCCGGTGTCCCGCTGGTGTCCCGCTGCTCTCTCCGCCGCCATCACGCTCTTCCGTCTTCATCCGGCTTTATCCGACTTCCTTCTCCGGCGCACAGACTGACGTCATTGTCTGTGCGCCGGAGATGGAAGACAGATGAAGGCGAAGGAGCGTGATGGCAGCGGGACACCAGCGGGACACCGGCGGGGATAAGTAGAATGATATTTTACTTTACAGGTTGGCGGCAGCAAGGGGGGGGGGGGCGCCTGTATACTCATGGGGGTGGGGGCTGCAGCTGTATATACCAGTGGGGGCTGCAGCTGTGTACACCACTGGGGGCTGCAGCTGTGTACACCACTGGGGGCTGCAGCTGTGTACACCACTGGGGGCTGCTGTATACACCACTGGGGGTTGCTGCTGTATACACCACTGGGGGCTGCAACTGTGTACACCACTGGGGGCTGCTGTATACACCACTGGGGGCTGCTGTACACACCACTGGGGGCTGCAGCTGTACACACCACTGGGGGCTGCAGCTGTATACACCACTGGGGGCTGCAGCTGTATACACCACTGGGGGCTGCAGCTGTATACACCACTGGGGGCTGCAGCTGTATACACTGCTGGGGCTGCAGCTGTATACACTGGTGGGGCCTGTATATACCACTGGGGAGGTTGCTGTATACCACACTGCTGGGGGCTGTATTTTATGGTTAAAACAAAAATCGACATTTATTTTCCCAATATAAGACATACCCCGAAAGTAAGACATAGTGGGACTTTTTGGGGTTAAAAAAATGTAAGACAGTGTCTTACTTTCGGGGAAACACGGTACAAACTCGTACCGACCTGAGGCATCACACCGTCACATTATTTTTACCATATAGTGAACATGGCGACTAAAAAAAACCCCCAAAAAAGTGTAATTGAATTTTTTTTTCAATTTCCCTGTACACTATATGGTAAAATAAATGATTGCATCTGAAAGTACATCTCGTCCCGCAAAAACAAGCCATCATATACCTATATTGACGGGAGAATAAAAAAAAAAAAAAAAAAAAAAAGATATGGCTCTTGGAAGCAGGGGAGCAAAAAGAAAATGAAAAAAAACAAAAATTCCAGTGTCATGAAGGGATTAAAAATAACACTATTAAGGAAAAAAAACACACACATTTGGTATCGCCACGTTAAGAAATGCATGATCTATCAAAACATAAAATCAATTAATTTGATTTGTGATCTACGCAACAGAAAAGAAAAAAAAAACGACAAAATTTAGTTTGTTTGGCCACCGCAACATTGCAATATAATGCAATAATGGAGGATCAAAACATCTCTTCTACTCATATGGTATCACTAGAAATGTCAGCTAGCTCAAGACGCAAAAAATAAGCCATCACGCAGCCCCAGATCCCAAAAAACGAGAACGCTACGGGTCACAGAAAATGGCGCAAAAGTGAAATTAAAAAAAAAAAAAACTTCCGAATTTCTTTTTTCACCAGTTAAAAAAAAAAAAAATAAGAAAAAGTATACATGTTTGGTATCTATGAACTTGCACCGACCCCAGGCATCACACCGTCTCACGCCAGTTTTATCATACTTTCAACATGTATGTGTAATTACACTTTTTTTTGCAATTTCACTGCACTTGGATTAGTTTTCCCTGTACACTATATGGTACAATAAATGATGTAATCTGAAAGTACAACTTGTCCTGTAAAAAACAAGCCCACATATGTCTATATTGATGGAAAAATAAAAAAGGTATGGCTCTTGGAAGAAAAGGAGGGAATAATGAAAACTTGGCAGGGGTTGAAGGAGCTAAAGGGTTATCCTCATCTCCAAGATCCTATTCCAATACGTAGTGAGTGTAATAATATTATAATATTAATATAGTTCTACTGATCAATTAGGTCACTTGCCACATGTGAAAAGCATTAGAATAGCTTAGGGCCCTTTCACATCAGCGTTTTTTTCAAATCGGGTCAGATGCGGTGAAAAAAATGCATCTGCCGTGATTACCGCATACCGGCTGCACTTGCGGCACGGTTGCGGTAAACGCCATACAATGTATAGGCGGACTTGCGGCAGGTGCGGCAAGTGGGTTTTGGCACTTGCGTCAGGTGCGGCCGCGAAAAGAAATGCTGTCAGCCGCGGTTTTTTTCGCGGCCGCACCTGCCGCAAGTGCCAAAACCACACTTGCCGCAAGTGCCAAAACCGCACTTGCCGCACCTGCCGCAAGTCCGCCTATACCTTGTAGGCATTTACCGCAACCGCGCCGCAACGTGCCGACCGTGCCGCAAGTGCAGCCGGTATGCGGTAATTGCGGCAGATACGGTTTTTTTCACTACATCTGCCGCGATTTGAAAAAAACGCTGATGTGAAAGGGCCCTTATGTGTCTATGGCTAAGACAATGAGCAACTAACTGTCACTATAACTGACTAGAACTGTCACTATGGTTGTAACCATAGATAGCTGCTGTATGCCATGCACAAGAGGTAAGTAACATAGCTAAGCAGTAGAACTGCGCTACATTTCTAATTGTATGTATTTGCTAGTGTTATTCTTATTATGCCTACTGTATATTGGGATAGGATCTTGGTATATTGGGATAGGATCTTGGAGATGGGAATGCCCCTTTAAGTTATAGCAGCAGAATTAAAGTGTTCATATCATGTATGACTTGGTACTTTACATTCTGTTTGTGAAAGTTAATTTATAATAGGTCTCATACTCAATAATACTATTTAGTGTCTGAAATCAGTGTGACATGCATGACTAGCTTCTGGCCTATTGAAAAAAAAAGAAAAAAAAAACAAGAAAAAAAAGAACAATGAGGATTTGAGAGTTATTTAGACGAATTGCTAACTAACAATACAAATATTAGGAATGTATGATTATACAGACAGTATACTACACAGACCTACGCCTGCTTTAATGAAAGCCTTGAGACATAAAAGTCATGCACTGACAAGCAAGATTAATTACCTCTTTTAGTTATGCAATATACTGAAAAAGAAGCTTTGCTTTTATGTTATTGAAGCACAATGATGAATCCTTACATTAGGAATACACACAAATTACTGAAATAAATGAATAATTCAGTGCTGTATTATTGCTTGTAGACCTATTATTTCTGATGATTAATATTATGTGCTACACAAATGAGACCTGCTTGCAGCAAATCTGTCAAGGACACCAGCTAATTAGGTTACTGGGTGGAACTCATCTCAACTCTGTAACCTTATCTACACCTTTTTCATATGCCACAGAACGCTCATTACATTAGGTGATTATTTCATCATTAGATAACCATTTATTGGGTTCATATGCCTTTTAAATGCCTACTTAAATTGACCATCTGGAATATTGACAACTTGAATAAAGATCAAGGCTACTGAAAGCAAGACATTCACTAAGAATATTCATATTAAGTCTGGAGTGGTAACTGTAGTGGTGGTAACTGGTCTAACTAGTAATATCACAGTTCCCTGCTGCTGATTTTCTATTCAGTCCCCTTTGTAGTAGAGCATGCATGTATTCCATATTTTAATACGAGGCAATCCATTCTGCTGACCTAAGAGCTAGACTGACAATCTGCACTCCTCAAACCTACATGAATATCTCTTCTTTAAACCTCACTATCATTATGTGCAGGCGAGTAGCACCTTTTGCAGCCATTTTTTCCAACTTTAGCATAAAGAATATTTTGTATGTAGGGTGTTGGCTCATCAGACACTTATGACATATTTTACAGATATGCACCAAAAGTACAATAGATGCAGGTCTCCCACTTATCTCTTAAGGATCCCCCAATCCCGTACTTCAACTGGTACTGTAGCCATCTTAACTGGAGGGGTGACCAAACAAGTGTGCTTGGCTGTAACACTGGATATGTTACAAATCTTTGCCCTATTCAAGAAGAGAAGCTGTGATGGTAAGAGCAGGTATAAAAGTAGATTAGGACCCAGTAAAAAGACACGCCTCGACGTGGCTACTGCGCGGTCAGTGATATGGCCATATTTATAATCTAAGTATCTCATTTTTCTCATATTTCCTTAGCATAATGCTGACATACTTCTTTGGTAAATACTTTTATTCTTTTCATAACTATGCACTGTGATGTTCCCTTAATTTAAGAACAAAATGACAACTGGGTGTTAATATTCCCTTAGTCAAAATGGCTTTTCTGTATATGGTCTGGCAGGGTCACCACGGATTAGACTAATGTTCATTGGTGATGTGGCCTCTATTTTCTGCATGGCTCCTCCTCTAGTACCTCTACGTACAAATGACCCCCTTGCTACATGCAAGTGGAACAATAAAAAAAAAAAAACTAATTCATGGAAATGTAACAAAATGTACCATGGAAGGAAGGACTTTTGGAAAGGAAAATTCTTTATGAAAACTTTAAAGCCATTCAAAGTCAAGTCAGAAAAACAAAGACGTAAAAATAATCTGGGAACTTTCTAGTTTAGACTAGACACCGGCAGAGAACTATGATAAGCATTTCAAGTGGTAAATACAAGCCTACTTAGACAGTACATGCAGCACCTATTAAAATATTGAAGTAAGCAGTCATAGAGCCCTTGACATGTTCTTAAATGAAACAAACAAAGGGAAGACAACCATTAATGGAAGCTTAATGTGTAGTCTGAAGCATCTCTGCGATAGATGACACTCGATAAAAAGCAATGAGATCTACCTTATAGCTGTGAGGAGGTTGGAATAGGGATTCAGACGTCAGCATGTAGCAGAATTGTTGATTGTTTACAAAATGCTATTTTTTGCCAGTCTTGTTTGTGACAGTGATGGCTTTATAGATGTGCAAGAACAGCTATATAGGAAGCTTAAAGTGATCCAGTGATCCTAAACCCACAAACTGACCTCCCCGTATCTTTAGACCTGTCCCTGCACCCCCTCTTATCATTTCTAGCCATTCCTTTTGCAGAAAAAAATCGCTTTTGTAAAGTAAGAGAAAAAGTTATATTATTTTGTCCTGTGTGAGTTCTCTTTCTGAGGAAGCCGCAATGGGCGGGGCCTATGTGCTGCTGCCTTGTAATTATGCACGCCCCTCTCTGCTTCTAAGAGCCTGGCCGCGTCATGAAAGGGGCGGGGCTAAACGCGTCATGCCGGAGCCCCGCCCCCTTTCAGGACTCCGCCAGGCTCTTAGAAGCAGAGAGGGGCGTGCATAATTACAAGGCAGCAGCAGACAGGCCCCGCCTATTTGCGGCTTCCTCAGAAAGAGAGAACTCACACAGGACAAAGTAATATAACTTTTTCTCTTACTTTACAAAAGTTATTTTTTTCTGCAAAAGGAATGGCTAGAAATGATAAGAGGGGGTGCAGGGACAGGTCTAAAGATGTGGGGGGGTCAGTTTGTGGGTTTAGGATCACTTTAAAAAAAGCCAGGAACTCATCTTCACACAAGACCATACATCAAAGAATACTAGCTGAGGTGGCAGCTCCATGAAGCCTCCACAGCCAGTTTTGAGGCATCAATTATTACAGAGAAAGATATATTGCAGGGAATTGTTGCTTGTCAAAACTTCACTGTAAATAATGTGGACATATTCAAAGTTTAAGACGCGAGATAAGCTGTGCAGCTAATGCAACAACTGGCCCAATTGATCAAAGCTTTTACACCAAAAAAGTTCCATAAAAAAGTTTAGAAGTGGTAACATTTTGGCTCAACTGTTTCCTCCAGCTCCGCCTATTCTAGAAACCATGGCTCATATAACTCATGATGAGCTGTGGCATTGCCTGTGCAGAAATCTTACTATAGTCAGGAAATGGTAGTAAAATTTCCACACAGAGGCACACGCCACCCGTCAGACGCTCCAGGTTCATGAAGAGAAGTGCAACTCTCTATGAATCAGGGGTACCTGACTCCACCATGCTGCCGGGCGAATAGTCATTCTTGATTCATAAGGGCTACAGTGACAAAGATATAGTGTACAGAAAAAGCTGGCATTCTCTCTGGTGAGGGATCAAGTATACGACACATTAGTTATATTTTGTATTATACCAGAGTAAAACAATCATATCGGTCCATGGTACCCCTGTATACCTCAGATATTATATGAAGGTAAACAGGGGTTATACCTCATGGATATCCAAATACAAGACTAAAATAAAACTGAGGCATTCTGTATAATAGAATTATTGCTGACTCTTTATAAACATTAAATAAAAAAAAATAATTATGCGTGTAAGAAAAAGGCAAACATTTCATACTATAAATACCATTGTCCTTAGCTAACTTTTGTCATGCTCATGGCTGCCAGTTTAATTAGGCCAATGTCCTCCAGATTCTGAAATCAGTAAGTGTAGGAATAAGCAATGTTTGCTGTACAATAGAAACATTACTGCTGCAACAGCTTCAGTATTTAAATACAACAATTAGTAAGTCTTATCAATAGTATAAAAATTTACATAACAACGTAATACCTCAGTGGTAATAATCAGCAATATTAATACCAATGGTTATGGTACATAACAGAAAATGATCTAGAATACACCAGGACAAGATGACAATAGAAATCATGTTCAATCTAGCAGTAAAGTCCATTTAAAAAGAGGGGAAAAGAAAACCATATCAGTGATATTCAGAATAATAAAAATACTTTTTCATTGTATATACGATTTTGTGAGGCTCATTCATGCAAAGATCTATAAAAAATGTACAGTTGTGTTCAAAATAATAGCATTGTGTTTAAAAACATGAGCTAAACCCAAAACCTTTATAATAGTTTTTATTTCCATGCATTGGAAAATTGCACACCGTTTTCTAAATAAAAACATGAAGAGAAATGTATATAAATTGTAACTACGTTACAGCAAATAATAAAAAATGAACATTGGGCTGCTCAAAAAAATATCAGTGTCTGCATTTGTCTTTACAAACTCAAAATATGTCCTTTTTTTAAAACTTGGGATTTAGCATTCCAGTAAATCACTAACCTAATTTTTAGTTGTATAACCACCAGTTTTTTAGAACTGCTCCACATCTATGTTGCATAGAGTCAACAAACGTCAGGCACCTGTAAACTGTTATCCCAGCCCAGGATGCTTTGACTACATCCCACAATTTGAATTTGTTGGCTGTGCCTCAGAAAGAGAATTTTTTATGTCACCGCACAAATTATCAGATTAAAGTCCAGGGATTGGGCTGGTCAGTCCATAACCTCATTTTTTTGGGGACTGGAAGCAAGATTTTACTCAATTACTGGTGTGTTTACGGTCGTTGTCTTGTTGAAATAGCCATTTCAAGGGCATTTACTCTTCATTGTAAGGCAACATGACCTCTTCAAGTATTTTGATATATGAAAACCGGTCAATGATCCCTGGTATGCAGTTAATAGGCCAAGCACCATAGTAAAAGAATCATGCCCGATCATGATGCTTGCACCACCATGCTTCACTGTCTTCAGAGTGTACTGTGGCTTCAATTCAGAGTTTGGGGGGGTCGTTTGATGAACTGTCTGCGGCCCTTGGACCCAAAAAGAACAATTTTACTTTCATCAGTCCATAAAATGTTTCATCATTCTCTTTAGGCCAGTTGTTGTGTTCTTTGGCAAATTGTGTCCGCTTTAGTACATGTCTTTTATTTTAACAGTGGGACTCTGCAGGGTCTTCTTGCTAATAGATTAGCTTCAAACAGGCATCCTCTGCCACAGTACTCACAGGTAACTTGAGACTGTCCTTGATCATCCTGGAGTTGATCATTGGCTGAGCCTTTATCATTCTGTCTATTCTTCAAAACCAATTGAATTGTAGTCTTCCATGTCTCCCTAGTTTTGCTTTCCATTTTAATGCATTGGAGATAATTTTAGCCGAAAAGTTTATAATTATTTGCACTTCTTTACAAGGTTTACCCTCTCCAATCAACTTTTTATTCAAAGTACTCTGTTCTTCTGAACAATGTCTTGAACTACCCATATTTCTCAGGCTTTCAAGGAGAAATGCATGTGCTGGCTTCACCCTACAATAAAGGCCCTGTCACACGTGTCAATGTCGCCCGCGATAATCGCTCATGCGTCACAGATTATTTGTCGCTCAGATGACGTAGGAGCGACGTCGTAGCGTGTCACACCGCGACGTGACCAGCGATTTGTCGCTTGATCGCAGGTTTTCGGTCCAAACCATAAACTGGGCGATGATCGCTAAGTTGAGCGTGAGCGTCGCTGTGTGTGACATGAGCTCAGCGACGTAATCTCTGCTATGTGACTCGGTACAGCTACTAAAAATAATCCCTCTCGGGGTTGTGTCGTCGAAAACATCGCCAAGTTGTTGGCACCGGATAATGACACATGTGACATGTAACCGGCGATAATTGCTTGACGATCACGCGTGTCATCTGAGCAACGGCTAATCTGTGACGCATGAGCGATATCGCGGGCGACATTGACACGTGTGACAGGGCCTTGAGAGTCACCTACTTCACAACTGTTTCTTCACAGAATGATTGACCTCACTAATTGAATTCCACACTGCTATTATTTTGAATACAATCTCAATTATTCATATACACGACTCAAAATACATGCAGAACATGAATGCAGAATCTGCTGGTTTTCTAAGAATCAACTGCAACAACTGGTAAATAGTTTGAGATGTGGTAATACAATGCATACCAAAAACAGTGCATAATCTGATTAGTCATGTTGGACTGCTATTATTTTGCACACTACTGTATGTAGTACCAGGTGTGCATGTGTGTTTTAATTGGAAGAGGGGGATTACATACATGCTTAAATCAAACATGCCTGATTATTTAAAGTCTTAGAAACTCAACCTGGGCGCATTATTTTTCATAAAGCACAGTAAATGTATACTCATTACTATTATATAGACTAAGCAATCAAAAAGATTCTCTTTTGTGTATACTTTAATCTGTACCTGCCCCTCTATGAACCCACTTACAAGTAACTGAGTGGGCTGTCCTATTCTTCTATGCTAAAACTACATTTGCCAGCAGCGATTTGCTTCTCCTTTGTACTCTTGACTAGAGATAGGCAAGCCTGCAGATGTTTGAGTTTGGTGGATCTGGCCGGACTTAAAAAAAAAAAAAAAAAATCTGTCTTCGGGACCAGACCTGACCTCAAACCCATATAATTCTATGGGGACCAAATGTAAGCAATAAAATGGTGGCTAGTGGGCTGCAAAAGGAAGCAGAATGGTGATTAACCAGATAAATCATAATGCACTTCCATACCGCTCTCACACTTGCTTCAGGGTCCGCTCATTAAAGGGAACCTGACCCCTAAAAATCAGCTCCCAGTCTATTTATACCTGTTTCTGAACCACCAGTATAGCATTGTAGGCATCCATTTGCGTCAAAAGCAGGTATTTGTAAAGTGTATAAAACTGCTTTTTTTACCTTCAGATCTCTGTGCTTGAGAAGTCACACAGGGCATCTCCCTGTGGCTTCCTCATCGCCGCCTGCACATCAATTATTCACGCCCAGATGGGCGTGCTAAGGCATTGTGATCTCCCTCGCCCTACCCCATGGGCGGTATAGCCGGTATGACGCTATTTGCGTCATATCCGGCTACACTGACGTCAGTACACCCATTTGGGTGTATTACGGACATCGCGATGCGCATTGCACATGTGCGAGGTCCTCAATACACCCAAATGGCGAATAGCGTGATACCGGCTATACCGCCCATGGAAGTGGGCGAGGGAGATCACAATGCCTTAGCACACCCATCTGGGCGTGAATAATTTATGTGCAGGCGGCGATGAGAAGCCACAGGCAATGCCCTGTGTGACTTCTCAAGCACTGGAAGCCGCAGATCTGAAGGTAAAAAAAAGCAGTTTTATACACTTTACAAATACCCACTTTTGACACAAAGGGATGCCTACAATGCGATACTGGTGGTGCAAGGACAGGTATAAATAGACTGGGGACTGATTTTTAGGGGTCAGGTTCCCTTTAAGCCTCATGCATAATCACTGCACCCCTTGCCCATCCACTGTGACAGCATTTGTGATTGGTTGTAGTCAGACTCCCTCTGTTGGCATCTGTGATTGGCATTTGTGATCCCCAGCGCAGGTAAAGCACAAGGCTGCGAGCTGCAGCACCCACCTGTGTACGTTATGTTGGCTGGTTATCAAAATATGGGGGACTCCATGTGGGGTTTTTTAAATTATTTGAATAATTTAAAAACCTCATGTAGTCTCCCCTTCAATTTTGATACTCAGGCAATATAAAAGCACAGAGCTGGGGTTAGTATTCTCACCCTTGGGAGGCCGATGGTTATTGGGCCCTTACCAGACTAAGAATAGCAGCCTGCAGTCGCCTTAAATTTGGCGCATTTATTAGATTCGCCAAATCTGGTGCTTTAACAGGCTCTTCCCGACTGCCTGGGTGTGGTGGCAATCGGGGTAATATAAAGGGGTTAATGACAGCTGTGAATTGACAGCTGACATCAAGTCCTGGATTGGTGATGTACAGGTCTCTAAGAGATCCCACATTACCAGTCCTGTAGGTAAATAGTTCAAAAACACAGACACAAAGAAAAACCCTTGATTTGAAATAAAAAAAAAACAGACACCCTCCTCTTTTACCCATTTATTAACCCCAAACACGCCCTTGCAGCTCTGACAGTAATCCACTATACAAGGTCCCGTGAAGCTCCCCGGATCTGCTACATCAAGACCTCAGTGATGTCATCGCTCTCACAGCCCACTGACTGCAACAACCAATCACAGATACTGTCGCAGAGAGTGTACAGGTGATATAGTGAATATTCATGAGGCTTAATGAGCAGCCTTGGAAGTAGTGTGACTGCAGTGCCGAGACTGGTAAGATCGCCATTTTGCTTTCTTTTGTAGACCTCCCTAGCCGAGCCCGAACAGTAACAGACTTCTTAGGGACGTCCGTGTTCAGGATCTGTGCACAAACACTAGGTGTTTGGTATGAACCCTGAACTTTACAGTTTGGGTACACTTATTTCTTTTGACTAACCTTTTGTGTGAGAGTAGTAAAAACTAAAAATAACACTGCAAAATAAATATTTAAATTAAACTGGATACTGAATGGTGTTTAAGTTACTTTAGTACATGCAACATTTGACAAACTACAGTGGAACCTTGATTTACAGGCATAATCCTTTCCAGGAGTGTGCATGTAATTCAAATTACTTGTGAATCAAATTATAATTTTCCATTAAGAAATAACTGAAAACACAGATGATTTGTAACACAACCCCAAAATATCTATTGTATTCATATACATGCACATACAGAACTGCAAAATTATAATAATACAAAATACTGTACAGTAAAACATAAAAACATAATCATGTCCTTGCAGCTTCCATCATCCTCTTGCAGCCCCCAATATCCCCATCATCCCTTTGCAGCCCCCTAAATCCCCTTGCAGACTCCATCATCCCCATGCAGCCCCCAATATCCCTATCATCTCCATGCAGCCCCCATTAAACACACACACAGACTCTCTCCCCGATCTGCCGTGCTGCTGTATTCCGGGCCGCTGGGCACCGCACTGAGCTCTCAGCTGCTGTACTTGCAGCCTCCAAAATCCCCATTGACCCCATGCAGCTCCCAATATACACACACTCTCACTGATCTGTCATGCCACTGTATTCCGGGCCGCCGGTCGCCACGCTGAGCTCTCTCAGCTGCCGTACTTGTACGGGAAGCCGTCGGCCAATCACACTTTGCTGCTGCTGCCGGCCCTTTAAACCAGCACGAGCCCTACAAGGACGTAGCATTCTGTACTGAATGCATTGAAGAATCACATCCTTACGTCAGCCTGTGCGAGGATGTAGTATGTGGGCGGGATTAGCGCACTATACTCTCTCGACCCACAGATGAAGAGGAGCAGCAGCGCAAGCAGTGCTGTATGTGCCCCCATCCCAGCAGCCTATATCCCCCAACCCACTTGCCCCTCCCTCGGCAGCCTATGTTCTCCCCAGTGTGTAGATACCCTCGACCTCAGCAGTGATTAATAGGCTGCCACTGTCCCCAGTGATGTACTTGCCCCAGCCTGCCCAGTGTTGTGTATGTCCCCAGGTCTCCCCAGTGTTGTCTACGCCCTCAGCCCTCCCCAGTGATGGTATATGACCCCACTGTTCTCAGTGTATGTATATGCCCCTTGGCTTCCCCATTCATGATTCATGACCCCCACTATCCCCAGTGCTGTCTATAATACCACTGTCCCCTGAACCCGAACACCACTGAACACGAACAAAAGACCAGAGGCAGCGGAGGAACTGGGCAGAGTTGAAGACCCAGTCTGATACACAAAGCTGTGGTTACAAGAAGACTTCAAACACTTATTACACAAAATCTACAAAATGGGTTTCTTCACTGCAGGTATCATTTTAAGCAGGGTACCAATACCAATGTGGCTCTGTCTGTACTGTACTTTACCGTAGTTAGCTAAATCCTGCTTCTCTTAAGAAAAAAACATTGTTAAGTGGCATTTATTATGAGTCATCTGGGCAGTGTTGAGTGGTGAAAAGTCACAATATCCTGGCAGATAGCATGCCTAGTCTTCTTTGATGACTTCAATGCCTAGCAGGACATCAGTGAAGACAAAATGGGCATCCTAGCTCTAGCACTGCCCTAAAGCAACAGTTTGAGACCTGCAGGCTGCCCAGTATTTCATGAAGCAAGTTGGATGTCACTCTTCATTACAAGTCTATGAGAGCCTCGTTCTGGGTCTCACAGACCTGAATTCAGAGCTTGTGTCATAAATTCTGACTTCTGGAGAGTCAGAAGTTGCGGTCAGAAGATGGTGCTGGAGGACAGAAGTCACGTGAAAAAAGGTGAAAATGCTAGAGGGCGAGTAAAGGAGTAGTGGAATGGAGCTTTAGTTAAAAACACTGAAAAAAAAATGCTGGAGTGGTGCTTTAATGAGCTAAGAATGTAATGTTTCAATTTCTTTTTATCCACCACAATATAATGGTATAGTAATATAATTTTATTCTACAAAAATTGAATGACAGGTTCCCACTGCAGTAAAACAAGGGGCACAACATAAAGCTCTAACACCATATTGTGCAGCCCATTGTCTCTGATCTCTACTGTAGAAAATATGTTTGTGTATAAATGTGGTTCTCTTCATCGGAGTTTATGAGAGATGTGACATATTTGGCTGTATACATAACTCGAATATACCGTAAGGGTATGTGCCCACAGGACGTTTTTTAAGCAGTCCTGAATGCAGCAAAACCTGAACTGGTTTTAAGAATCCTAGAGTCTTTGCCAGGAGATTTGATGCGTTCAGGTCCTGCGTTTTTATCACGTCTTTGTGCGTTTTTCAAGCATTTTTGCCATTGACTGCAGCAAAAACGCAGGAAAAATAGAACATGTCACTTCTCTCCCATCTGCAGGGTGTTGACAGTCCTTGACACTTGCAAAACCAATGTGTGGGCACAGCGTTTCTGTGAAACACATTGGTTTTGCTGGGAATCAACACCGCAGGAACAAATTAGCATACATTACCATAAAACCAATGGTGAACTGCATGCTGAAACCGCAGGAAAAACGTCCTGTGGGCACATACCCTAATAGAGATAACTGGACAAAGGGTGTATGTAACCCAAAACGTCGCTGTGCCCATGCTGTAAATAAAGAAGCCTTTGCACATTGAAGGACTTGTGCGCTGCAACTTTTCTTGTATAAAAATAATATTTATTCATTTATATAGCGCTATTAATTCCATAACATTTTACATACATCAGTAATGCTGTCCTTATTGAGGCTCACAATCTAAATATCCTAGTATGTCTTTGCAATGTGGGAGGAAACCGGAGTACCCGGAGGAAACCCACGCAAACACAGGGAGAACAAACAAACTCCTTGCAGATGTTGTCCTTGGTATCCTTGGTGGGAATTTAACCCAGGACCTCAGGACCTCAGTGCTGCAAAGGCTGCAGTGCTAACCACTTGAGCCACCATGCCGAATTTATGTGTGGTTATCTTGACTCCTTTTCTTTGGAGTGTCAAATGGGTAGGACCCCCTACTTATCAGATATTTGTGGCATATATGGTCAGACAGTACCACTCTAGCACCTGGGTATTGCTATGTAACAATATGGCTCTCAGAGCAAAAATGGTTGCGACACCCTTCTCTCAATTTGCATTTGACGTCTTGTGACAGAATCCACTGGCCATCTTTCAAGGTCATTTGGAGTCTGTGCCTTGACCAGGCAGCAGTTATGACAGCATATTAGGCAGGTGGTTTTATTAAGAGAGTAATTACTTAGCATGCATCAGGAAACAGATTGATATGTTTAGGATGTTATTTTATCTACAAGTCAAAAATAAAGAATATCTGCCTATAACCTACAAAAAGTTATAATTAGTAGGATGTATAGCCTATCTGTAGTGAAGGAATGGGCTCATGTGTAGAAAGATACAGAACTTGCTTAAAGGGAACCTGTCACCTAATCTATGGCCTCTAACCTATCACTACCTGCCCCTACAGACCCTAACTAGCTCCCTAACCATCCCTGCCTGTCCTAATAGGGCTTTATATAAGGTGAATAAAACACTTTATAAGCTTACAGTTTTTTCGTCTGTGGGGCGTTCTTGTCTGCAGGGCGGTGTCCCCAGAACCGCGCTCCCCCCGCCTCGCTCCCTTCCTAACGCCCTAATGGGCGGCATTATCCATTTGAAGAGCGGGGGAGCCCATTCAAATCATCCCGCCCCGCTCTTCATGATGCGAGGCCGGGGACCGCGTCATTTCCAGCCCGCATGCGCAGTGCGGCGGGAGAAGCCGACGCTGAATCCCAGCGTCGCTAGGCAACGATCGGCGTCTTCGGAAGGTGAGTATCGGCAGCCCCCTCCCTCCCAAAACTGCACATATATATGTGTGTGTGTGTGTGTGTGTAATCCACATGTATATATGGATTACACACACACACATATACAGTTAGGGCCAGAAATATTTGGACAGTGACACAATTTTCACGAGTTGGGCTGTGCATGCCACCACTTTGGATTTGAAATGAAACCTCTACAACAGAATTCAAGTGCAGATTGTAACGTTTAATTTGAAGGGTTGAACAAAAATATCTGATAGAAAATGTAGGAATTGTACACATTTCTTTACAAACACTCCACATTTTAGGAGGTCAAAAGTAATTGGACAAATAAACATAACCCAAACAAAATATTTTTATTTTCAATATTTTGTTGCGAATCCTTTGGAGGCAATCACTGCCTTAAGTCTGGAACCCATGGACATCACCAAACGCTGGGTTTCCTCCTTCTTAATGCTTTGCCAGGCCTTTACAGCCGCAGCCTTCAGGTCTTGCTTGTTTGTGGGTCTTTCCGTCTTAAGTCTGGATTTCAGCAAGTGAAATGCATGCTCAATTGGGTTAAGATCTGGTGATTGACTTGGCCATTGCAGAATGTTCCACTTTTTTGCACTCATGAACTCCTGGGTAGCTTTGGCTGTATGCTTGGGGTCATTGTCCATCTGTACTATGAAGCGCCGTCCAATCAACTTTGCAGCATTTGGCTGAATCTGGGCTGAAAGTATATCCCGGTACACTTCAGAATTCATCCGGCTACTCTTGTCTGCTGTTATGTCATCAATAAACACAAGTGACCCAGTGCCATTGAAAGCCATGCATGCCCACGCCATCACGTTGCCTCCACCATGTTTTACAGAGGATGTGGTGTGCCTTGGATCATGTGCCGTTCCCTTTCTTCTCCAAACTTTTTTCTTCCAATCATTCTGGTGCAGGTTGATCTTTGTCTCATCTGTCCATAGAATACTTTTCCAGAACTGAGCTGGCTTCTTGAGGTGTTTTTCATCAAATTTAACTCTGGCCTGTCTATTTTTGGAATTGATGAATGGTTTGCATCTAGATGTGAACCCTTTGTATTTACTATCATGGAGTCTTCTCTTTACTGTTGACTTAGAGACAGATACACCTACTTCACTGAGAGTGTTCTGGACTTCAGTTGATGTTGTGAACGGGTTCTTCTTCACCAAATAAAGTATGCGGCGATCATCCACCACTGTTGTCATCCGTGGACGCCCAGGCCTTTTAGAGTTCCCAAGCTCACCAGTCAATTCCTTTTTTCTCAGAATGTACCCAACTGTTGATTTTGCTACTCCAAGCATGTCTGCTATCTCTCTGATGGATTTTTTCTTTTTTTTCAGCCTCAGGATGTTTTGCTTCACCTCAATTGAGAGTTCCTTTGACCGTATGTTGTCTGGTCACAGCAACAGCTTCCAAATGCAAAACCACACACCTCGAATCCACCCCTGACCTTTTAACTACTTCATTGATTACAGGTTAACGAGGGAGACGCCTTCAGAGTTAATTGCAGCCCTTAGAGTCCATTGTCCAATTACTTTTGGTCCCTTGAAAAAGAGGAGGCTATGCATTACAGAGCTATGATTCCTAAACCCTTTCTCCGATTTGGATGTGGAAACTCTCATATTGCAGCTGGGAGTGTGCACTTTTAGACCATATTATATATATAATTGTATTTCTGAACATGTTTTTGTAAACAGCTAAAATAACAAAACTTGTGTCACTGTCCAAATATTTCTGGCCCTAACTGTATATATATATAATAACTTTGATTAGGCATATTTCATGTGTGTGTATATATATATATAGTTAGATTATATATATGTGTGTGCATGTATGTATGTATGTATGTATATATATATATATACACACACACACACATATATATCTGTGTATATATAGTTAGAGTATATATTTGCATATATTTATTTGTGTGTGTATATATATATATATATATATATATATATATTATATATATATATACACATATACACACACACACAGTTAGAGTTTATATATATATATATATATATATATATATATATATATATATATGCACACACTATATATATATATACACACACACACACACACGTATTCATAATCGCCAGTTTTGCACTTCCGGCCACTGTGCCGCTATCGCGAGCGATGGCGCGCATGCGCCATCATGTATACTGTTTATGTGTGTATATAAGTGTGTATACTGTATATGTGTGTGTATATAACAGTGTGTATACTGTGTGTGTATATATAACAGTGTGTATACTGTGTATGTGTGTATATATAACAGTGTATATACTGTGTATGTGTGTATATAACAGTGTATACTGTATATGTGTGTATACAACAGTGTGTATACTGTTTATGTGCGTGTATACTGTATATGTGCGTGTATGCTGTATATGTGTGTGTATACTGTATATGTGTGTGTATACTGCATGTGTCTATACTGTATATGTGTGTGTATACTGCATGTGTCTATACTGTATATGTGTGTGTATACTGTGTATATACTGTATATGTGTGTGTATACTGTATGTGTGTATATACTGTATATGTGTGTGTATACTGTGTGTGTGTATACTGTATGTGTGTGTATACTGTATGTGTGTGTATACTGTATATGTCTGTGTGTATATACTGTATGTGTGTGTATACTGTATATGTATTTGTGTGTGTATACTGTATATGTGTGTGTGTATATCTATATACATAATCGCCAGTTTTGCACTTCTGGCCACTGTGCCACTATCGCGAGCGATGGCGCGCATGCGCCATCGCGAGCCGCCGACACTGGCCGGAAGCGCAAACATCCTGGCGCCACACACCCACCCGCCCGCCGCTCACCCGCCACATCCTCCTGCTCCCCCGCTATGTAAGTAGCTAAATACACAATACACACGTATGTACATGTATGGCGATTATGTATATTTGTCTCCTCAACTCTGCTGCATTTCCTGTCACCTGGAAACTACATCTCCCATCATGCACAGCGGCTCCTCCCAGTGTACAGCGTTGAAGTATCCTACCGCAAGGGACGCTGGGACATGTAGTGTACAGGGGAGGAGCCGCGGTGCATGATGGGAGATGTAGTTTCTAGGGGACCGCAAATGCTGCAGATCTGAGGAGACAGCTGTGATCACACAGAGATAGAGGAGATCTGCGGCCTCTTCATACAAAGTCTCCTGCACTGAAGAGTGAGATTATATGTGTCTGTACTGTATATGTGTGTATACTGTGTATATGTGTGTGAATACTGTATGTGTGTGTATACTGTATATGTGTGTGTATACTGTATATGTGTGTGTATACTGTATATAATGTGTGTGTATATAACTGTGTATACTGTATATGTGTGTGTATATAACAGTGTGTATACTGTATGTGTGTATATGACAGTGTGTATACTGTATATGTGTGTATATAACAGTTTGTATACTGTATATGTGTGTGTATATAACAGTGTGTATACTGTTATGTGCGTATAACAGTGTGTATACTGTGTATATAACAGTGTATACTGTATATATAACAGTGTGTATACTGTTTATGTGCGTGTATACTGTATATGGTGTCTATACTGTATATGTGCGTGTATGCTGTATATGTGTGTATGCT